>OX382382.1:4342530-4657530 GCA_947508005.1 Amphipoea lucens
CCTGTAAACTTGTAATTTTTGACATAGAACTAATTGCAATATGAACGACGAAATGCACCCAGAAAGGCAACTTTAATGCACCCTAAAAAGCTATTTCAATACACCTCAAGAGTCTTGAATGCACCCCAAAGGCTATTTTAACAATAAGGCCGCCCATTGTATGTTTTGTAGTGTTATTAATTGTATTTTTTGTTATTGTATTTTCTGGTATACAATCCATACTATACTATATACTATCACACTAATATTATAAAGGCGAAAGTTTGTGAGTGTGTGTGTTTATATGTTTGTTACTTCTTCACGCTCACACGGCTGGACCAATTTTAATAAAATTTTGTATGGAGGTAGCTGACACCCTGGATTAACATATAGGCTACTTTTTATCCCAATATTCCCACGGGATTGACATTTACGCGGGTGAAACCGCAGGGCGCAGCTAGTAAAGTATATATAAATAAATATTTTAATGCACCCCCTGCATTTCCTAGGATTGTTACAGGTCGATTTTATAATTAAATACCATTCCAAGGTTTATACATACTTTAGTTTTAAAATCGATTTATGTCAAAGTCCATTATGCCTGACAGATTATAATTATTGTATCATAATTAGTTTAAATCGCAGTAGATTCGTATCTATTACTCAACCGGTTTGAGATTACGGATTTAATTTCATACTTCTACCGGCTCAGTATAAGTAATGAAATACAATTTAGAGCGATATCTGTTTTACCTGATTTGGTATAATTTTTTACAGTTAGATAAAGGCGTTATAAAAACTTCTTTGATGATTTTAGAAATTTTAAAGCGAGAGTATTTTAGAAAAAGTAAAATTCTGTTGTAGTAATCTGGATTCTTTGATGAAATCAAAATCAAAAGTTATTTATTCAAATTATGCCGAGAATTAGCACTTTTTGAACGTCAAAAATCCAAAATACAGTCCCCCAAAACACCCGCCCTTCAGCACTTCCTAGTGCTTTCGCTGGGAAGATGTAATTTTGAATGCAGTTATTATGATAATCAAGTCTATCAAATGATGTATATCTGCGATAGTCTGCCTACATAAATATGGAATCTGAAAAAGGTTGTCTTTAAAATATCGCTTTTGGAGATAAGACCGCCCAATGTGTCACCCTTTGTAAATTGTTTACATTTATATCTGTAATTTGTACGGTGTACATAATAAAGAGTATTCTATTCTGAAATAGTTTGTGGTTTTTAACTTTTGAATGTTGTAGTGTGATGATAAAGTCTATCAAATGATGTCTGATGTATATCTGTGATGGTCTGTCTACTTATGGAATATGAAGATATTGATAGTGTTTTTAAAATGTTGAATGCGTTCAGCAACTTTTTTTGCTTACCTACCTTACTTGGTGTGTATTTCTAAGGGATGTGTATGAGTCATAGTCAGGTTAGGTGAAAAGGAGGTTTAAATCAAATAGCATAGCATTTGTTTTGTAAAAACGTGTTTATTTACACTTTGGCAGTGATGGCATGTTTCATTTACTTTTATTTACAAAGAGAGTTACTATATGAGACCTTAGTTCGTTTGAGCATGTTTCTTTCCAGTTGAGCGGTGGTGTCACAACCCCTGGCCAACCACTACCTGCCAACACTGACAATATAAAAACACATCACCAGTGTTGCCAGATACAACCGACAAAGGGACTACCAAGAACGGTTACAAAAAAAGTAACAGTTATTTTTCAAGAACTGTTATTTTTAAAATAACCGTTATTGGATTCGGTTATCGATTTACCAGCCGCGGTAGGCGAGGCCATGGCCAGCAATGCCGTAGGGGGCGGCGATGCCGTAGGGAGCGGCGATGCCGTAGGGAGCGGCGGCGATGCCAGCAATGCCGTAGGGTGCGGCGAGACCGGCGTGAGCGGCGACGACTCCGGCACGAGCAGCGGCAACTCCGCTCACAGCGGCAGCTTGGGACTGAGCAGCAGCGACGGCATTCTGGCTAGCGGCAAGGCCTCCCCAGTACGCGTTCTCGTTGAGGTCTCGGTTGGTTTCAGCAACTTGACGGACTGCCTCAGTGTTGTATTGGACGGCGGCTTCGGCGGCGCGAGCCTGGCTTTCGCCCCAGGCACGGGCGTGGTCTTGGGCGGCGACTGTCGCGTCGATAGCGGCAGCCTGGGCATCACCAGCGTTGACCCCGTAGACTAGGGGGCTGATGACGCTGGCGGAGGCATAGCCGACGAGGGCAACAAAGGCGATCTGCGGAAGAATATGGGTTGTTTTAGAAAGAGTTTTTTAGTCTTCAGCTGAGGTGAGGTATGGTGAAGAGTGGGTGGATTCGTTGTCACGTTGAAATACTAAGGACAGGACGGTTCTTGTTAGCTGATTAAATAAATCAGATTATGTTATGAAGGAGGTCTTACACCAGGGAGGGGTCAGATCGGTCAATTTTAATTTGCTTTTTAAGAAGTTGTCGTGATCAAACATCATTTATCTGTGATCCGATTACAACAATAACGTTGTTGGTGTATTTGAATTGTAAACTCCCGGTCTGTTGGTAATTTTAAAATACTCCGACTCGCAATGGGCCCGCGTGGTAAATTATGGCCCAGGGATCTCACAGAAAAAGACCTGTGCCTCAGCAGAACATTATAAGCTGATTATGCAATAAATTATCAATTTACACCTAACACGCAAAAACCGTAGCAATGAATCATTAATCAAACAGTTACTCAAAAACACCTGAAGGCCAAATCTGGTCATTTAAAACGTTCAAAATCTAGTCGCAGTCTCATCTCGGCGACAAACAAATCTCAAAAACTTATCAAAATGTAGGGAAATCAGAACTATTTTTGACAGATTGAGACTGAGATCAGACTGAGAACGTTTTTAAAATTACGAGAATTGCCCCTCTGTTAGTGCAAACTATTATCAGATCATAACTAAGATATGTAAATAACGTAAAAAAGGATAATTATTTGCTAAACAAACCGTGAAACCATTATTTATAACGACGAAGAAACATTGCGTTAACGCCTTGAAATAACTATGCGGATTAGGAAATAATTAACGTTATAATAACTCAATGCGTGCTTCCGTTATTATAGTTATCCGTTACAGTAACTAGTTGTTAACGTTATAATAACGGGTTTGGTCGTGCATATCCGTTGGCCAGCGATGGGCCATGATGGGCCAGTGTGTAAAGGGCTGTGGCTAAATGGATAATTGAGCCAGTTTTATGCAGAAGCATTTTCCTACTGCGTTGCGTGTTTCCTGTTTTTTTGCTAGGCTGAATAATGCCAGTATAAGTTATTTCTTTTCATTACCATAACGGTAATTGAAAACTTGATTGCTGGTAGCGAATAATGAAATTAGCTGAAAAAATTGATATGACAAAATTCTATTAGCATTGAATTAGCTAAGTGGCTACATGCGGGCAACTGTTCGGCAACTTTTTGTAGCCGATTTAAATTAGCCATAACTATCAGATTACTGCCTATTGTTGTTCTTCCTTCTTTTTTATGTTTATGTTCTTTTTTGCATCATGTTCACCGCAAATAAACGTATTTTCTTTCTTTCTTTATTTCCCTGTAGGGCAAAGGCCTCTTCTCATGCAGAGAAGGCACGAGTTTTGATCACCATGCTTGCTCAAGACGGGTTGGTGATTTCGGACTTATATTTAACTATAAATATAACAATGATTTCAATTATAAATAAATTAACTAAGTGTCATCTGAGATTAAGATTCCAAATTAGATATCATTTTTATCAAATCCACACTTTGTTGTCAGTAATTGATCAGCCCATTACTCAAACTAAAACATCAATGAATAATTCAAAACCCAACTGTCAATTCCAATATAAAACCTGTCATTTAGGTTTAACAGGCCTCCTATTAACGTCAGTATAAATCATCTACACACATATTATAAATTTAAGACGCTTTTTGTGTTTGTCTGTGTGACCGCGTTGTTCTTTCAAACTGCGCAACGGATTTTGATGCGGTTTTCACCATCATTTAGAGAATGTATTCCGGAAGGTTTATGTGTATAATACATTGATATTAAATTAACATACACTAAATAAATCTCCATGTTTTGTCAAGAATGTTTTATCGAAGCAGGGGCGGGTTGCTATTCATACGTAAATACAGGGTTAGTCTTCAAAGACCAGCTAAAAAAGGTGAGGTACAGACCAAAAAACTGAACAACTTTCTCCATGGAACCAACATCGTAACCGCGAATTAAAATTCAGCCGTCCCATACGTTTAGGTTGAGTAGGTACTTATTGAAGTTTTCTACGGGACAGTTGACAAATTTTTCGCGCTTAATTTTGGCTGGTCTTTGAAAATGAACCCTGTATTTTACTGCGCAACTTTTTTGTTGCCAGTCTGTATATTTTTTTCACATAACGTTTACGTTATGAAATGAAGAGTTGATGTTAATTTTTGCTAATCGGTTAGCAGGAAGCATGCAACAGTACTTTTGTATTGTGTAAAGTATTCTTTATTTAGTTTCTGAGTATCTGTTTGTTCTAGTTTGCGTTTAATGGTGATGTTTCTTACGATGTGATGTGATTTTTAAACAGTTTTACGTGTTGAGTGCCTGCTAAGACTGCTGCTGGTTTCTCTAACATTCCTTTTCTTTCTTTTAATATTATAACATCACGCCTGTTATCCCTGAAGGGTTAGGCAGAGGTGTAGGCACCTATAGTACACCCACATTTCGCCAGTTATGTTTAAGTCCCATGGTGGCGAGCCTATTGCCATCAACCGGGCATAAATCCAGACTCCTGATGGAAACCGGTAGACCAATGAGGCAATCAAGTCAGTCAGTCTAAAAAATAAATTGTTAGGTATATGACTTACTAGCAGCGTCCCACGGTTTCACCCGCATAAGTGTCGATCCCGTGAGAATATCGGGATACAACTATCCTATGTCTTTTCCCGGGACTTTAACTATCTCTATACCAAATTTCATCTAAATCGGTTCAGCGGTTTAAGCGTGAAGAGGTAACAGAGAGACAGACAGTTGAATTATAATATTAGTATGGATAGTATGGTTTTTGTTGCACATAAATACTTATTTGCATACTTAATAATCTATATGACATTTATAGAGAGACAAAGATCTTTAAAACGTTTCTGATTTCCTCAACCATTGAATACTTTTAAGTTTGGTACTACAAAACGGGTTAAACCAATCCTTAATTTATAAAATAACCTCACCTGAACTCAATTTACAATTACAATATCGTAATAAACTTTATCTGCGAACATTTCTAGAACAGGACAACGCCTTAAATTGTTTAGTCAAAATATTTCACAAGCCGCCATGTTGGACTACAACTGACAGTTTAGGCTGTATAGTTTCTGACATTGGCCTAAAATTTTCTTTACGTGACAAAATGTGTCTGTCAGATTTGAATTTAGAAGACAAAAGAGTTGACATGCATTGTTTTATTGTATGTTTTGTACGTGTGAAGAAACTGATGAATCGATTTGGCTAGGTTTTTTTGAAACAGCTTGTAAGCGTGGTAAAACAAAGTTGAACAACTTTGTTTTACTAAACTACACAACGGAATATGATGTAGTTTTCACCATCATTTAGAGCATTTATTCCGTTAGGTTATGTGTATTATACATTTGTATTTAATTTAGATATCACTGAGATGTCGTTGTTTTGACATGCCGCCATAACGTGTGAGGCAGAGGCGGGCCGCTAGAATCTGATAAAGTGATGTCCTCAATGATACAAAAAGAAAAAAAGAAATACATTCAAAGATCTTGAGTTCATTAGGAGTTTTTTTTTTAATGTCTGTGGTTCAGATATTTTATTAGACCCATGTAAAAGCTTTAAAGTAAAGTTAAAAGTAAGTATTCAAATATTTGCAGATCTCAATCAATCTTAAATCAGCTCTTACCAAATTAATTTCCTAACGACCTTTACATTCCAAATATAACAGAACGCTTGATTCAATATTATAACACAACAATAGTGATGTGCCTGCATTCTGAATAACAATAAGGGACCTTGACACCGCGCGTGTGCGTTATGACATATTATGCGTGTACCGAAGTGCTGTGCTAAATTGGACGTGTGAAAAGTGGCGTGGTATTGTGTTATGGTTGCAGTAAGTATGCAAATGGATGTCAGATATTGGAGAAAGACTGAACTTGCTTGAGAAAAGTTTTGATTATGAATGAGGATGGCTATAAGAGTAAGGGAAGAGCAGAGAAACTGCGGATGGATTGTGTGAAGGTTGAGATGCCTAGAAAGAGTGTAGATGCTAATAGATATTATGTAAGAAGAAGACATGTTGCGCCGATTACAAATAAATTGAGATAAGGGCAGACAGATGATTGCCTTTGGAGAAAGGAAGTCCGAGAAAATGTTTGGATCTTTTCATTTATCAATCCGATATACTAAACCAATTAATTTCAATTTTTCAAGTTCATTTGCGTGCTCTATTTTAATCACTAAACCAAAACTGACACTGACAAATAGCAATTTTGCATGCTCACCACGCATTAATTACTGCCATATTAATCAACAAACAAAAACGGAACGTAAGTAACCACCTCATAAAAATAATTACATATCGTTTATGGTACGGTTTTTTTATCTGTGGCTGTCCTTGATAATGACATTGCATGGAACGGAATGTGCTTGACAGTTTTTGTTATTACGCGCTCTGATTGGTTATTGAATAATTTGATTGGGTATGTGATGGAATGAGATCAGTTTTTGTATTAACTGAAGGTTTTTATGACTGTTTGCTTTAGAGAATACGGAAGTTGGGCGTGGCGATCGATGTAGTTAAATATTTTTAAATAAGTAAATATAACAACTGGCCTGTATTCGTCGAAGAGGTAGACACTAAGAGTCATAGTAAAGACACCAGCACATCAAGCTACTACAATCTGTCAAATTTATTTAATAGATTTTCAAGTTTATCGCTAAAGCATAAGGTTCAAAGTTGATTGGGAAAATTTGACAGTCTCGGGTAGCTTCATGTGCTGGCTTCTGTATTTGAAGCAGCTAAAGTTAAGTCCTATGCGATAGAGCCTATTTATTTACCGGTCACTAATGAAGACACGGTAATTATTATTTTTTAGGAAGATAAATTCTTGGACATGTAGGTATCAAGTACAGGATGTCTATTTTTGTCTAGCCATGGTATTTCAATGACATTTGGCGAAAAACAGGAAATGACAATATTTGTCACAGTGTGAATAGCCTTCGAAGAGCGTATAATTTAATTAATTAGAATAGAATAGAATACTCTTTATTATGTACACCATATAAACCACCATACCATACAATTGCCATATAATTATCTTGTATTATGTTTTCATATTTTCACTTTAAGCAATTTTCTCAGAAAGAAAACCAATGGAATTACGTTCTAAGGAACAGATTTCTATAAAAATCAAGTTCAATTTTTTTGTAACAATAATAACACGGTCACGTGCAACAACTACAATAAAACTTCAATTGTTTACTATCACGCAAAAATACGTATAACAAACGTCATTTTATACTTTTCTCACATTAATCAAGTTTATTGTGAAAACTCGATGTATTGATGCGAAGATTTAATCGCGTTTTAATTTAATCGATTATATCTCTTGAGTATCGTGGGATAAGTTTTGTTTAAATTAATCATATTATTATTATATTATCACGTGGTAAGCTTGTGTTTTGGAATTGGCGGGAATAATGACATTGACAGTTTCGGAAAATTGGGATCACTGTAATTTTGACACTTTTTGTTTATACTGTTGCTTTGCTAACGTATATTTTCATAAACAAACATCATGGTTAGACTTGGTTTAGTCTAGAATGAGTCAAAAGAGCCACTACCTTACCCTTTTGGTGTGAAAGATTTTCAATTTAATGAATTAACTTGAAACAATTTCTATTTTAACTTGATAGACTTTTGACAAAACAGCGTTAATTTTTAATACGATACACACATATTAATATCGATATCTTGTCATTTAATCCCTCGATAAATTAGACCAGTGCTCAGTACCATAAACCAGATGATTGACATTTTATACGCGCATTGTCGCACTACAGATAAACAACGCTTAGTCATAGACAACTATTATGATAATGTGACCGAATGGTTATTGTTTTGCAATATAATTTTAATGTTGGGATATTATTTTGAATAGCTTGTCAATGCGGGGGATAAGGTTTGCAATACAAACATTTATCTGTTTGTTGAATTGTTGATTTTGACTTCTTGTTTGAGTAGGTGGAAGTGAGATATTTGCTAAAGAATTTAGGACATATTGAGTTGGATAGATTACAACAAAATACTATCAAATTGAGGAACGAAATATCGAAGTGAATTTGGAGAGAATTTAGAATGAGGTTGTGGTCACAAATGGACAAGTTGATAAATTAAAAGCCCTTTAAAAGGAATGAAAAATTAAGTAAATAATTATTTGTCTTCACAATACAGGTGACATTACAAGAAACAGGTTTAAAGGTGTATGATTTTAATATATTCGATATTCAACCTTGTCATACTAATTGAAATTGCTAGTTAATCTTAATTGGATCAATATGGATGGCAAAGGTATTACAGTTATGCAGTTTGGAGCTTTTAAATACTATAAATGGAAGACCTATTGCTAGTGTAAGCATAGTTACGTTAATTAAAAAGATAAATAGGAAAAATTAACATTCTAAGCGTTTTCTTATTAATGTGACAAGGTTTAATTAGTTAAATGATTAAATAAATAGTTGTAACTGAACTTATTTGTAGGCTGTTTGATGCACTTCCTTGCTCAGTTAAAAATAAAACTCTTGGCGGGAAAGTTTGACAGATAGAAAGAATAAAGTTTGAAGTAAGATTTTGGCGCCAATTTTACAGTTGTGAAAATTATTTTTAAGGATTTTATTTTGATGTTTTAAATTGGAATTTAGTGATTTAAAAAAAGGAAAATAAAAATGATTAATTTTCAAGATTATCACTGTTGCTATTTTCAAAACGTTCTGTTATCAGGTTATCACTATTTGCGAAATTAAAAAATAAATAAAATATTACCAGAAATCTCATCTTGCACTTCTTGTTTGACTGCAGGATAGCTACTGAATGCTTTGGTGGTGTTACGCTGGTCTTTTATACGAGTACAACCGCCGTATAGTGTTATTGAAAGTGTAGCGAAGTACCTGTTATATTACTATGAAGGATTAGACTAGGCGGACCAGTGATACGGGCAAGGTCTCAAAAAGGAAATTAAAAAAAAAAGTTGGTGACGTTTGACTTTTTGATGATGACAGTTTTTGAATTTTCGGAACGTAGTAGGAAGAAAATGGCCGACTTACCGAATTGGCGCGAATTATTTTAGCTGTTGCTAGGGTCCGCCCTGTTTTCAATGCTCATGATGCAATTTCTAGTGATTATTGGTGTAGATAATGCTGTCGTAATCTTTAGTCTTGGGTTCTGATAAAGGCGATTATGGTTTGAATCCAGAAGATATTGGATAGGAAGTAATCACCGATCCTTCTCTTATGGTGTTTAGCAGAGGGAGTTTACTTGCTGTAATGATAGTTATATTTTTGATGCATAAACTTGAGCATTCTTGTTAACTTGACTATTATTTATTGAAGCGAAATCTATGAATGGAAATATGATTCATTCAGATTTGTACCTATACATAAATATCAAGCTATTAAGTAATAAATTCTTAGAGGAATATTCAGTCAGTCATGCATGTTGTGTATTCCACACAGCCTTAGATTAGTTTTAACAATACTTACTATAAAACATATTTTCGGAATTGTTAGTTCTTTCCCACTACAGAAAGGGCCACTTCCGAAGCCACTCAGGGCTTCTTCTTTTTTGTAAAAGCTGGTTACGCGAAGAGGACCTACAAAAGCATTCGGAAGATGACTTTCTCTGACTTAGAACAATAGTTTGTTTTTAAAGCGTGTCCATGGAGTTTTACTGCCAATTTTTCTCCATACGAACCTTGTGTTGTGCTGTATGCACTATGCCGCTATACGATGCCCATATCGGTCATCATGAAGTCCCATTCTTATGCTTTGAAAGAATGATTGACAGATGTCAGGAGTGCGCGCCAACGACTGGACCACAGATAACATTTTTTTTTTTTAATGATGAAGGCTTTCATCTTTAAATAATGTGATTAGTGAGTTGTGCACGAGACGGATAACAAGCTTCATCTTTCTGACTCACCGACTCCTTGATAATTCAAAAGTGCCTGTAATTGGTTTAATTGAAATGAATGTTTTGATTTTCAATTGTGAGAATTATTACGTATCGGAATCACCATCTGGTTGGCTAAATGTGTGGTGATTATGACGATATGTGCTTTAGAAGGGTTACGCAGAAATGTTCTTATGTGTACTGTATCTTTGAATTATTAATATCTTAAGGCGCTTACATGAGCTAAACGCAAAAAAACGGTAGTTTTCGAAACAATAAAAGTATATGATCGCCTACAGTAAACAAAATCAGAAAAATATATGATATTCTTCAGGATATATGCTAGATAGATAGTGTTTTGAAAACACAATACAACTAATTTGGTACGATAGAAAAAAATCATGAACATACCTCTAAAAAACTTTCTTTTTACAATAAAAACCATACTAATATACATACAATCATTCTGATTTTTTGTCAGATTATTCTACAAGTAACATACTAAAATGATAGTGTTTTATTTTTTTATTTAAAACAATAGTTTTTTTGTAAATCGAATATTCATAGTTCCGAACATAAAAAGTGCGCATGTGTGCGTGAACGCCCGTGTAGCGACAGTGCCGGCCGAGGCCTGATGCTATACGGACGTGTCGCTCTTTTCGCCGCACTATTTCCGTCAAAATTGTTATGTTTTTGTTAAGTTTTATTTGTAAATTCATTGTTTATTATTATTTGCATTATCTTCTTTCCGTAAATATTTTTATTTCATGTAAATATAAAATACTTTTAAGTTTGTTATGTATGGGTGCAAGGCGCGCGCCATCTATTGTACGGCGAGTCCCAACTCCCGGGCGTTTCACTTGTGTCTACCGGCAGTGGTCCGCGTAACCTAACAAAGTTAAAATAGGGTAATAATTTGTAAATAAATGGGAAATATAGTGAAACATTCCGTTAGGAGGACTACAAAACGTTCATATAAAACAAAAGCCGAACATAATATGAACGAAAGTAAAAAGTATGAGCATTTTATTTTTAACTGAATATTTTTATTTTTGCAATAAAACTATGAATTTTGGAAACATCTAAGAAAGTGCAGTCGGTATTTTCGACTTCACGTACAACTGTCACAGTGACGTATGTGGACGACGTGTAGATTTGTATTCGAGAGTCCCCGGGTTCGATTCCCAAGGTTACGAAATCGTACTTTCTTTTTAAATTTTATTTAAATGTATTTTGAATTTTTAGATAGATAGTGTTTTGAAAACATAATACAACTAATTTGGTACGATAGAAAAAAATCATGAAGATACCTCTAAAAACTCTTTTTACAATAGAAACCATACTAATACCTATACATACAATCATTCTGATTTTTTGTCAGATCATTCTACAAGCAACATACTAAAATAATAGTGTTTTATTTTTTTAGTTCAAACAATAGTTTTATTGTAAATAGCATAATATTCATAGTTCCGAACATAATAAGTGCGCATGTGTACGTAAACGGTAAACCCCCGTGCGTGTAGCAATAATGCCGGCCGAGGCCTGATACTATACGGACGCGTCGCTCTTTTCGCCGCATTATTTATTTGTACCTACATACATTCATTGTTTATTATTACTATTTGCATATCTTCTTTCTGTAAATATTTTTATTTCATGTAAATATAAAATACTTTTAAGTTAAAATAGCGTAATAATTTGCTATCAATTATATCATTTGTAAATATGGGAAATAAAGTGAAACATTCCCTTAGGAGGACTACAAAACGTTCATGTAAAACAAACGCCGAACATATGAACGAAATTAAAAAGTAAGAGCATTTTATTATTACTGAATATTTTTTTTCGCTATGAATTTTGGTAGTTTAAGAAAATGCACTTATTACGCATAAGCTCAGTTTTTTCGACGAGATACGCAATCGTTACATTGGCTTATGTAGACGACGCGCAGGTTCGTGTTCAAGGGTCCCCGGGTTCGATTCCCAGTGATACGAAATCGATTTAATTTTATTTAAATGTATTTTGAATTTTTAAATATATTTTTATAAATAACTAAAAAAACGTCTACAATGTAATTATCTTTCACAGGAGAAAGAAAGTCGAAAATATCAACACGGAAGTTACTTCTAATGCGTAAGTACCTACACGTTTTCTATGCCATTGTAACAATAAAAAAAACCTAAATTTATTAACAGACCGCGACTTATTGATAATATGCATAAAGAAATCACAGATTCATCCGAAAATTGCGATGAAAATTATCACAAGCAAGAGTTTAATTTTTATTGATTGTGTTTATAATAAATAGAAATCATAATAATTATGTATGAATGTTAGGTACGAGTACCTAATCCTTGAGGCCGTTTACACATCATGCCGAAGCTGCAGCGGCATCGCCGCCGCCGCGGCGCCGCTGCATCAGTCACTCTTGGATTTGTATGAACACACGGCGCCGCCGCGACGCCGCGCCGCCGGCGGTGTGGCGCGGCGACGAGTTTTGATAAGATCTATCAAAACTCGCCGCCGCACAGTGGTCTGAAAATCGAGCTCCATACTCATAGAAACTTAAAGTACGGAAATAAAAAAACAAAAATTGTAATGGGTCTAGTATACCTCCCTTTACGTAATATTAACGTATGGATGGTATCAGTCGCTCCACGCGTGAGAAAAAAAAGTTTTTTGTTTTTTTTTGTATGGGAGAAAACACTAACCCCCTTATTCATAATCCTATTTTATCTCTATTTTAGCTAAAATAGGTTTATAGAACGTTTGTCTTTATCTGTCACGTTGTCATTTCTGTGTGTAAGAAAGAGACAAACCCCATTTTAACTAAAATAGGTTTGATAAGTTTTATGAATAAGGGGGTTAATGTACATTTTTTTGAAACTGAATGGAACTGATAGGCTGGAGCTCACACGAGCTATTGTACCATACACGGCCATCAAGATGACATACAATTCATGGACCGTTGGGTGCCGCTTTGCACGTAGCAAATTTTTGAAATTTTGTGTTTTCGATATGTGATTTTTCAAATCTTTGACGTGAATAAATGAACTTGCTGATCGATTTACTTATACTATCGTTACTTTTAGCCTGCTTATGACCTTTATGATGACAACAATTAAAAATTATGTTGATTATAAGTACCTATACGTTTTTTTTTTAATTTCATTCCAAGAACTACTTAACTCATTTAATCACCGTTGTAGTGTATCTATTAAATAGATATGTAAACACTGTCTCATTCACACAAGCGGGGAAGCTGCTGTCAGTTATGTTATGTCATCTGTCAGTTACGAGGAATGGCGGGAAACAGACAAAGTGAAGCAGGCTATATACGATGGCGCTTGGTGTGGTAGTGAGCCAGTGAAGTGATATGTTTAACATAAGTACGGAATCAACAGGATTCTACAACCGTGATTATGGTTGAGTTATAATTAGATATTGCTTCAATCTGAGCCTCAATCAGAGCCTGTTCTTCCACGATGTTCAACTTGTTTTCGTTTGAAAACTTAAAATAAATTGGTCAGCAGAACATTGTGGAAGATGGCTTTGGATTCTCCCATACTTTTTCTTCGCCACAAACTAAGCGCAGAGGCACAAAAGAACACATAAACATACTGGAATCGTCTTCGTCTGCCATAGTTTGCTTATACAAACTTTGCCCTGAAGCACCATCAAAGCCATACTTGCATATAATTGTTAACTCTTTGCCATCCAGCGAAGGTTCCACACGTAGGAATTTTCCAAGCTTTGCACAGTTTTATCCAAAATTTAGCTTTACTTTTAGGTAAAAGTAAAGCTAAATTTTACCTAAAAGCTTAAAGCTTTTAGCTAAAAGTTACCATTGTACATCACGGAAGAAGAGGTCTTCTTCCGTGATGTACAATGGTAACTTTTGGAGGGCAGCAGTCCTTCTTCGCCTCAAGGATGGCAGTATAAGAAGGACACAGTGGTACTCCTTCTTCTTTTGCACAAGATCTTAATGTTATATACTGCCACTTCGAAAGCTTCAATGAGGTCAAAATAAATAAAGCTTTATCAGCGGAATATATAGGCACAGTTTCCTTGGGCTTTAACAATTTATTTATCCTTGTAGCCTCTTTGCTCCGAGACTAGTTTAACGATATCTGCTATATTCTTGTCATGTGCTTTCAAACCGGTTGCATGAGCAAGGCTTTCAGTGCTATACGTTAGGAGGTCTTCCGCTCTCCTTCTCTTCTGTAGCGGGCTTAGCTCTTTAAATGGTTTTCTCGGCCTCACAACTGATGTTGATGTTCCAACACTGCACGTCTCCGGTGTGTAGGATGTTGATGCACCCTCATTTAAAACAAAGTCAGAACTGGAACGGGTTTGCTGCTCTACTGACACTAAATAAGGGGTCATCTTTCCTTTCATGATCTCAGGCCATTTTATGTTCTCTTGCAGCCATGTCTCATACTTTGTTATGTATGTACGTCTCGTGAGATTACACGAGATCCATTTGTTCCTCAACGAACAAACATAAGTCTGACAGAATTGTTTCAATACCCTCTTTTCATTTTCTAACAAATCAATAGTATTCTCAAAAACTTCAAATAAAACAGTGGGCTGTGAAAAACAATTGTTGTTTGTCACAAACATGACAATGTCCAAATTGGTATCACAACCTTCCATCACAGCACAATTAAAAAAATAACGTAATAAGTTAGCGCGCACAAGTACTGAGAGCTACTGATAAAAGTAAGCTCAAACGTCCTGTTTTTATACAACTACCCTCATTATCGTTCGCTATTCTTTAATTAGGTTTTACAGACTTTAATATTACAGACAATAGAATTTTATTGTGACTAGGGCCCATTTGGCCCTGCTAGAGCTGGTTGATGCTCATGTCATTAGTATATAATTATAACTCAACCATAATCACGGTGATTAAATGAGTTAGTTCTTGGAATGAAATAAAAAAAAAACGTATATAATCAATATAATTTTTAATTGTTGTCATCACAAAGGTCATAAGCAGGCTACAACTAACGATAGTATAAGTAAATCGATCGGCAAGTTAATTTAACCTCGTCAAAGATTTGAAAAATCACGTATCGAAAATTCAAAATTTCAAAAATTTGCTACGTGCAAAGCGGCGCCGAACGGTGCATGAATTGTATGTCATCTTGATGGCCGTGTATCGTATAATAGCTCGTGCGAGCTCCAGCCTATCAGTTCCATCCAGTTTCAAAAAAATGTACATTAAGTGTTTTCACCCATACAAAAAAAAATAAAAAACTTTTTTTTCTCACGCGTGGAGCGACTGATACCATCCATACGTTAATATTACGTAAAGGGAGGTATACTAGACCCATTACAATTTTTGTTTTTTTATTTCCGAACTTTAAGTTTCTATGAGTATGGAGCTCGATTTTCAGACCACTGTGCGCCGCCCGCGGTGCCATACTATTATATTCTGTGGCGATGCCGCTGTATTGGTTTCTCTTGGATTTGTATGAGCCCTTGCGGCGCGCCGCCGCGGCGCCGTGTGTTCATACAAATCCAAGGGTGACTGATGCAGCGACGGCGGTGCCGCTGCAGCTGCGGCATGTGTAAACGGCCTCAAAGATTAGGTACCTAACATTCATATATAACTATGATTCCTTTTTATTATAAACAAAATCAATTTTAAATCTAATTTCTTGCTTTTGATCATTTTCATCGCAATTTTCAGATGAATCTGTTACCTATTTCATTATGCCCATTATCAATAAGTCGCGGTCGGTTAATAAAAACATTAGGTCAGAATTTTTTTTATTTTTGTAATAGCTTAGATAACGTGTAGGTACTTGCGCATTAGAAATACCTAACTTCCGTGTTGATATTTTCGACTTTCTTTCTCCTGCAGACTTTTTTTAGTTATTTATAAAAATATTTAATAGATATATTTAAAAATTCAAAATGACATTTAAATAGAAAATTCGATTTCGTAACCTTGGGAATCGAACCCGGGGACTCTCGAATACAAATCTACACGTCGTCCACATACGTCACTGTGACAGTTGTACGTGAAGTCGAAAATACCGACTGCACTTTCTTAGATGTTTCCAAAATTCATTGTTTTAGAAAAAAACACTGCAAAGTGATAATTTTTATTTCGGAAGTCGGTGTTGCTGGTTCCGCATTTTCGTTTTTTGACACCGACTTCCGAAATTATAGTTATTTATCACGCTGTAGTGCTTTTTTTGAAGTCGGTTGTTTTTTTTTCTTTCTAATTGTACCTACCCCACAAAAATTCAATTAACACTAGTGCATTGAAGAATCATCAAAATTCGCATAGAAATGCCGGAGATGCAGTACATTTATGCATATTAACTTCGGACATACTACATAAGAATAATTACCTAATGTATTATATACTAAAACCTTCCTGGAAGTATGTAGATCACATTAGTGAAAGAATGATCAAAATTGGTTCATCAGTTTTTTAGAAAATCTACAAATATATATACAAACATACACACATACATACATTACATACATACATACGGGTCGAATACACAACCTCCTTTTTTGAAGTCGGTTAAAAATGTTTTAAATTTCATTGAATCAGTTTTATTTCAAAATCACCCACATCCTTAAGTTTTTCAAGTCACACTCAAAACGAATAAAATTTATTATGTTGTCACACATAACTACATAATTTGTTTCTTATTTGCACATCGTTTCCGCGCCATCTATTAGAATACTAGGGCGTAATCTCACAAAACCGTTACTTCTAAATCTCATGTATGCTTTATGTCATAATTGTGATGGGCGTCGTCGTTAGATGGCGTTTGCGTCGATTCTGCATATGTGTGCATGCGTTTTTCAAGGACACTTAGGTCTAGTAAGCCTCTTAAGTGCTTGTCAGTAAGAGAGTTAGGTATATAACATGCAACAACTAGCAGCACCCCTGCGGTTTCATCCGCATAAGTTTCCCGTGGGAATATCAGGGATAAAAACTATATCTCTATACCAAATTTCATCTAAATCGGTTCAGCGGTTTAAGCGTGAAGATGTAACAGACAGACAGACGCACTTTCGCAGTATGGATTATGAAATAGAGGATGTTTTAAAAAGACTTTGACAAAACTAGAAATAAAAATGTATTTATTTAATTTTTTTTTTGACTTTTCATGTTGGCACCTGCGGGCAATTGCGTAACACATTATCAATCGGAATCGGTTTCATTTTGACAGTTCAACAACATTCATTGCGTTATTTACGTGTTGAGCAGACAAATTTTTCGAACTTATGAAGCAATGGATTAGCAATTTGCTTCAAAATGATTCTGATTCCGATTGATAGTGTGTTACGCAATTAGGGTGCTGTTCATTCATTTTCCTTTTTAGTCTTCATTAAATCACGAGTCTAGTTTTTGGAATTCGTGAAACCATATACTCCGTAATTCTTTGGAAAAACAAGTTCTCATATTAAAAACTGGTGGTTGATGCAATTTACGTCATGAACGGAAAGAATTTATTTATACATTATGTAGGTGTTTTTTTTTATAAATTGGCCAATGTAGACTTCATAATCTTTAGAAGGGCTTTCAAAATAACGGTTGTAAAAAGACGTTCAACGAAGCCGAGAGATGACATCGAGTCGAACTTCAGTCTGCACTTAACACCTGTCACAACACCAATTTATCTCGTCTGCTCAACGTCCGTACGTCACTGTAGGGATCCAGCAGAATATCAGCGTCAGGTACATTTGCCTGGCACATGCTGAGCTGGACTCCCATTTGGTGCAACCTTGAGACGCACACCGCACTGTGTTTCGTTGCTAATTTTATTTTAAATATTCGTCATAGAGACTCATAGTGTCACTTTTATTTAGATATGTCTGTTTTTTATTTTTTTTTAATTTGTTTTTGTATTGGCACCTTGTTTTTATATTATGTTCATGTGGGTAATTGGTTTCATCTAATGTTGTACTTTTGTGTGTTGTGCTGTCTTTTGTGTGCGCCAAATAAATGGTTTATCTATCTATCTATCTATCTTTGACAGTCGTTACGGGTACTCAGAAGCCCAAAACTCTGGCAACCAGTCTGACCAAGAGGTATCGTGTTATCCAGAAACGGGGTTGTGGAGGTCAGATAGGCAGTCGCTCCATGTAAAATACTGGTATTCAGCTGGATCCGATTAGACTGGAAGCCGACCCCAACATAGTTGGGAAAAGGCTAGACAGATTGTTTTTTTTTTTTTTTATCAATTCTCTGCAGTCAAAATGTCACTAAAATAACGAAATACTTAATAATATGTATCTTGGCATTAACATTTGTCAAACTTATCGTCATGTTGCCCTACATTTGGACATTTCAAACGATTAGTATTCCGTGCGTAGAGCACAAAAAAATGGGCGTAATACCTACAATGTCATTATGATGCAGATATCTTCACACTTAGTCATACTGCCGTCGTTTTATGTTACTGTTTCGTGTTTTTAGGGTTCCTTACATCAAAAGGAAAAAAACGGAAACCTTATAGAAAAAGAAAGAAAGAAAAAGTATTTATTGCGACTCGTGCAGGAAGATCACAAACTAAACTAAACACAGTAAAAAATAAAAACCAAGTTATATAATAAAAAAGTAACAAAAAGAAAAATGAGACAGAAACTCCTATACGAGGTCAAAAGGCTCCTATCTCAGCATGATGCTGCGACATTTTAAAAATAAATGTCGCAGCGCTGGTATTCTGATAGGGCCCGCCGCTGTGATGTCACGGGCAGTTACAGAAATAAATAAATATTAAAATAGATTTAACATAAAAATATTAGCAAATAAAATAAAATATTAATTTTTAATCCGCGATTATAGGGTCACTTCCCGTCTGTCTGTCTGTCAAGATCGTTTATCTCGGGAATGCGTGGAGGTATCGAGTTGAAATTAAAACCATATACTAAAATCCACAGTCCCTTGAAGCTGTGAAAAAATCAAACTTCTATGTTAACGTAAAAAAAAGATACGGCCGTTTATGCCGCAAAAAACGTATATTTCGACACTCAAGGGAATCAAAATTTATAGGGTCCTTCCCGTTGGCCTAGAATCATGAAATTTGTCAAGAAGCAATATCATGTAGCACAAGTAAACGAAAAAGCCCGGAAACCATAAATCTGTAGTTACATATCTACAAATTTGTATGGAACCCTCGGGTCCGACTCGCACTTGTCTGGTTTTTTTTAGGATTCTTCGACCCTTAAAAGAATACGGAACTTTTATAAGATCACTTTCTGGTCCGTATGTCACAGAGGCTTTTTTGACATAATGTTACTAAGGAATGGAATCGTGGTTTCTTCTCTAAAAACAATAGAATCGAGTGCCCATGAGTGCTAATATCCCCGTCCTAACCAGAGCGATCGTCGATGTTCATTTTGTTTGGCAAACCCGTACGCGTGGTCGCACGACCGACAGGACCTTCCGGTTTTACCGCCGTACCGACATAAGACCTTCCGGTTTTAGCCGGAATAAACACAGACAGACGGTTTTTTTTGGCATATGTACAGACGCTAGCACATCAAGTTACCAGAAACTGTCAAATTTTCCCGTACAGTTTTGAACCTAATACTTTAGCGATAAAGCTGAAAATCTATTAAAGAAACTTGATGTGCTGGCGTCTGTACCGTAAATACTTTCATATGCATTTAGTAAAGAGCTGTTAATTTGACATTACAAACGGATACTTCAATTGTATTTATTAACCGACTTAAAAAAGGAGGTTCTGTATTCGACCCGTATGTATGTATGTTTGTATGTCCGCGATTTTCTTAAAAACTAATGAACGGATTTGACAATTCTTTCACTAAAGTGATTCACATACTTTCAGGAAGGTTTTAGTATATAATGCCTTAGGTAATTATTCTCATGTACGAAGTTATATGCATAAATGTACTGCATCTCCGGCATTTCTATGCGAATTTTGATGATTCTTCTAGTCGGTGTCTTCAATTCTTCAGTGCACTAGTGTTAATTGAATTTGTGTGGGGTAGGTACAACTAAAAAGTGAAAAATAAAAACTTTTTTACAAAAAAAAAAAACAACAGACTTAAAAAAAACACTACGAAGTGATAAATAACTTTAATTTCGGAAGTCGGTGTCAAAAAACGAAAATGCAGAACCAACGACACCGACTTGCGAAATTAAAGTTATTTATCACTTCGTAGTGTTTTTTTAAGTCAGTTGTTTTTTTTGTAAAAAAGTTTTTTTTTGTATACGTTTCTCATCTTTTCTTTGAAGTCCAATATCAACAGACCGCCACACAGTGGAACGAATGTATGGGAGCGGTTGGACGTAGACATGTCCGAAAAAAAAGAGTAAAATTATGCCAAACTAATGATGCCATCTTATTCGATTACTTAATGCCTTCATAACTTGTGGTGATGAATTTCTTCATAACTCCCATATTTCGGGAGTAATTTGAGAAAATGTGAAATTTTACTATGAAAATGAGTGTATCGAGCTCTCTCCCTCCTGATTCCGGGCTTGTTTCAAGTAGCGGTCTCTAATATCGTAATGCTATTACTAAGAGCTATATTTAATACTAAGACACATAGTGCGCCAAATGTGCACTTTCTGGGATAAAAGGAAATGAAAATTTAAAAAAAAAAAACGTTTTTTCCCCATTTGTATTTACTTTAAACCGCAGACAGACTTATTAAGAGGTCTATAAATATATTATATATATACAGAAATATATATTAACAAAAATATTCACAAGAACTGATGAGAGTATGACTTTTAAGTAAGTTGATAATAAATTACCTAGTTTCATTAAAAGTACAATAAATAATTAAGATGTAAGCTCTAATTTACTAAGTTACACATTTTAAAACAATAACATCATTTAATTATCTTCGTCATCATCATCATCATCATCAATTAATTCAAATTCAGAATCGATGTCCGCTAAATCATTTATGTTAACAAATTCGATATCACTTTTCTCAGAATCCGTAAGCTCATAAAATTCCTTAAAAGAAGATTTTTTTACAAACTTATTTCCTTTTGGACGGATACTTGTAACAAGTGGATCAGAAGACAGTAAAAGATTGTGCATAATATCTTCATTGCATGAGATACTGCTATGCTTTCGAGAATGCCCCTCTCTATATTTTCTAAAATCTTTATTTCTAGCCTCAGATGCCTCTTCGGATAGAAAACCAATGGGCACAATTGACATGTTCTGAACTATGTCTGGCCCATGCATTAAAATTTTATGAAGTGAAGAAGGCATATAATACCATGGGTATAACTCCACGTAAAGCTTAGCAGTATCAAAGCAGAACTCTCGGAATTTAGTTACGTTGATCTTCTCTCCTGATGAAATACACTGCAAGATCACACAGATTTTTCTTAAAAGCATAGCATCTATTCCGGTCAGTTCAGCAGATTTAGTGTAGTTTTCAAAAAATCTCCTTGCCGAGTTGCCATTGTTGGTGGATCCACTGCCTTGTTTCACAACATCGAGAAGTAAGCCCGTTTCTCTTCTTACAGCCTCTTGAACTCTTTTCTTCCTGTCATCAACTTGCCTTTTTGCTATATCACCCCTTACTTGCCATGATTTTATGTCTAATTTGTAGGAAATGTGTAATAAGCATTCCATTGAGCGAATCCAAGCGTGAAGGGTGCTTAAGCCATATTTATACATGTCCTCGTTTGCGTGTTTATCTTTGATTAACTCTAAATTATTCATTTCTTTAGGACAAGCCTTGCATATGTCACACACTGAAGCTGCTGTATTGGATATAATGGAATGAATTTTACCATCAATCATTGTCAACAGCAGTTGGTGTTTGACACTAATTCCATCAGTGATGGTGGATGGAGTTAAGGCTTCAATCTCTGCTTCGATTTCAGCCATCTCTCTCTGCACATTTTCTTTGGTTTCCTTTATAAACTTAAACAATATTGGCCGGCAAAATGAAGTGGAAGATGGTCGCTCGTTTTCCCAAATTGTTACACCTTTTGAGACGAGCCGCAGTGGTACAAGACTAATCATAAAATTACTAGCAAGATCGATTTGCTCATCTTCACTCGTCCTTTGATGATAAATGCTTTGGCTAGATGATCCGTCAAAACCCCATTTGCTGGTCAATACGAGCTGTTGATTGGGATCAACAGGGGTTTCTAACGACCTAATAAGTCTTCTTGAGGTTAAATCCATCAAGGCTTGTAATTTGATTTTTGCAGAGCTCTCTGTAACTGTGAGATCTTCTTTGGCCGGATAGCACTTAATTTTTTCTTTAACCAACATGTAGTAACTCGGGTATTGAAGAGCTCCTTCTTGAGTGTTGAAATCCCGAAGAGTGTTATAGCGCCATTTCGATAAGTTCATCGATACATAAAGAGCCAATGCCTTCAAAGGGGATATTTCCCGTACCTGAATTGATTTACCTTCAATGAAGGCTTTGATTTTTGAGGCCTCTTCTGGATTCTCCGTCAAGTATTTCATAACATAAGCTGTATCGCTTTGTCCTGCCTTTTGAAGCGCCCTTTCGGCCGAAAACATAATTTCAGCGCTGCTACTGCTGCATGAAAGACTATCTTCAGTGCGTCTTCTTTTTTGCCGGTTACTAAGGTCCTCAAAAGATTTACGAGGACTAGGATGTGTACAAGTTGAAGCATCAGATTTAGCAGGAGAAATTATGGGCTCGATGACGTCACTTATATTTTCTGTAGAAGGTTCCATATTTTCATTCTGTAATTCCGGCCATTGAATTGCAGCCTGTAGCCAAATCTCATGTTTCTTCCGAAACTTATCTGTGCTTCTTCCAGACTGTGTCCATTTTGCATAAATGCGGTAGCAAAATCGACGACACCAGTCTTTTAAACTTGTTTCAGCACTTTCACATAACTGAACACAACTGTTATCTTTTAAAACACTGAACAAATAGTTAAAGTCGCGTAAATCTTTATGTGCGCGTGCGCATAAAGCAACGTGAATATCAAGATTTGTATTAAAATTTGGAAAATACATTGCGAGATTAGCTTGGATACAACGAGGTGTAAATCAACACTGATTTTAAAGTTACTAATAGTGACCTATTTATATAAAATCCAGGTATCCCAGGTATCCTTTGTTAAATATTGCAAGGTAATTAGTTATTGTGATAATTAGTAAATGATGCATGCTAAATTAGTGTATTAAGAGCCATTTAGTAATTAAATAATAGCAATGTTCTTATCAGTAATCATTAGTGCATCAGTTTTATATGTAAACCTTAAGTCCCTAATTATATATCCTAATTAGCTTATATCTTCTCTAATTGGCTGCTCAGAAATGTTATTGTAATAAGGTAAACCTTTAGAAAAACGGTTTTAATCAACAAAATAAACAAAAAATAAAAAAATTGTGTTATAAAATAAACATCACTCTTTATCCCAGAAAGTGCACATTTGGCGCACTATGTGTCTTAGTATTAAATATAGCTCTTAGTATAAGCATTATGATATTAGAGACCGCTACTTGAAACAAGCCCGGAATCAGGAGGGAGAGAGCTCGATACACTCATTTTCATAGTAAAATTTCACATTTTCTCAAATTACTCCCGAAATATGGGAGTTATGAAGAAATTCATCACCACAAGTTATGAAGGCATTAAGTAATCGAATAAGATGGCATCATTAGTTTGGCATAATTTTACTCTTTTTTTTCGGACATGTCTACGTCCAACCGCTCCCATACATTCGTTCCACTGTGCGCCACCTCTACACCATAGTAAGTCTACAACAACAGCTGATCACCTGGGTGGAGCAGGAAGCTTTTTGATATATCAAATGGGAAAAAATACTGTCATACTATGTACTGACATTTAAGACGAGAAGAATACGCCCGGATGCCACTCACACCGTACTTCGTAACGCGCGCGGCGAAAGGACGAATTTGTCGACTTTTTGAAAAATTTCGGTGTTGTATACCGTCGTCTCTCGTCGAAGGGCCTGTGGCTAAGTAATAACAGCCGCACGGGTTGATCAAAAGTTAAGCTACGCTTGCCGCGGTTGGTCTGTGGATGGGTGACCATCTTTACATATCGAGACCCCTTCATGTCTCGGAAAGCACGTTAAACTGTCGGTCCCGGCTGTCTTTCCTGGATCTTTGACAGTCGTGACGGGTAGTCAGACGCCCGAAAGTCTGACTACCAGTCTTACCAAGGTATCGTATTACCCAGTAACTGGGTTGTGGAGATCAGATAGGCAGTTGCTCCATGTAAAATACTGGTATTCAGCTGCATCCGGTTAGACTGGAAGCCGACCCCAACATAGTTGGGAAAAGGCTGGACAGATGATGATGATACCGTTGTCTCTCACTAGTTCTTTCACAAATATTTTACCTCTAAAAGCAACTTTATTGTATTAACAATAAAGATCACTGTGACTTTGACAGACTTGTCAGTGCCAGCAACCTGAACGCAACCTTATTTTAAAGAAAATAAAGATCACTTTGTCATTAACATCCGTCATTCCATTCTTCAATTCTCTGCATATTTTCAATTTTCTTCATATTTTATCAAATGAGCTAACTGACTGAGATTCGATGAATCAGAATGCAATTTAGGCGTGCATTGCAGAGCTGTTTTTCTATTTATGAGCCTTTAGTTTTAAATCCTTTCAAGTTGTTTGTTTTAGGTCATATTAAAATAAACAATTTAGGGCCAAAGCACACACGCTACTTTTAGCATCGGCGATGGGTGATTTTGCGGCTGTATCGATGCTGCATCGCGTTTTGGCGACTCTTTGCGTTCGGACGCTGTATCGGAATCGCGCGTTTTAGCGACTGCTCCGATGCTAGCGCAGATGCCAAATCGCTGCGACCAGCATCCAAATGTGTGCGGAGTGTAGCGTTCAGCTTCAGCCGCTGTGTCGAACTTCCGAAAAGCGATTGAATTGCCGCGTTTGGCGTTTTAAATGTGCAGTGTGGAATGCTTGGTCGCTGCATTTAGCTTTTAAAAAGCAGCTAAATAGCTGATCGCCGATGCTAAAAGTAGCGTGTGTGCTATGGCCCTTATGGAATAGTAGCAGCGCCCCGCGGTTTCACCCGCATAAGTGTCGATCCCGTGGGAATATCAGGATAAAAAGTAGCCTATGTCCTTTCCCGGGACTCAAACTATCTCTATACCAAATTTCATCTAAATTGGTTCAGCGGTTTGAGCGTGAAGAAGTAACAAACATATAAACACACACACACACACACTCACAAACTTTCGCCTTTATAATATTAGTGTGATTTTTTCTAAGGATACCCAATTAAAATAGTGATCTAACTTTAGAAAGGCAAAAGCTTGACCATTAGCAATCAGACATCTAACCGCAAATATTCAGAAGCCATTATCTGGTCATAATTTTATTCACATACCGAGCAATGCCGTTCGTTCGTGTCGGTGTGACATAAGGAAACCTACTCAATTAGTTTTAAGGACAAGAGTTACGTTGCAGTTTTAATTGTTATAAGTCCTTTTGTGGCCAGTTTATCTTGGTCAAAATGAATTACACAGGTGACTTCCAACTTAGACCCACTTTGGTTAGGTGAAAAAGAAATGGTCTCACAAATAAATAGATTGACTTGGCAATCGCACTAAACGATCTAATCACACTAATACTATAAAGGCGAAAGTTTATGAGTGTGTGTGTTTATATGTTTGTTACTTCTTCACGCTCAAACGGCTGGACCAATTTTATAAAATTTTGTATGGACGTAGCTGACACCCTGGATTAACATATGGGCTACTTTTTAACCCGATATTCCCACGAGATCGATATTTACGCGGGTGAAACCGCGGGGCGCAGCTTGTTTAATATAATATGCATTATTTGTAAGATACATTGTGTTTTCATGCGATGGCCAAGTCAATCTATGTATTTAAAACATAAAAGATTTTTAATATTGATATGGTCACTATAAGATGTTGTTAGGTTAGCTAATTACGTAATAACTTAAGACAGAAGGTCCCTTAAGTAGGGACTGAATAAATTAACCGACTTGGTATTACATGGATCTCACAACTTTTTACGGTAGAACTGAGTTGCGAGACTTGGCTTTTTTTGTACAAGTTATGTTTTTGATGGCTAATGTTTTCTTTTAGTAACAGTCAGTGATGTCTAAGATTATATTATTTTCCTACGTGGTTTGAAAAAGTGTCGTTGGTTGTCATCAGATTCAAACTTCACACCCTGGTCCTCTTGGATATAAAGCTGATATGGCTAGAAAGTGGATGAATACTGAGATAAGAAATGTACGGAATAAAAAAATACATGCTGAGCTGCCCAGAAATAAATTAGGATAATAGCAGGAATATGAGATGAAGTGAATTCCTACTGCCATATTTCACCGCAGTTCAAAATAAACTGGTCACTCGATAAATTAATAAAAACATATACAGTCACGCGCATAAGTATGTATACACTTGGCTTTATTCAAAGGCGATTTTCTCCTTTATTTTTTAATGAAAGTTTATGTTATTTATTACAAACATAGTATTTTCGAACCCATAGGTTTATGCCAACTGTCGTATTTCAACGTTGCATTCGTTATTTCACGAAAAAATCGCAATTGAAAGTTGCCAGGTGTTGACATATTAGTGTTCGTGACTGTACTGGCTTTATTATAAGGATGTACAGAAATGAGCTTGTCTCAACTGAGAGATAAGGAATATTAATTTGTTGTCATTTATCTTTTGAAGTGTGTTCGTGTAAGTCGTGTATTTAGGCTTGTATGGGAGATTTTTTTCTGTAGTTTTTGACGAGGAATGCATTGGTTATTGTAATATGGGATTGGTTGGTATCTGTGTGCGGTCATGGAGCGAAGTCGTTATACACTTGTCCAAAAAATTCTTTTCCACAAAGCGAGCGCATTTTCGGACTGTCATTTTCATTCAAAATGTTGTCAATAGGTTACGTAGTACGACGCAAGTTATCATTTACCTTAAGGTCTTCTTCTTCTTAGCGTGTCGATAGCAATCTAAATGTACTCGGCCCAGATTTCGGCCACTTGTTTGGCGCCATCACTAGCGTCGTACTATCCACCAAGTACCTTATGGTGATTAACATTTTAGTTACTTAGGATTTTGACAAGGAGTTCAATATTTTGATCATTTCCCGAGTCTAAATAATATAATAAAAAAAAATATATATGTATGCTTTACTACACATGAAATTATTACTCTGCTCTTTTCAACATTTTGAAACACCATTTATTCTGGTGCAAGAGCTTGTCCTGAGTTTGTCCAGCCCTTAGTTCTATTACTATTTACATGAATTTCCAAACTTTAGAACTTGCCCCAATACCAGTACAAAGGTGTCAATACCTCCCCCCTTAACCCTCTCAACGCGCCCACTTCCCGCAATCCGTGGCGGCTATTTCATCAGCTTTCGTTCTCGGCGACCTTCCGAATCGTGGGCACGATGTAGATACACTGCCGGATGTATTTTGTGCACAGTTAATGGCAATGGTTCTCAAAACGGTGAAGGAAAACATTGTGTTAAAACTGGCAAGTCCTAGAACCAAAAATTCGGAGATATGTCCAACGACCCGCACTGGGCCCGCGTGGTAGATTATGGCTGTCTCCCTCTTACTTATTATTTATAATGGCAATAGACTCGCCCCGTATTATATGGGACTTTCAACAAGTAGCGCAATATAGTTGTATTATACAACTCTGCCCAAGGCTCGGAAACCGGTTGAAATTCTTAACCGGTTATGGTCATTAACCCCAATCCGAAATCGATTTAGGTTAAAGGTTGCACTTTACCGGTTTTTACCGGTTTATGCGACAAACCGGTTTTTCATGAATTTTGGTTTTGATAGTGAAAATTAACCGGTTAAAACCAAGTTTGAAGCCCCCCCCCGACCCCCGCCACTCTCGCGGGCACGGTCTGGACGTTGCGATGTCAACTCATTGTCACTAGAACTTGTTGGAAGCGTTAAAAAAGTAGACGAAAAAAATTTACGAATTACGGAATTAACCGGTCAATTTGGGTGTCAAAACCGTTTGAGCTTTGTAACCGGTAACCTTTATCTTTTGGGTTACATAAGAACAGTTCACTTGTTTAACCGGTTAATGAAGGAACGATATATTTACCGGTATTTAATCGAAATTAACCGCTCTTTTTAAACCGGTTCAGAGCCCTGCCTCTGCCTACTGCATCGGATAGTGCCGGCCTGATATTATTATTATTATTTATTGAATTAAAAGCCAACACGGACCAATTATAAAATAAACTAATACAAATACACCTTTATCTTTTGGGTTACATAAGAACAGTTCACTTGTTTAACCGGTTAATGAAGGAACGATATATTTACCGGTATTTAATCGAAATTAACCGTACTTTTTAAACCGGTTCAGAGCCCTGCCTCTGCCTACTGCATCGGATAGTGCCGGCCTGATATTATTATTATTATTTATTGAATTAAAAGCCAACACGGACCAATTATAAAATAAACTAATACAAATACAATTTCAATACAAAAATAAAATAAAAATACAATAACACGTCACAACAATTAAAACAATATCTCCACATTCGCCCGTACATGTACCATGTCACAGTGATACATGTACTGGCAATCAAATCGCTGGGCGAAAGCACTCAGGATACTGTTCGGGCTGACCTGCACCCTACGCACCAGGGATGTGTACCTCTTGCGCATGGTTGTATAAAAACAATCCACGCGCGCTTCGGCGAACATCCCCGAAGCACTACAGAAGCGAGGCAGCCCCAACAGCACCCTGAATGCATTATTGTATTGGACGCGTAGAGCGCTGTACTGCTTTTGCGTATAATTCACCCACAGACTGCTCGTGTAGAAGGACGTGCAAAATGCCCTGAACAGGGTGATCTTCACGTCTCTTGAACAGCGAGCAAATCTGCGTGCTATCATATTCGCACGAACAGACAGCGCTCTACGCTCCCTCTCTATGTCATTATCGTCTTTCAGATCCGGGGTTAGCAAGTGCCCAAGGTATTTAAATTGTTCTACCCTACTAAGGGGGTAGCCATGCAATCTAACTTTAGGTATAATGATAGGTAGGTGGTAGGTGATATGATGGCTTATTCCACAAATCCGCCCTAAAAGTCCCCCTAAGGGGATATGTGGAATCTATAAAAAAAAGTCAATAATTCCCCCCAGAGAATCCTGAGAAAACTGGAATCGAAAAAAATGCTTATTCCACAAATCCCCCCCGAAAATGCCCCCCGAGGCGGAAAACTGGAATCTAAAAAAAAAAGTCTACAATATTGCCATTTAAAAGGACCACTCATTCTGTCTCCGGGCTACTAAGAATTTTTTTGCCCCCGACCCAGTGATCAATATCCAGACCCCAAACTCCACGACTACAGACGAATGCTTGCATTGATTGGACTGATTCACTCAAATCTGTGTGGAAAAGACCATTTCATAAAAAAAAAAAAAAAGCACTAATCTACATTGTCCACACAGAGTCGCGCTTGAATTTCGAGGTCTCCACAATTTTGCCCTTTTATTTCATCTCGGCCTTGCACCTCCTTTAAGAACCGCCATCGCTCTGCGATCATATAGATAACTAGCAGCGCCCCGCGGTTTCACCCGCGTAAGTTTCGATCCCGTGGAATATCGAGATAAAAACTATCCTATGTCCTTTCCCGGGACTCAACCTATATCAATACCAAATTTCATCTAAATCGGTTCAGCGGTTTAAGCGTGAAGAGGTAACAGACAGAACACACTTTCGCATTTATTATATTAGTATGGATTCAATTTTACATGACCTTTTTTTTGGCCAGACTTGCATCCAAATATAGAGTTGCATTCCGGCCGTCAATATAATTTCTTTTTGTATCAGTATGTTATTGAGATATTCCATTATATTATCAGGTTCACCTTTAACTGGATTGGAGTTAAAAAAAAAGAAAGTTGTATTATCAATCTGTTTGTTTCCATGAGGACGTCTAGTGACCTTATTTCTGTATCAGACGGGCGAATGATAAACTGTATATGCCACCATACCTCTGTACGCATTCCTTTTGCTGAGCAAACAAAAATAATGGAGGCCAACCATCTATCTATACAGGGTGTCCCTGGAAGTATGGATCAAATCGAATAGGGGCGTGGGCAAGGTCATTTCCAAACTTTTTAACCCTGAGAATGTCAGTGAATTTTTTTACGGTTCAAAAGTTATGACCGATTTTAATTTTTTTTTTTCAATCAAATATAATCATAAAAAAATAATAATAAAAAAAATACTATCAGGGCTATCTAAAAAAAATAAATTGATAGCCCTGATAGTTTTCACGAATTCGATGTTTCTTCTCTTTTTTTTTAGTTTTTTTTGGTAATTTTTTTTTGCTAAAACCTTTGGAAATGACCTTGCCCACGTCCCTATTCGATTTGATCCATACTTCCAGGGACATCCTGTATATATAAAATACAAAGTCCTGACTGACTGACTGATATATCACCGCACAGCCTAAACCGCTGGTCCTAGAGACATGAAATTTGGAGGGTGCGTTCTTTGTGAAGAGTAGGTGTCCACTAAGGGTTTTTCGAAATTCCACCCCTAAGAGGGTGAATGGGGGGAGGGTGAAATTTCACGCGGATAAAGTCGCGGGCAGAAGCTAGTGTCGGAATATTAGCGAATAGTAAAACTTTATCTCGAACGACAGTGAGTTTTCGGTTGTTTTAGAGATTGCGCAGAGTAAGCAAACTGAAGTGGCAGTAGGCTGATCATGTTTGTCGTAGAGTCTAGGATTGGCAAGCTAGTGTGGGACCTCCAGCTAGATGGAACGACGACCTTAAGAAGTTGGTTGGGACACACTGGATGCGGAAGGCGGAGGGCAGCCTGGGAGAGACCTATGTACAGCAGTGGACTGGCTGGCTGAGTTGATTGCGAGGTTTCGATTCGCTTCTTAAATTCGACAAAAAGACTTTACGCCAACGGAGGAGGCAGGAACTACAGAACTGCGGGGCAATTGCGTAACACATTATCAATCGGAATCGGTTTCATTTTGACAGTTCAACAACATTCATTGCGTTATTTACGTGTTGAGCAGACAAATTTTTCGAACTTATGAAGCAATGGATTAGCAATCGGCTTCAAAATGATTCAAATTCCGATTGATAGTGTATTAGGCAATTAGGGTGCTGGTCATCTCTTAACTGCCAAGGCTTATTTTTAATTCTATATTTTGAATTGTTTCTTCATTTGTTTTTTTTTTTACATTGTTCTCACATATAGAAGCAACAAGAATAATGTACCTAGTATTTTGTTATATCTTGATTTAAAAGAGTGTCCTTCTTGGAGTTTCTTGCCGGTTCTTCTCCATAGAGATCTACGAATTAATGGGCAACTAGCTTCAATTTTCTGACTAACTGACCGCCCATTTAATTTTGACAATTGAAAAGTGCCTGTAAATAGTTAAATTGAAATAAATACTTTGAGTTCGAGTGTGACAGAATTCCTACGTATTGAAGTCCTTACATATTTCAATTAATTCCTTTTGGATATGTCAGCTGAAAATGCCCTTGAAGATCATTACAGCGCTACATCCGGCATACCATTGACATTAAACTATTTAATGTGTTTACAATAGACTTGTCAGCAAAAAATGCAGTTAATTTATTCTTTATGAATCGTGTCTTTGACATTAAGTTAACAAAAACTTGATTGACATAGGCGCCATTTTGTTTGGCGCCTACTCGTGTTTTGATAGTTAGAAATTGATGAAATTGATTTGTGAATCATGTGCGTTGATATTTTTAATGATTGCTTGTTATATTGGGTGTTAAAAGGTGTCAATCAAACACGCGGCCCATCAGGTGGCAATTCCCGTATTTTTAAGAAGCGTTCGTTTTCTAATATCATTCTCAATCATTCCACACTACGCTTTTCGATAAGCGGTCTCCAATCTAGGACTCATCTGCTCTACTGGACATCGGTCCTTTGACAAACATGGCAGCCCACTGCCACTTTAAGTCTATTCTGTGGGTTGCGGGATTGTCCGAAAGGGTTACAGCTACCCCGGAACATAAAGGGCTAAGGAAGGAGCACGGGTGGGTTTTAGACAGAAAGAGGCTGACACTCCCTTCCGTTCCACCCAGAGCGGGAGACATTTGATGATTTCACATCCACAAAAAAAAGGTCTAATCTGTAAAAATCTCACCCCCGAAAACTTGGTGAAGTAAGCTGTCAATCCCTAGTGATCCCTATAGCATCAGGTGGAATAACGGCTCACTTCAACAAAATTTTCACGGTAACATTTTTAAAGAATAGGTTGGCAGATGTCTTAAGGCGGCGGGGATTACATACCATCAGATGGGCTGTGTGCTATCGATATGCTTCAAACTGCCTAACCTTTTCCATTCTAACCAGATGCAGCTGAATACCTGTTATTTAAATGGAGCGACTGTCTATCTGACGTCCAGCACCCAGTTACTAGGTAACACGGTACCCCTTGGTAAGACTGGTAGTCAGACTTTTGGGCTTCTGACTACCCGTAACGACTGTCAATGATATCTTTGACAGTCGTTACGGGTAGTTGCGGTTCGTATATACGAATGACAGTCGGGACCAATGGCTTACAACGTGCCTTCTGAGGAACAGAGGGGTCTCGAGCTCGACCCGTGCGGCTGTTATCTAATGATAACAGCCGCACGCATAAAAAACATATGCCACAAAACAGTGGCGTACATTGGTTTTCAGAATAGGTAGGCACTAGGCGGGGTCACTAATCTAATCAGAAAAAACCGCCCAAGAGCGTGTCGGGCCACGCTCAGTGTAGGGTTCCGTAGTTTCCCGTCCGTCACAATAAGTGTTCCCACGTACAATTCGGTAATACCCGACCTAATGTAATAAGTACCTACAGCGCCATCTCTCGGGGAATTGGGTTACTAATTAATACATAGACGTGCCAGAAGTTTTCGGTGGTAATTTTGGATTGCGAGAACCGATTTTAATAATTCTTTTTTTGTTTGAAAAAAGATACGTTCAGGATAATAAAATATGTAAACGAAGTTAAAAAAAAAATGCTTGCATATACGATTATACTACGAACTTAGTCCAGAAATGATTTTGTACAACTTTTTGTCTTTTTTGTACAAAAACTGTTGTTTCTATCAAGTTTAAAATAATTTTCCTAGAAAGTCCTTATAAAGTTCTACTTTTCAGATTTTTTTCATATTTTCTAAACTTGTGGTTCAAAAGTTAGAGGGGGGGGGGGGGGACACATTGTTTTTTACTTTTGGAGCGATTATTTCCGAAATTATTGACATTATCAAAAAATGATTTTAGTAAACTCCTATTCATTTTTAAATACCTTTCCATCAATATATCACACGTTAGGGTTAAAATTAAAAAAAAAAACACTTCCCACTTTACATACCCTACTTTACCTACCCTAATAAAACATTTTTTTCCAATTTTTATTTTACCACTTTGTCGGCGTGATTGATATGCATATTGGTACCAAAGGGTTTAGCCGTACTTCCATAAGCAAACTGCCCCCGATAGGAACCTATATCGTAACCTATGTTATATTGTAGAGCAGGGGTTCCCAAACTTATAATTACCACGCCTCCCTAATGCTAATATGAATATGTCTACGCCTCCCCTCGGCCCAGCAAGTAGCAGCAAGCAGGCTCGCCAAACAATTGTAAAAAAATTATGTTAATAAAATACAAAAATACGTTTTCAAATGTTTTATTAAATTAAATGACACTTGTTTTAATGAAAAGTCAATGTGAAGGATGAGCTTGCATGTTTTTGACAAGATTTCCAATTCTGGGTTCAATAGAAGAAAGTGCACAACGTAGATCACTAGCAATATCTAGTTTACTTCTGTACTTTGTTTTTATTGCTACTACTGCTGAAAATGCTTTTTCGCACAAATAAGTGCTTGAAAAGGGTAAAAACAATTTCAATGCTTGCTCTGCTGTGCTGGGATAAACTTTGAGGTATTTAACCCAAAATTGGGCCTTATCCATCTTCTCAAAATCATATTGGGCAGCAGAATCATTTTTGATTTCCAAAGCTTGCTCTTGTAATGCATCTGGCAGCATGTCTATGTCAACGTGAAAGGGATCGGTCGCTAATCGATAAATAATATGATCACACGAGTCGGGAAAATAGCGCTTGAATTCGTCCGTGAGGTGCTGCAAATGGTTTGATATTTTGGTTTTGGTATTCATTTCATCCAAAATCTCCTTATAGGACGCTTCTTCTGTGATCGCAAATAGTTTAGGAAAACAGGAATCAAAATTTTCCTATTCCACAGTTGCAACTTCTCAGTGTATGCCGTGATGGCATCCCGATGATAAATTATGTTCGAGTCGCCGCCTTGTAATTTTAAGTTCAAAGTGTTCAATGAATCGAAAATATCTGATAGATAAGCAAACACTACCTGAACCCATGGTTTCTTAAATTCTACAAACAACTCACTTTGTTTTTGAAATTCTAAAAACTTAAGCACTTCATCTCGCAGTTCAAATAATCGTCCCAACATATTTCCTTTCGAGAGCCAGCGAACTTCTGTGTGAAACAACAGTGTCTTGTGTTCTGTACCCAAATCTTCACAGAGAGCCGTAAAAAGACGCGTGTTTAATGCACTTTTTTTAACATAATTTACAATTTTAATGCATAATTTTAATACGTCATTGAGTTCGGTCGAAAGAGTTTTAGCTGCCAAGGCTTGACGGTGTATAAAACAGTGAATAGTTATAATGTTAGGATTTTTTTCTTTGACTAACTGTACAAAACCTGATCGAGATCCAAGCATTGCCGGAGCGCCGTCTGTGCATACGCCTATCAACTTTTTCCATGATAGTTCATATTTTTGAAAGAATTCAGAGATTGCTTTCATTATGTCAATTGCTTTGGAAGTCGTCGTTAACTCTGTTGAAAACAACAACTCGTCTTTGATTGTTTCGTTTTGGATATATCGAACGAAAACTAGAAGTTGACAACATTGCGCAATATCCGTACTCTCATCCAACTGTATTGCAAAAAAACTTGATTTTTTCACGGCCTCCACTACTTGATTTTTGATGTCTTCAGCCATATCATCAATGCGACGTTTCACACTGTTGTCAGAAAGAGGTATTTGTGAAAATTTTTGTTTACTTTCCGGTCCAAGAACGATCTCAGCTGCTTTCAATAAGCTGGGTTTGACGAGTGTTTCTCCGATAGTATGGCTTTTTTTGGACTTTGCAATGAGTAGCGACAATTCATATGAAGCTTCGAGCACTTTCTCAGATGACTGAGCAAAGGATCCAGTGCTATCCAATTTCATGCGCTTCAAACTTGCAGATTTTGAAGAAAAAAACTCCTTCGGCTTGTCTTTAAAAGCGCTGTGTTTTGTTGACAAATGTCGTTCCAGGCGCGAAGGTCTCATGGCATCATTGCTTAATACTTCATAACAAATAACACACTGCGGCTGGTCGATACCATTTTTATTTATAGAAACAAAACCGTATTTAATATATTCATCACTATATTTGCGTTTTTTCGCCGAGCTCATGGCGAAATAAAAGAAATAACCAATCACTACTTTAACACACAATAGCAAGCTAAAAACAATAGCGTATTTTTGCAACAAAAGGAGACGTGTAGTCAGGACGTTTGCGGTGCGGGGAGTGACGCGCCTGATTAACCGACGCACCGGCGCCCGCGCCCGCGCCCCCCTCTGCATGTCTCCGCGCCTCCCTAGTGGGGCGCGCCCCCCACTTTGAAAACCAATGTTGTAGAGGGTACTAATAGTAGTTCATCGCGTAAATATTAGCTCTATATCTTAGGTAATTGAGGAGCTATTTGAAAAAAAGTGTCCGGAGATGACTTTTTTTCAAAGTGATAGGTATATCTCTGTTGATTTCAAAGCTAGAAAAATAAAACCAATTCCAGTGTTTATGGTACACTTTACAGTTTATTTTATATAAATTTTCATGAGCCAAGATTAAATAAAAATATTAAAAAAAATGCAAATATTTTTTTTTTTATTGATTTCTATCAGATCGAATTGAATTACCACTTTGAAAAAAATATATAATAATTGTCTATACCTTGCCTAACAGCATGCTAAGTTTCATTAAAATCCATAAGGTGCAACATGATGAAAAAAAATAATAAAAGTAAGTGGACCACCTAAAGACCACTTTGTTGACGCTTGCCAAGCCTTGGCAAGCGGGAAAAGGTACCTCTAATAATCTTTAACAAAGTAGCGTTTTGACAGTTTATAAAAAGTACATTAACGATTGGTGGTGTCATTAGCCTATCACAATATTTTGTCGATCTACTTTTATAGTGACTAGATTATCAAAGTACTCGCGCGTGCATGTTTGATCACAGTGCATAGTCGTGGTACGCTTTCGCTGTCATTATTTGCGCAGTTTTACAAATTCCTAATTCAGGGACGTATTGTTTGTTCATGTTTAAAAATATATATATAATAACAAGTGAATGCAGTGAATAAGCAGTGAATAAACCAGTGACCTAAAAATATATTGGCTATGTCTGGAAAATGTAATAATTGTGGCTTTAAGTAAGAGCTCTTACACACGAGCGGCATGTTCCCAACGGCAGAGGTAACTGCAGCCGTCGACGCGCGGCGAGCGGCATGTTGAGCCGTCGACGCGCGTCGGCGGCAACCGTCGACGTGTCGACGGCAGCCGTCGACATTTCAACTTCGAAGATCAAGTGTCGCTATAGGTCGACGGTTGCCGCCACGCGCGTCGACGGCTGCAGTTACCTCTGCCGTTGGGATATGCCGCTCGTGTGTAAGAGCTCTTAAAAGTGCAAGTACAATCGCGACACATTAATAGCAAAACCTACAGATGTTACATTGACTACAACCCCAATGGAAAAAGCCGCGAAGATATTCGGCGTTATTGCTGTAACTGTGCAAATAGAAATCGAACAGTTGGGTGTTGCTCTCACGTGGCAGCAATTATATATTATTTATCAAATGCAAGATATAAATCGCATATAGTTCGCCCAGCAGAAATATTATCCAGTGTTTTTTCTATAAATAAAGATCACGTTGTAATTAATGAAAATAATGACGATGACTAATAAAAGCTATTTTTTATTAATATGGATTTAACTGTTACTGAGAAAAAATCCTTCTATTTTCATTTAAACCTTTCATGCCCAATACGCTTAAATGCGCAATACGATTTAATTAAATACTAGATTATTGAAAAATTAAAAGTTAAAAGCGTCAACAAAGTGGTCATAAGGTGGTCCACTTACTTTTTTTTTTTTTTTTTCATCATGTTGCACCTTATGGATTTTAATGAAACTTGGCATGCTGTTAGGCAAGGTATAGACAATTATTATATATTTTTTTCAAAGTGGTAATTCAATTCGATCTTATAGAAATCAATAAAAAAAAAATTATTTGCATTTTTTTTTACATTTTTATTTAAGCTTGGCTCATGAAAATTTATATAAAATAAACTGTAAAGTGTACCATGAACACTGGAATTGGTTTTATTTTTCTAGCTTTGAAATCAACAGAGATATATCACTTTGAAAAAAAGTCGTCTCCGGACACTTTTTTTCAAATAGCTCCTCAATTACCTAAGATATAGAGCTAATATCTACGCGATGAACTACTATTAGTACCCTCTACAATATAACATAGGTTACGATATAGGTTCCTATCGGGGGCAGTTTGCTTATGGAAGGACGGCTAAACCCTTTCAGCTTTCTAGTGCTAACGGTCACAGAGATTAAGCGAGGACGGACAGACGGACGGACGGACGGACAGACAGACATGGCGAAACTATAAGGGTTCCTAGTTGACTACGGAACCCTAAAAAGTGAGTTCAAAAGTGTGGTTATTTGTTTAGGCATGCTTACTTAAGGGTGATAAATTGCGAAGATCGAGCGTCGACACGGTATTACGCGTGAGACGTACGTATTTTTAATTTTGTCGTATTAACTTGAACGAGTAAAGACCAATGACAATGTGCGAATAGTACGGGAGGCGAGTAGGCCGTCCGGCGACTGCCTACTGCCGCGCGTGTTTGTATGAAGATTTTGTTTTTTTGTTAGGTATGATAATTTTGTGAGTTTCTTAATTGTGGGGCACACACACTAAAATGTAATTGACAGGCTTATGTTGATATATGGAGGTAGGCACTGCTTATATGCCTCTATGCAATGCACGCCACTGCCAAAAACCATCTATGACGGTAATTACAGAGGCGCCACTTATCAGAAACGCTACACTGTCCTTGCCCGCCAGTTTTCCCCTCGAAAAAGTTCCGCTAACAATTACACTGCCAAATTTTCTATATTACCATAAACAAATTCAAATCACATACGGTTACATAACAAACTGTCCCAGTCACCCGATTTCGTTCAAATCGTGTTGGGAATAACAACGAATGATTGAACAAGTGAACTTAAGTGTAGCACTTTCGTTCTTGGCTAATGCTGCGGGTGTGTTGTGAAATCAGACGTTCTACGAAATGTCCGGATGCGTTTGTTTTGTATGCAAATTGTTGGTTATTTGAATATGCGGTGTTGACTTGTTATTGTGGCTGGTTGTTTTAGTAACATTCTATTTATTTGTCTTGCGATGGGATGGCACATAATTCGACACGACCGGAGAGAGAACAGACACAGGACCAAATGTCATGCTTTCCGAGGCACGGGGGTATCACTTCGCCGCGATCTTTGAGTACCTAAGGGAAGAGGTAGTGCACTTGTGTCTGCGCACACACTTCTGCACTATAATATCTCCCGCGCTGAAGGCTAGTCTCCGTTGAGTTGGCCGCCGTGGCTGAAATTCGGTCTGGAGGACCATATTTATTTGTCTTTTCATACTCTTGCTTCGTTTAAGGTCATACATCTGAAGGCCAAATACCGTAATTAAAAACGGTCAAAATCTCATCTCAGCGACAATCAATGTCAAAAACTTGTCAAAAACGTAGGGAAATTAGAGGTATTTTTGACAGATTGAGACTGAGATCAGACTGTGAACGTTCTTAAAATTAGGAGAATTGCCCCCTGGACAAAAGTAGGTAGTGGTTATTGCTCTATATTAAAAACTGTGAAGTTAAATAAAATAGAACAATTACTATGGAATATAATTATAACAAAAGCTGCAGACGGGAAGTGCAGTAAATGGGCACTCGGCAATAAGAAACGACCGTAAATCTCATATATGACAGTTTCTTTGTTAAAATATTGTTATTTTATTAATTTATGAAATATGAGCTGTATGGACATGTGTGTCGACATATTTTTCTTTAATGGGGAGTAGATTTTATGTAAGATAGCGATAAAGTTAATATTAATAATTACGATTTGTTGATCGAGAGTCGGGACTGTGCTTGTTGAACCATATATTAAACTGCTCAAGATAACAATCTTTTGCATTAGTTATCCTATAGATAGTAGACTAGCTTCTGCCAGCGACTTTGTCCGCGTGAAATGGCGGCCGCCCTCAGCCCCCGACCCATCGCGTCGTATCACATCGCCCGCCCGCTCTATTACTTCCTTTTCGCTTCAATCAACTCAGCCTATCGCAGTCCATTGCTGGACATAGGCCTCTCCCAGACTGCGCCACAGCACCCTGTCCTCCGCCTTCCGCATCCGGTCTACCCCAGCCACCTTCTTTAGGACGTCCGTCCATCTAGCTGGGGGGCGTCCCACACTACGCTTGCCGGTACGCGGTCTCCACTCCAGGACTCGTCTGCTCCACCGGCTATCAGTCCTTCGACAGACATGGCCAGCCCACTGCCACTTCAGTTTGCTTACTCTGCAAGCTATGTCGGTAACTCCGGTTCTTTTCCGGATAATTTCATTCCTGATTTTATCCTTCAAAGAGGCGTTTTCGCTTACTTTCCCCAAAATTGGGCTATCCAAACGCAAAAAGATTTTTGAAATCCGACTGCGGGTTCAAAAAAAAAAAGAACTTGAAAAATATTCAGCTTTTTTATTTATGATGATAGTATAATAAATAAAATGAACATAATAATTTCCATAGACAACAATGTTCTGCGGTGTGCTTTGTGCAATCTATCAATCAACCACCTATTGGCTGGTTGTACTCGATTATCTATTCACATACCGTATGCAAATATTTTGTACTGACTCACTTGAGAACTATTTTAACCAGATCGTAGTTGGAGGAAAATAGGGACACCTTTTTGCCTTGCTTTAAATACACACATCAAAAGGATCAAGTACATTTTTAACTATAAAAAATTATCCAATTAATATTTTACCAAATCTAGTCTTCCAGACTGACTTCTTACTTTAATTCCTATAAATGAAGAAAAATTGCAATTTTTGCAAATTTTGGGTATTTAAACTAAGTTAATGTCGTCAATTAAATGGCAAAAAAAAGACAAAAATGAGGATTTTTAAAATTTTGATTGTAAATATAAAAAAATTATAATCTGTGTTTCCATCGTTGACACGAATCACATAATCACAGCCATGGGCGTGGTGGGGCAGCTGGGGTACTTGCCCCACCCTGCTCTCTGACCCGAAGCTAAGAATTTTTAGGCATAATTAATATACCTTATAAGAATTTTTAGACAAAATTAATATAATGACAAAATTAATTAAAATCAGTTCATCAAAATCACTATTTTCCATCCTTCACCATTTTGTTCAGTCCGATTATTTTCATGCTATTAATATTATTATAGTTTTCCAATAAAAGCCAGGAATGTAAAAAGTCTATATTTAAACCTAAAGTTCCAAGTTCCATTACGAATGATATAATTAGCGGTTATAGCCATAACTGCCCGTAGCCTGTACCTGACGACCTGCCTCAACGAAATTGATTCTTTGATCTTGACATACTCTCATTTAACCGCAGTTATAATTAACTAGCTTCTGCCCGCGACTTCGTTCGCGCCTTATCTATCTATACTATCTAATAATAAAGAAAGCTGAATAGTTTGTTTGAACGCGCTAATCTCTGGAACTATTAGTCGGATTTGAAAATTTCTTTTTGAATTTGATAGTTCAATTCTTAAGCAAGGCTATAGGCTATTTAACGTCTCGCTAGGACACTAAGGAGACAAGCAAAAGGATAAAAAGCCAGAACCCGCAGGCGATGCGATGCGGTGGGATGGCTCGGGAGAAAAATAAATTTCTGCCGGGGGTTCCCCGACCCCACACGTTTTTTTTTTTCTTATTGCTCGACTCCTAAGGGTCCCTGGTCTGGAACCTATTATTAACCAAACCAAAGAAACCAATAAGGGCACTATTAGTGATGTTCGTATGGCCCCTGCCTTACGAACATCACTAATAGTGACCTTATTGGTTTCTTTAGAAAGGTGTGAACTACTTGCAACCGGCGTGCATGTACCTATGACCAAATGGAAAGAAGTATGTAAGAGTCGTACGTGGCGTTCTGTACGGTGTTTCTGCCTACTGCCAAGGGAAGACGGCGTGGCTTGATGTATGTATAGTCCGGCGTTTCTAAATTTGCCAAATATGTAAACAACAAAGGCCGCTCGAAGTTGAATAAAATCGATATACAAGAACATTTATTTTAAGTAATGTTTGCTGTCGTCTAAACCTCCGAGCTAACCAGACAAAAACAAACATTACCTACTTATACCTATGACCAAATGGAAAGAAGTATGTAAGAGTCGTACGTGGCGTTCTGTACGGTGTTTCTGCCTACTGCCAAGGGAAGACGGCGTGGCTTGATGTATGTATAGTCCGGCGTTTCTAAATTTGCCAAATATGTAAACAACAAAGGCCGCTCGAAGTTGAATAAAATCGATATACAAGAACATTTATTTTAAGTAATGTTTGCTGTCGTCTAAACCTCCGAGCTAACCAGACAAAAACAAACATTACCTACTTAAAATAAGTTCTTGTATACTTATCGATTTTATTCAATTTCGAGCGGCCATTGTTGTTTACATCTTTGGCAAATTTAGAATCGCCGGAACTTATGTGTATGTGGTGTAAATAATAAAAGGCTCTAACGAAGTTTAATAGGGATGACATATGAACCAGTTACTCATAGATTCTTTGAATCAATCAATCAACTCTGTCCCTTGCAGTCCACAGGTTCCTTTGCTCTTGACACAGTCTCCCTCGCCGTGCTAATGATAAATATTAACGTGATATTTCAAAGATGTACAGACGCCAGCACATCAACCTACCCGAAACTGTCAAATTTTCCCAGTCAACTTTGAACCTTATGTCATAGTGATAAAGTTGAAAATCTATTAAAGAAATTTGACAGATTGTAGTAGGTTGATGTGCGTCTGTATTTAGCTGTCAGCTGTAAGCAGGTGAACTCAATCGTGCGTGAACACCGCGCGTGAGTCGTTTTGTGCGTTTAAGTCTGGTAATTAAAGCCTTTTTTAATGGATGGTAAATCATCAAATGACCCCTCCCGCTCTGGGTGGAGTGGAAGGGAGTGTCAGACTTTTACTGACTAAAACCCATCCGTGTTCCTTCCTTAGCCCTTTATGTTCCGGGGTAGCGGTAACCCTTTCGGATAATCCCGCACCCCCGGCAGGCTTCGGCCCTGTCAGGCCCTTTCCTTTACGATGACATCTCTTTGAGGCGCGCGTGGAACACGTACGCGCCGTCCGGCACGGGCCTGGTCCTGATCGGACGGTGAGCTAACCATTACTCTCCGTCCGCAGGCCCGCGCCTACGATGGCCGGGAGTCGTCACGCGGCTCCCGACGTCCGGAGTTTCTCTCGCGGCGGCTGCGACGTGAGGCTCTCTCCCTCAGCCGGTAATTAAAGCCTGGCTTAAACTCGTTAATTTAGTACGTTTTTATCTCTATTTAGAATCATTAATTCTCTTGCTCTTATCCTAATGTATTTGGGGTCGGCGCAACATGTCTTTTTCTTCCATACTTCTCTCTATTATTCCTCATAGTCACCCCCCTTTCTTCTCATATCATCTTTAACACAGTCTCTCAGCCCAGAATATTATAATCAGCCTGTAATATTGTCACTGCTGCATAATCCACACGCGGGCCCAGTGCGGGTTGGTAGATGTCACATGTCTTCGAATTTTTGGTTCTAGGACATGCCGGTTTCCTCACAATGTTTTCTTTAACCGTTTTGAGAGCAATGCCCAGAATATAATTATCGTCATGTAATCGGTATCCCTTGGGATTGCTTTTGAGTTAAGTTTTCTAGGTTCTCTGAGAGTTTGATAAACAAATGTTATTTTGGTAACATTGTCATGAGAACACTTAAATCTAGAAAGAGAGGAAGAAGAAACGTTCCATTTAATAATAATAAAAAAATATATGTCGGATCAGGAGTAGGTTACAGGCGTCTCGTTATCATCAGGCATGTTTGATTAATTACTGTGGGCGTACTGTGGGTAGTGTTGGTTATTGCGCAATAGAAAAACCGTTTGGAGTTCAAATCAAATCATAATATCACGAACAAATTAATCACACTAGCAAATCACACACTGTAGGTACACGACACAACTAGATACACCTTAAAATAATTATGTACAGTAACAAAGTAATTGCGAACAAATCGTAGGATCGATCACTGTTCGTATAGTGACAGAGCCACCCAAGTAAACCGACAGGTTTGTCGGGAGCTAGTGCTCTGTCAGGAGTCAAGTCCGAACACCGACTGACTCTCACTAACTGTCACTGACTGTGACCAACTGTCACCGACTGTGTCTGACTGACTGTAACTGACTGACTGTCACTGACTGTTATTGACTGTTATTGACTGTCCAGCACAAACGAGTGCGCTCAGTTATAAAGGTTTGTCCCCACTACGCACTCGCCCCACAACAACTCTGTCCAATGGCGTACGGAAATACGTCATCGTGTTTACTTGATACAAAATACTAAACTGTGCCAAATCTAATAGATCCACATTATAACTCACATTATAAATCGAGTAATACAACAAGAATAATTGTCTTAAATAAACAATAGTGATTTCACAAAGTTAATCGTTTTAAAATCAAAGTAACATGTCATCAATTGGTTTGAACAAAACCATCGGTTACAATTATCAAAATAAGTTGCTAAAATCAATTAGCGCGTACACTGAGTACTCAATAAATTATGTTTCGATTTATTAGACAATATTTGATAGTAAAATCTCTTAAATTAATAATAAGAAAACCAATCATAACGAATTCTGTTGACTATCGTTCAAATTTAATTGACAACTGTCTCCGACATATATAATATATAAACATCCGCATTGAGAACCTCCCCTTTTTAAAGTCGGTTAAAACAAAATCAATTAAGTGACTATACAAGGGGGCGACGAAAATCCTAATCCTAATATAATATTATAAATGCGAAAGTACGTTTGTTGTTACCTTTTTAGGGTTCCGTAGCCAAATGGCAAAAAACGGAACCCTTATGGATTCGTCATGTCTGTCTGTCCGTCCGTCCGTATGTCACAGCCACTTTTTTCCGAAACTATAAGAACTATACTGTTGAAACTTGGTAAGTAGATGTATTCTGTGAACCGCAGTAAGATTTTCACACAAAAATAGAAAAAAAAAACAATAAATTTTGGGGTTCCCCATACTTACAACTGAAACTCCAAAAATTTTTTTTCATCAAACCTGTACGTGTGGGGTATCTATGGATAGGTCTTCAAAAATGATATTGAGGTTTCTAATATCATTTTTTCTGAACTGAATAGTTTGCGCGAGAGACACTTCCAAAGTGGTAAAATGTGTGTCCCCCCCCCCTCTAACTTCTAAAATAAGAGAATGATAAAATTAAAAATATATATATAATGTACATTACCATGTAAACTTCCACCGAAAATTGGTTTGAACGAGATCTAGTAAGTAGTTTTTTTTTAATACGTCATAAATCGAAAACCGCAATTTACCTTTCACAGAGTTACAACGAACTACAAGAACTTTTATATTATGTTACTTGCTGCTACGGAACCCTTCATGGGCGAGTCCGACTCGCACTTGGCCGGTTTTTTCATATTCATATATTCATTTTGTGAACATAGGGTACACTATACAGATTTTACACAAAAAATAAAATGTTGGTCCATGCTATGTTCCGCCAAAAAGCATACAAAATACTTTTCACGCCTAAACTAAATTTGCATATACGAGTACGTTGTCAGGTGTACAAAAAAGGACATAGGGTACCTTTCATCCCGAAAAAAAATGTTTTTCCCGAGGAAAACAGCAATAACGTTATTATGATAATAGATGGCGCCACGTGTATCTCTAGCTAATTTAATCTGACCCTATATTTTTCACTAAATGCCCAAAAGCGCACGCGTTTGCGCTTGCAACAATGAATGTTAATGTCCTTAATTCATTTGTTTATAGCCAAAATAACTACTGACTTAAACGAAACAAGACTTCTAAATTAATCTACCTGTATTATCCACTCAAGAGTTGAAAGCTCCCGATTTATTGATAGCTAACTCGAAAATAATTGCTGTTGCGCCGGAGTCGATTGTGGAACTATGCGACTAGATCACAATGGAACGTACCAGTTTAACTGGGGCGTGGTTTATGTTACCGTGTTTGGGAGTTTTGTGGTCAGCAGTGCTTTAAGAGGTGTCAATGTTAGTTGTAGGTTTCAGTTTACCTACGGATTAGATACGTGGTGGTAATTTTAACGCTTTATAATGACTACATATCGCACACCTAGATCTAAAGAGAGCTAACTCTAAAATCTAAATATTTGAGGTATGCATACCTGTCGAGGTGGACTGTATATTTCTTCCTGGGTTCTGATGTGTGAATAAAACTTCGGGCTTCTCTTGTTCGCGTTTATTCCTCAGGGCTTGCTGCTTGACTGTTGAGTGTCGACTACAAAAGTGCAGCAAAACCCTCCCATTAATGTATATTTTTACCATAGTGCAAGTAGTGGGTGGTCTAAAATACGGCTCTTGACGTCGAACAATCAGAGAGCGTCTTTGTCTATTACATCATTCATTTTGACGCTCGTGCCCCCGACAGGTTTCGACCTGTCCGTACGTGTCGGAGTCGTGCTTTCTACCACCTTACAATTTTGTATATCAGATACTACTTATGTCTAAAGGTAATTAAATCAAGCCTAATCTATTACAAATAAGTCCCTACAATAAATCGATCTTTATTTACATTATTAATTAGTATCTTAAGCTACGACGTCCGTAACATCCTCCCCCCGGCGCAGGGCTACCGTAGCCTAATCTTCCACGCAGAGGACGGCGAGCTTCGTGACTGGCCGCCGTAGGATGCCCGCTGTAGTTCTGACGTCGGCTGATCGCACCTTGCCGTCTGGACCGCAGTAGACCGCTTCCACGACGCCTCGGGGCCACGTTCCTCTCGGGAGCGTGGAGTCGATGACGACGACCAGGTTGCCAACTTGAAGAGGTCGTCGTTGGTCGTCTGACGCCCCTCGGGGCACCAGTGTAGGCAGGTATTCGTCTACCCAGCGCCGCCAGAAGTGGTCGGCGAGCGCTTGGGCAGTCCTCCATTGCTTGCGGCTGGCCTCCTCACAAGGCCCAGTACGGGGAAGGCCTGAAGAGGTTCCGATGAGAAAATGATTGGGTGTTAGGGCCTCCGGATCCTTGGGATCAACAGAGACATGGGTCAGAGGCCGGGAGTTTATGGACTGCTCGGCCTCTGTCAGCAGCGTCAGCAGCACCTCTTCTTTAAGTGCCTTTTGATGTAGAGTCGCCCCCAGCGCCGTTTTAACGGAGCGCACCAGTCGCTCCCACGCTCCCCCCATATGCGGCGCCCCTGGTGGGATGAACTTCCACTTCATTCGGTGTTCAAGTCCATAATGAACGAAGTCTTTTGCCCACTCCTTGTAAGCCGTTCGTAGTTCGGCGTCCGCCCCTCTGAAGTTGGTCCCGTTATCGGAATACATAATTCGGGGCCAACCCCTTCGCGCCGCCATTCTTCGTATCGCCATTAGCGCAGAGTCGGTGGACAAACTTGACACTAACTCCAGGTGCACTGCCCTCGTGGTTAGGCAGGTGAACAGAGCTCCCCATCGTTTCTCATGTCTTCTTCCTATGACCACCGTCATTGGTCCAAAATAATCGGTTCCGCAGTGGGTGAAGGGTCGCGGCGTTTCCATTAATCGTTCCACAGGTAAGTCCCCTGTAGTCGGCTTCACCGGCGTAGCCTTTCTGATGCGGCAGAGCTGGCATCGATGTGCAATTGCTCGCACTGTAGGGCGTAGGTTGACCACCCAGTATCGCTGTCGTAATTCATTGATCACGCGTTCATTATTGGCGTGACCGGCTCTGCGATGTGCTTCCTCTACCAGTAACCGTGTGAACGGGTGTTTGCCGTGTAGGATTACCGGCGTCTTCTTCGTCTCCGTTACTGCCGCGTGTCCGATTCTTCCTCTAACTTTAAGTACTTCGTCTTCTAGATAAGGGTCCAGTTTATATAGACTGCTGGACTTGGGCACCGGCTTCCCTTTCTGGAGTAGCTGTACTTCTTCGGCGTAGTCTTCGAGCTGTGCCTGTTTTAGCCATAATTTCTCGGCCTTCTCTATCAGGTCGACGGTCATCTGGCTGGTCCTGTCCTTACACTTTTCCTTGAAAAGGAAGAGCGTGGCTGTCGCTCGTAATAGTTTTTCGTATGAAGAGAATCTACTTATGTCTGGCAGGTGAGAAGGGCATTCTCTCTCCTTTGTAACTGTTGCGTATGTTGTTTCGTCGTCGGTTGTGTCATCTTTGACCTTTTCCTTCGGCCAGAACTCCTCGTCGTCGTATAGAAACGCGGGGCCGGTGAACCATCTGTCATCTGGTTTCATGTGCACGGTGTAGTTAGGACGTGTAGCGTCATCTGCCACGTTATGCTCGGTGGGTACCCATCTCCATTGGCTGGCGTCGGTTAACTCCGCAATCTCACCCAGGCGATGTGCCACGAATGGTGTATACTTTACAGCGTCCTTTTCAATCCATCGCAGAACGGTTTGTGAGTCTGACCAGTAAGTCACGCTTCTGGGCTTATCTCGGTGCTCCTTTAATATCGTCGCCGCGAGTCGTGCGCCGATAACCGCTGCCTGCAGTTCTAGTCGCGGGACGGTAACTGGCTTCAGGGGGGCTACTCGTGCCTTTGCCGCGACCAGTCTCACGTCTACTCTTCCGTCTGACTTCTGGGTCCTCCAGTAAGCTGTCGCTGCGTACGCTTGCTCGCTGGCGTCGCAGAAAACATGTAGATCTATGAGGTCGTCTGGGCCCTTGCCGTAGCATCTGGGTATGCGTAGCTTCGTTACTTCGTTCAGGCTTCGTAGCCACTCTTCGAAGTGCTGCATGTCTTGTTCTGGAATTGCCTCGTCCCACCCTATGCCGTGCCTCCACAGGTTCTGGAGCAAGATTTTGCCGGTTACTGTGAAGTGACTGATGAGACCCAGGGGATCATAGACCGCCATCACCGCTCCGAGGGCCTCTCGTTTTGTCGGCGCTCTGTCTCTAGTCTTCACTTCGGGTGACAACCGACTTAGTCCGGTGTTAAAGCCTAGCTCGTCTGAGCCTGTTTGCCACAGTAAGCCTAGTGTTTTGTCCGCGTTCTCTTCCCTTTGTCCGAGTTTCACTTCTGTGTCGTGTGCCTGTTTTTCCATTGTTATGCTTGCCACCACGTTATGTTTGTTCGAGCACCAACCCCTCAAATTAAAGTGCGCGTTCTGGTGAATCTTCATGACTTCACTCGCTGTCTTGATCGCCTCGTCTCCGGTCGCAAAGCTGTCTACGTAGTCATCCATGTAGTGGCTTGTCGTTATAGCTTGCGCGGCGTCAGGGTATTCTTGCGCGTGCAGTCTCGCGTTGGCGTCTCGTACTGAGTGCGCGATGAAGGGTGAACACGAAGCTCCAAAGATCATCGATGTCATCTTATATTTATTTGGTGGCTTAGTACGTTCCTCACCTCGCCAGAGAAACATCTGCGCAGCTTGGTCTTGCTCTCTTATTTTTACTTGGAGAAACATCTCTTGTATGTCTGCGGTAACGGCTACTGGGCGCTCTCTGAACCTGAACAGGATCCCTGGCAGTGACTTCAAGAGATCAGGTCCTTCCAATAGGTAGTCGTTTAGGCACACTCCACTATATCGGTGTGCGGCGTCAAACACCAGACGCATTTTCCCCGGCTTATTTGGGTTCACGACCGGGAAGTGCGGCAGGTACCACACTTTCTTACTTTCATCCTCTGTTCCATTGCACTCCTGGGCGTATCCTTTGTCGAGTAGGTTTTTGACCAGAGCGCTGTACTGAGCTGCGAAGTGTGGTGACGAATCCATGTTCTTTTCTATTGACTTCAGTCTTCTGAAGGCACAATTGTAGTTATTGGGCATCGAAGCATCTTCATCACGCCATGGTAACCCGACTTCGAAGTGATCACCAACTTTTCTCATGGTGCTCTGAACCACGTCGATCGCTTTCTGATCTTCCGGTCTGATCTTTTTTGCCAAAGAGACTCCTAGGGCATCAATCTTGAAGTGTGTTTTCACTAACTCTTCTACACGACGTACGTCATCTGTCTGTCTCACTGCAGACACATCGTGTAGATGTAGCACAACTTGTCCCTCTTGCCTTTTCAGCGTTGCGCGTGGTGCAGTCCCGTGGATCACCCATCCCAACTGAGTGTACGAAGCCGCGGGTTCATTCTTCTTGCCCATGCGTAGTTCACGCGTGACAATCAGGTGCCAATTGTCAGCACCTATTAATACCTTCGGCGTGGCTTCCTCAAAGAATGCGTCTTTTTGCATGTCCTGGAGATGCGGATAGTTAATTAGCATCGACCTATCCACCGTCTGACCATGAAGTTGCAGGTCCTTCATTGTTCGTGCGCGCAATTCCTGAAATTCACCGTTCTGGCCGCGTATCTGTAGCTTGACTTCCTGGCTACATTCCTCGCGTTGTTGTGAGGTCACGCCTTGTATGCGCAAAGTAGAAACTGGCCCAGTTACTCGTATACGGCGTGTCAGTTCTTCGTCGATGAGCGATATTGTTGAGCCTTCGTCCAATAAGGCGAACGTCGACACTTGCCCGCCGGGTCCCTTTAGTGTTACGGGACACATCTTTAATAACACTCGCTGAGATGTATTGCTTGGCGCGGAGACGGTCATCACCGATTCCTTGGGTTGTTGGTTCTCGGCGTCGGCCGCCTTGTCGGGTTGTTCACTATGCGGTGTCTCTTTCGCCTCCCATTCTTTGTGCAGTAACGCGTGGTGTGGGCGGCTGCACGTTCCTTCGCCACAACGTTTCGCTCGGCAATGCTCACGTCGATGGCGCCTCGTCACGCACTTGAAGCATATCTTTGAAGTACGCGCCCATTCCCATCTTTCATCGACACTCATCTTCAGGAACTTTCCACATTTTGGTACTTCATGGTCACCGCCACAACATAAACACTTTTGTCTTCTTTCATCTTCTTTTTCCGATGTTGTGTAAACTACTTCTCGACCCAACCTTTTCTTTGTGTTGGTTTGCGGCACACTTCTCGTTTCCTTCTTCGGGGTGGGTGCGGGCGTCGTATTTGTGAAGGCGAATCTCATGGCTCGATCGGCCTCCCGCATCAGGAACCGGGACAGCAGTATCACTTCCGGTTCATGCGACGATTCCACAGTTTCAGAAGCGTAATCGCACCACCTCGACTTAATGTGCGGGCTTAGTTTGTCAACAACTTCGCGAACTAACATAGGGTTCCATATATATCCGCGGTTATCCATATTAGATAACACACACACTATGTTTTGTAGTTTCACTGCGAACGAATTCAATTCACTGGCCGCGCTCGTGAGTCGGGGTAACTTCTTTAAGTCTTCCGTCACTCGATCCATAAGTATTTCCGGCCTCCCATAGTACTGCTCTAGTGTCTTCATAATCACTTGCGGGTCTGTCGCGGAGTAGAGGAGCGCTGACACTGCTTCTCTTGCTTCACCCTTGATGCAGTTTCGCAGTCTTGCTAAATTCTCGATCGCGGTGAACTTGTACAAACTTGCTGAGTCATTGTACGCCGCCTTAAATGGCAACCATTCAGTGGCCGCTCCCGTGAATGTAGGCAATTCTGTCACTTGTCGTGGCGGCGGGCGTACGTGCATCATCTTTTCCAACGTTTCGGCCAATTGTTCGATTCCTTTTCCAACTCGGCGTTCCCCTCTGTTGGGTGACCGCGAGGCCGATCGTTGTCTTCTTCGGTCGTTTCTGACGGGTGTGATGGCATCAACACACGTGGCGGGTTCGACGTAGGCGGTAGGCTCTGGGGCTGCGTGCGTGGCGGCGGGAGGCGGAGGTTGCTCTCTCTGCAGCTGTTCCGTGACTGGGGGGTGACTTCGGTCAATACTTTGAAGCCATTCGTCCACCCTGTCTTCATTTCTGTGCTCGGAGCCCTCTTCACGGGCCTCTGCCTCCGCCTCAATCGCTGACACTTCACATTCGAATCGCTTGTTTACGAGCGCCTTTTCAATCTCCAATTGCTCGTTCCGTATTGCGGCGATCCTCTTCTGAGCCTCGTATTCTGCCCTCTTCACTCTTGCCACGTCACTAGCATAAGATCTTCTGGAACGTATCGTACTTGCCGTATCTCTCACAGAAGTATAGTGCGCGGCTGTCATAGTTCTTGCAGAGTCCTGAGTTCGTAGTGCGGACTGCGTAGTCGGGTAACACAACGCGGATGGCGTAGCGAGCGATTCACCATGGTCGTACGCGGTCGCGGTCGCGGTGGCTCTACTCGCCGGGAGGCGTGGAGCCGGCGCGGCGGACGCGCCATCGGACGTAGTCGGCGCAACTCTCCCCGCCGCGGCGGTGACGGGGGGTGCGATCGCGAACGCGGAGGCGGCGAGATCGGTCTCAGCCGCGGGCGCACCGAACGGAGTGCGCGGGAGCGCGGACGCGATGGTCGACGGCGACCTAGGCGGATCTTCGAATGTGCGGGGACGTCGGCTATCGTAGCCCGATTCCACTTCACCTTCCTTGGCCGTGACGCTTCTAGTCTTCATACTTCTATCTCGAAGACAGTCTTGATTGTAATCTTCAATCGGCGATCTTCAATCCAAATCCGGCTCTCGAAGGACCAGCTGTCAAGGTGGACTGTATATTTCTTCCTGGGTTCTGATGTGTGAATAAAACTTCGGGCTTCTCTTGTTCGCGTTTATTCCTCAGGGCTTGCTGCTTGACTGTTGAGTGTCGACTACAAAAGTGCAGCAAAACCCTCCCATTAATGTATATTTTTACCATAGTGCAAGTAGTGGGTGGTCTAAAATACGGCTCTTGACGTCGAACAATCAGAGAGCGTCTTTGTCTATTACATCATTCATTTTGACGCTCGTGCCCCCGACAGGTTTCGACCTGTCCGTACGTGTCGGAGTCGTGCTTTCTACCACCTTACAATTTTGTATATCAGATACTACTTATGTCTAAAGGTAATTAAATCAAGCCTAATCTATTACAAATAAGTCCCTACAATAAATCGATCTTTATTTACATTATTAATTAGTATCTTAAGCTACGACGTCCGTAACAATACCATCGAATTCCTTAACTCACTACCTAGCGACCAACAAAACAGATGCAAAAACTTATAACATCATTGTTCTATCGGCATTTAAAAATGTAGATCAATACAGCAAACTCCTGTAGTGCACAGGGAGATGGTACCTAATCAGTTTTTCTGAAAAAAATGTTTTTTTGAGTCTGTTTAGATCTAGGTGTGCGATATTAGGCGCAAAATACACAGAAGCGATGAAAGATTCGGATACGATGCGGATGTGGATCGGATTTGTTGTCGCTTCAAATTTTATTCGTACAAAATGTATGAAAGAGATGCGTCGTAAATTACACAGAAACGATGCGGCGCGGATTTATCACTTGAGAATCCGCGCCACCTCGCTTGCAGTTGCGACCGACCGCCGCGCCGTGCGAAGAGCTAGTACGAATACAAGTTTGAGCAACCAAAACGAAAAATGCGTGACGATATGGAATTTAATATAGTTTTGCGAGATAATTGAACAATATCCTGCTATTTACGATTATACTAATGCTGAATACTGTACAGCACAGCAAACGCATCTTCGTCTTCTGAAGAGGACATGTTTTGCAACAAAGTCAGCCTGTATAATAACGATCTTAAGCAGATCTTTGCCTTTTATATGTAATTTAAGTCGCATCGGTGCCGTATCCGTCTCTCATTCGCATCGTATCCGAATCTTTCATCGCTTCTGTGTATTTTGCGCCTTAGAATGCCAATAAAACATGCACTCGTCATATGAAGGCGTTCAACTAATTGACAAGGCAATAAATGAATGTTGCTCCATATCTCGCCAAAAAAACCACTGCCAATGACATTGTTCAAACAAAAAACTAATGATCGTAGTTACTGCATATTTATTTTAATTAGTGCTTAGAAACGTGTCTTTCACAGTTCGCGAACACATTTTTATAATTGTTTAAAAGACTCGTAAGTATTTAGCCTTGAGTTAGTAAGTTGTTGAAGTGCCATATTTTTGCTTTGCATAATGAATAAAGTCCTCCAGACAGTATTTCGGCCACGGCGGCCAATCTCAACGGAGACTAGCATTCGGCGCGGGAGATATTATAGTGCTGAAGTGTACGCTCAGACACAAGAAAGGGTTCGAAAGGGTTACCGCTGCCCCGGAACATAAAGGGCTAAGGAAGGAACATGGATGGGTTTTAGTCAGTAAGAGTCTGACACTCCCTTCCGTTCCACCCAGAGCGGGAGGGGTCATTTGATGATTTCCCATCCATAAAAAAAGACACAGGTGCGCTCCCTCTTCCCATAGTCCTATGGGACGGCAATCCGACACGACCGGAGAGAGATCAGGCGCAGGACCAACGGCTTAACGTGCCTTCCGAGGCACGGGAGTATCATACCGCCAACTTCCAAACTCCGGGCTGTTTCTAAGTAATTTCTAATGGAAAAAGTCAATAACACAGCCCGACCAGGGAATCGAACCCAGGACCTCATATCAGTTCAAATGGTAAAAGATGTACAAACGACCTGTCGAACCAGCCCTTGCGGTACGCGTCCAGCTGGGCATCATGCCATCTCTTTCTAGGCTGGTCTTGGTGGCGAGGGAAGAGAGTTCCTGGAAGGAATTAGGGGAGGCCTTTCCTCAGTGGCGGGACAGTATAGGAGAACAAAAAAAAAGATATAAGCACTAGCAGCGTCGCGCGGTTTCACCCGCATAAGTGTCGATCCCGTGGTAATATCGGGATAAAAGTATCCTATGTTTTAATCCAGGATGTCAGCTACCTACATACCAAATTTTATCAAAATTGGTCCAGCCGTTTGTGCGTGAAGAAGTGACAAACATCACACACACACTCATAAACTTTCGCCTTTATAATATTAGTGAGATACTCAGTCTATAATGTTCCCACTGCTGGGACACAGGCCTCCTCTGAAAAAGAATGGGCCGTAATCCACCAAGCGGGCCCAGTGCGGGATGGTAAATGTCACATGTCTTTGAATTTTTGGTTGTAGGACATGCCACACGATGATTTCTTTCACCGTTATGAGAGCAGTGGTGATGAAATAAATTAGTGCCTGGCAGGGTTCGAACCCACGACCTACGACTCGTACGTCGAGGCCGTTATCGCTGGACCATCACTGCTCATTTGCCCCCTTTTTGCCTGGATTTAGTAAGTTGGTGAAGTGTCCTATTTTTGCGAGTGACGGTGGCATTTTTGTTAAGGTGTAGCTAGGTGCGTTAAGCAGACGACGCATTTGATTGGTAATTCCACCTTTTCGAACTAGTGAAAGATGTATTTTGTTGAATAACAAAGCTTTGATTTTTTATGGGCTTAGGTCAGCACATCAAGCTACTACAATCTGGCAAATTTCTTTAATATATTTTCAACTTTATCGCTAAAGCATAATGGTGCAAAGTTGATTAGGAAAATTTAACAGTTTCGGGTAGCATGATGTACAACAATGCAATTACTTCTAATAGCGTCACTCTTTAAAGTGTACCACGTATTCCACTTACTAAAAACAACACACTGTATCAGGGCATGTAATCCTATAAATAATTCAAGAATTTCTCGTAACAGATACGTAGATTATCCATAATAATAATAATTTATTGACAAATGATGTGGGCTGGGCTCAAGGAAATTGTCGCTAACCAGCTTACCTAGACGTTTAGTAAACGCTAAGCAATTAGCTGTAATTGTTACTAATATGAGCTTTGTGTAGGTATCAGGAGCTTGGGTAAATGGGTGTCTATATTATTATGAACTAGTGACCTGCCCTTGCTTTCTGTGGTTGTGATTTACTAGATGAGTTCGGTGTTTCCTAATTCACTATTTTGAGAAGAAAGACCGAAGCATACTCAGAGGTCATAGTCTATTACTCATCATCACCTGCCTAGCCTTTTCCCAACTATGTTGGGGTCGGCTTCCAGTCTAACCGGATGCAGCTGAATACCAGTATTTTACATGGAGCGACTGCCTATCTGACCTCCACAACCCAGTTACTGGGTACGATACCCCTTGGTAAGACTGGTTGTCAGACTTTCGGGATTCTGACGAACCGTAACGACTGCCAAAGATCCGCGAATGACAGCCGGGACCAATGGCTTAACGTGCTTTCCGAGGCACGGAGGGGTCTTGGTATGTAAAGATGGTCCCCCATCCACAGACCAACCGTGGCAAGCGTAGCATAACCTGATCGATCGACCTTTGTGGCTGTTTTTATTTAGCCACGGACCCATCCGGACGGATTTAATTACCGTCCCTTTAAGAGGTTATTTTAGTACGCCCTAGTAAAGTATTATTGTAAGTATTATTATTTCGAAGCCATATAAAGCTTTTCTTGCATTAACACATCGCATTGCATTAAGATATCTGTTACTAATGATTAATGACCACCATATTTGTTTTATTTGTCGTTTCTTTTAGGTTCTGTCTAGTATTATTATAAAGCTTACTGGCTAACATATGTTGCACTGGACATTTATTATAAACGTGATAAGTGATAACAGCATGGCTCGATTGATATGCAAGGTTAAGCGGTGGTACTAGCAGTCAGTCGGTGGATGGGTAACCGTTATTTGCTCTCAGAACGTTCATCTAATCTGCCCATCCTTGGAACGACTGCCTATCTGACCTCCACAACCCAGTTGTGGAGCTGTGTCGGGGTAATACGATACCAGATTGGTTGTCAAACTTTTGGGCTTTTGGCTACCCGTAACGACTCTCAAACATCTGCAAATGACAGCTGGGACAAACGGTTTAACGTGCTTTTCGAGGCACGGAGGGGTCTCGATATACAGGGTTACTTGTAATTCGGCGTAAATCCATCAGGAGCTGATAGGGGAGCTAAAATGCAACAAATTGAACCCCCCATATGTATGACCGAAATTTAATAGTTTTCGAGATATTTAAAACATTTTTGAAGCTTAAAATGAAAATATTTTGAATGTTGTAGTGATAGACAGAGGTCTATCATTCCATCATAATATGTATGAAAGAGGTCCAAGTAAATAGTTTCATCATCATCCACAGCACAACTTCATCCACGTCTGGCATCTCTTTGCTTGTGCCAATCCCTAAGTTCCTGGGCCAGCCACATCCAGGTTCAACCTGCGATAGTAACAATATCGTCCGCCCATCTCGCCGCCGGACGACAGACAGTTAATAGTTTACAAACCATAAATTCACATAAAATTGTTATCTTACCCATAAAAAAACAGCCAGATATTAAAAACAATAAAGATAAAATATAGCACACCCTGTATAATAAATGATCATTACTTTGTACCGCATACCGGTAAAGGTCAACGGGTATTACAATGCGTTCAGCGATGGAACTGTAGCATGCTGTATAATGTGTTGCTGGCAATGTTTGAACGCGTGACATTTCTAATAATGTCCGGTTTTATTCTTGGCGGAATTATGTGAATTAAATTAACGATGATTTGACCCCTATGCACTAATCTATTCTTGAATGCATATATTGCGTCATTTAAGTCAATGGACTAAAACAAGAAACATTATTTTGATGGAAAATAAAATTTAAAACTCAAACTCAAAGCATGTATTTCAATTAAACCATGTACAGGCACTTTTGAATTGTCAAAATTAAATAGTCGGTCAGAAAGTTGAAGCTAGTTGCCCATTCCAAAGCGTAGATCTCTATGCAACAATCTTGAATTCCATTACTCCTACAAAAAAGCTCTATGCAAACTAGTTAGCAGAAATAACTATTTGATATCTGAGTGGTTCTTTTGGTGTTTTTTTTTTTCCTAGACTTATCCAGAACCCGTCTAGTGTCTAGTCACTTTACAAGTTTCATGTCATGTGTTGTAGCTTTAAATATAATTAGGGTTCTAATAAACGACTACTTAGCTCGTGCTTTGACTTATACAGGATGTTACAGAAAGGGTATATCAATACAAACAGGTTGAAGAGTGTATCTGGTCTAGAATCTCTGTACAAAATTTCAGCTCAAAAGCAATAACTTTGAAAATGCTTAATATTTTTTATTTCGACATCACGGCGCTGCACTGGCGCGCGGCGGCGTGATCTGCATGTACTAGGCGCACAGACACACTACAGATAATGGATAATGACCCTCGTAGTGCGGTGACACGTTTGTTATGATTTCAATTTAATAAACTATCGAAATAAAAAAATATTAAGCATTTTCAAATTTACTGCTTTTGAGCTGAAATTTTGTACAGAGATTCTAGACCAGATACACTCTTCAACCCGTTTGTATTGATATACCCTTTCTGTAACACCCTGTACAGGGTCAAATTAAATTATCTAGCGAAACTCCGCAGATGTGATGGGTATCGATATCTTAATAAATGATGTTTTCCTTCACCATTTTGAGAGCAATGGTGATGAAATTATTAACACAAAGTAAAGCGTCTGCCTGAGTTCGAACGGCTTACGACTCATCAAGTCGGGGCCACGGGGTTTTACAAGTGAAGGGGTCAAGGGAAGAACAACTTTTGTCACATTTTACATTTTTTTCAACTGGCAATGTAGTGTGAATGGTTAAACCTGTCGCTATGTTCTGTCAAACACAACAGGGCAATAACATTCATAGTCTCCGAGCTTTCGTGCTTTTAAAATATCGATACAGGGAAAAAACATACATTATCCTGACCGTTCGGGAATAAAACAACCGTTGTTCGTGGTCGACTGTGACAGCTATACCTACCCCTACCCCCTATACCATTTTACCTATTTCAGTTAAAGTGCCTTGGGTATAAATTACACTATTTTATTAACCGGTCAAGCGGCGCGGTTCGCCGATCGGCGACGAAACAATAGAAAATCAATTGTGTGTCTTTAGCGGAGCTTGACAGATTAAGATCTTTAATATCTCAGTTTGTTCATTAGGTGACAAAAGTGGTTCTTCCCCTGATCCCTTCAAGTGTTTACCAGTAACGCCCCCCTGTCAATGTTATTCAGACGCCAAAAGATCTTTGTATCAGTCTACTTTTCAAAGTGGGCATGAATGCTAATGAAAAATATCTTACTGATGACTGATCAAAGGGTGTAGGTTGAATCAATGATAGCACCAAATAAAACAAGGAAACGTGTCGTCAAATTATCATTTTAATTAATCCGCCCTCATTCCTCTTTACCACGCCTTGACAAACGTAGGAGTCAGCACTCCTTGCACGTGTTGAACTGCAGTAGCATACTTCAATATCGGCTGACCAATCAGGTGTCCCACAGCAGGAACAGCTACGTCATACCTGTACACGTTAGGGAGGCCAACTTGGCCGGCTGCGAACAGAGGTTGAGCGATCAACGCTGGCTTCTCGTTCAAATTCACAGCGGCTTTCAAAGCGGGAGATTCCGCGCCTTCGGGTTTTTCCGCCGACTTCTCGATAGGTGCGGGCTCTGCTGTCTGTACTGGTTCAGCTGCCTGGGCAGGTTCGGCTGCCGGGGCAGGTTCAGCTGCTTTCACTGCAGCTTCCTGGTTCTCTGCTTTGATTTCGGTTTTGATTTCCTGACCAGTGGCCAAGGTCTGGGTGGAGTAGCTCGAAGGAGCAAGATAGGGAGAGTAGACTACTGGAGGAATGGGCGCTACGATGGGTGAAATCGGACCAACAGCAGCCACGTAAGGAATGACTCCACTGATGGCGGACTTAGCGATTAAATTAGCGTTGTTGGCAACAGCGCCGTCGATTTGAGCTTCAGCAGTCTTCAGCGCATCAACAGCTTGCCATTTCTTGTCTTCAGCCGACCAGAAAGCGTCCAAATTCTGTTCGTTAGCACCTGTAGCATCTGTAATCACTTTCTCATTGGCATTCTCAGTTGCCAGCTCGGCTAGTTCTCTGGCTTTGTCAGCAGCTGCTTGTAGTTGGTCCTGGGCTTGTACTTGGGCATCAATGGCAGCTGCCTGGATGTCTCCGGGGGAGATGGTCGGGATGGCAGCGGGTACTGCAACAGCTTTGACAACTGGGACCAAGGCTGGGGCGTAGAGGCCAGAGGGGGCCGCGGCCGCGACGGCGAGGAAGGCGGATACAATCTGGAAGAAAGAGATAGTGTTTGAGTATGATGTGATGTTATCTCAGGTTGCGCGTAGATTTGGCAGGAGTCCAACCAAGAACAGCTCTTGACGTGGTGAAAAGATTGGCCAGGCAGCAAAGATAACAGTGGATTTAAATGCCTTCGTAGATGCTTTTTGATAGCATGTCAGGTTAACAGTTAATAATTACATAGGATAGTTTTTATCCCGATATTCCCACGGGATCGACACTTATGCGGGTAAATCGCGGGCGCTGCTAGTTTTTACATATTTTTGATTCCATCACTTACTATCGAAGGTGAACTTATTTTATCTATTGCATATTTAAACTTGTAACGAATAAATATGTATTGATTCGTATGTTATTAATATCGAGTAGGTTGTATTGGCGATCTTATAACAACTAAGTATGATGCAAGTAGCAGTTTTTATGTCGTAGGAAAACTAAATAGTTACCATAGTTCACATAACATTACGCATGTATGTATTTCTCGAGGGGATAGACACAGGTGTATGGTACACGGTTTTGGGGATTAAACCTGTACCCCCTTACTAATAAACGTTGTATAGCGTCTGTACAGTTACACAACGCTTTGTCTTCTTCTTTCGAATGTCAAATTACTGACGACTGAAAGAGAGAAATCGGTGTGTAACTATTCATCTGATATAGTACGTTTATTAGTTAGGGGGATAGTGCTGTTTTTTTTTTTTTTAAATATCTTTGTGATAACTTAGGTAAAGAAGGTGATATGTTGAAAAAAATGTGGTTTTTCTATTTCGTGTAACTTTTTTAGTATTTGGAATAGGGATTTAACATTTTAGTATATGTTTTTTGATTCTTTGGTCTAGTATCGTGTGTAAGGAACACAGAACAGATAAAAGAAGTTTTAATTGTTCTGTGGTAAGGAATACACGATTCAATGATTTTTTCTCCATACAAAAAAATTGCAGTTACTTATATCTGTGTTTTTTACTTTTTTCGACATCACGGCGTAACGCTTAAGAGGCCGGCGAAGCTTTAAAACATAGAGATTTAAAAATTTCATTCATTTATTTTGTTAAAAAAAGAGTAAATTCGTTTTGGCACATACGTCGTTTTATTCCGAGCGCACGCACATTATATCACTCTTCTTTTGCGTTTCAAAAGTAATTGCATCACTTTCGCTCGCTTAGTAGGTTTTCGAGGATTTTAGAGGTAGCCTTTTAGAGGTTGCATAAATATGTAAGCTGTCACGCCCTTTATGCCTACCTGGAGGCTTTTATTTAGGTAGTAAGTTTCTCTTTACATTTTTGATTTTTTTTTTTTTGCTTGAGTACGTATAGTTTTTATTGTATTTGTTGGTATATTGTATGGAAGAAATGTCAAAAATTCAAAATTATTTCTTTTGTCCCTGACTTCGAAAGACAGTGTGTCGCCTTGGGTTTGTTTTAAAATAATGTATCTCAGTCTATCATAAATATAATAGAATATTATGTCTTGTCGAACAAGCTGTTTGGTATACAGGCAGCTAACTTGCAACTGCTTTTAAACAATGGTGTGCTGAGTTAGTCAATTCTTTTATACCAGTCTATTTAATTAAGGATGCCATAAGCTGAAAAAGTTATAACGCACAAAATAAAACTAAATATTGGCTGTGTAGTGGAAAGATGAATCTTTTTGCCTGTATACCAAATATCTTGCTCGACCGTACACCATAAATATTTCAGGTATAAATGTAGAAATTTTACAAGGGGTGACATTATTGGCGGTCATATCTTTAAAGCGACCTTTCAAAAGGAGATTCGTCATTATTTTAAACAATCCAGTACCTTGATGTCAAACTAAAGAAAAAAAAAAACTAAATATTGAAAATAAAATCCTAAAATTTTGTGAAAAATTAAAAGCACCAACACAACCTTTGCGAAGTTGAAAAAACTAACAACAAACTCAGTTTTTTAAACCACTTTCTTCGTGATTAATATACATTGCTAAAATAATTCACTTTTCACTTGAAAATCAATATTAAAACCAAACTGAACTGACCAGAACTCTCATCTTGACCCTGGGAACGGCTGATGGCTACTGATGACCAATGCCACCTTCCATTGCTATTTATACGACTAGTATCTTTATAGAGCAGCTGGGACACTTGCATTTAAAACAAACAATAAGAAAAAAACACGCACAAAAACTATTTAAGAGTAATTTATGTGCATGTGGAAGAAGGGTTCCGTAGATGTTTAGTTTTACCTACGTTGCTGCGAAAACCCAGCTTGTTTGTTAAATCGTTTCCACCAGAGATGTGCGAGGATGCGTAGCGAGGGATGTGTGTGAAACCAACCAATAACATCGCTTCATTTTCATAGCTTGGACTAAGTTAATAATATTCCACAACTATCACACAACGACATCTAGTCCCAAGCTAAGCAGAGCTTGTGTTATGGGTACTAGACAACTGATAAACTTACTTATATATTTCTAAAAACATACATATTATAGATAAATTACACCCAGACACAGAACAAATGATCGTGCTCATCACACAAACATTTGTCCTGGGTGGGAATCGAACCCACGACCTCCGGCATAGCAGTCAGGGTCACTAACCACTAGACCATCAGGCCTGTCATGTTAGCGTTAAGTCAAGTTAGCGTTGGTATTGGTTAGTTTTACACACATTCCACGCTACGCATCCTCGCTCATCTCTGGTAGAAATGCAGCCTTACCCTAGACAATAGGTTGATCCTCAAAATAACAGAACTAAATGTGGCGTAAACATAACTAGCAAAATGTGGGGTACATTACTGCCTAACCCTTCAAGGTAACAGGCGACGTTATCTATGTTTTAAATATCTCATTATCTGCCTAGCCTTTTCCCAACTATGCTGGGGTCAGCTTCCAGTCTAACCAGATGCAGCTGAATACCAGTGTTTTACATAGAGCGACTGCCTATCTGACCTCCACAACCCGTTATTGGGTAATACGATACCCCTTGTTAAGACTGGTTGTCAGACTTGGGCTTCTGACGACCCGTAACGACTGTCAAAGATCCACGAATGACAGCCGGGATCAACGGCTTAACGTGCTTTCCGAGGCACGGAGGTGTCTTGGTATGTGAAGATGGTCACCCATCCACGGACCAACCGCGGCAAGCGTAACTTAACCTGATCGATCGACCCGTGCGGCTGTTATTACTTATCCACAAGCCTCTTTGTTTTAAATATCTGAACTGATAAACTAATCAAGACTTGCCTAACAATGAAACACAATCGTTACATCGATGACGCCAATACGTATAAATAATTTAAAGTCGAAAGAAATTTCTTCCAGCAGACCTGCGACAGGAGAGTTGGATGAGAATCGTTGGCACAGTTCCAGTGTGTAGAAAAGAAATAAGTACAGGATTTTTTTAGGTTTAATGAGACACAATCGTTGCATCTATGACGCCAATACGCATAAACAATTTAAATTCGAAATCATCATCATCAATTCCTGCCCTTATCCCAATTTATTTGTGGTCGGTAAAACATGTATTTTTCTTCCATACTTCTCTATTAGTCGTCATCTCGGTATTCACACCCTTTCTATGCCATATCATCATTAATTTAAAGTCGAAATATCGACACAAAAATATTGACCAGACAGATCTAGAAAAACTTATTAGGTATAAAAAATCTGAATGAACTATAATAAAATAACTGTCGAAAGAAAAGAAATCACAAAAAAAAAATCCAAAAATATTGAAAAAAAAAATATCACTAAAACCCTTAATAAAATCACTTGTCACTCAAAACCAAAAACAGTGGCACTCCGGGAGTGCCGACAGAAGGAAAAAAAACACAAACAGAATACTTTGCCATCGCTCACTGACATATCGGATATACATTAAAACCGAGTACATCCCGAGGACAGCCGAACACATCCGAAGCGGTAACGGTAACAGTGGCGCGAATTCAATGGTTTTTTCAACCAACAGCCCAATGCGCCTAAAGAAGTTTTCACTTCAAAAATTCTTATTTTGTAAAAAAACTATTTAAAAATAAAAAGTGACTGACCAGAACTCTCATCTTGACCCTGGGAACGGCTGATGGCTACTGATGACCACTGCCACCATCCGATGCTATTTATACGACCACAATATAGAGCACACGGGATACTCCGATGGTTAATATGGCAAAATAAAATAAAAATATATCGTATAAAGTATATTTTTATAAGAAACGGCGTGGGTTCTGTACTTATTATTTTTATTTTAATATGATTTTGGAGATAACAGAGCGATTTGCGTTGTTTTGAACTGGTGGTAAATTGTTGTTGATGTAAAGTTATGTATTTCTAGTCACGTTTTTTCTAAATGGCAGTGTTGGTGTCCTTAGAGGACCATCTTTGTTGAACTTGTTTTACTTATTATCCTTGCAACTACTCGTTTTATCTAAGTGGGTGTGGTTGTTGCGTCTGACGATTGATTTTGCATGAGATGCAAATAATTAAAAATTTTCAGTAGACATTCTTTAGAGCAGTGATGGCCAAGTGGTAACGGCCGCGACTTACGAGTTGTAGGTCGTAGGTTCGAATCCAGACAGGCACTTTACTTTGTGTAAATTATTTCATCACCACTATTCTCAAAACGGTGATGGAAAACATTGTGAGGAAACCGGCATGTCCTAGAACCAAAAATTCGAAGACATGTAACATCTGCCAACCTGCACTGGGCCCGCGTGGTGGATTATGTCCCACTCCCTCTCACCGAGAGGAGGCCTGTGTCGCAGCAGTGGGAACATTATTGGCTGATTATATTTATTTTATTCTTTACATAAAAATAAAAATACATCAATCTGTCTAGCCTTTTCCCAACGTATTGGGTTCGGCTTCCAGACTAACCGAATGCAGCTGAATACCAGTATTTTAGATGGAGCGAATGCCTATCTGACCTCCACAACCCTGTTACTGAGTAACATGATAAGATAACCCTTTGGTAAGACTGATTGTCAGACTTCTGGGCTTCAAAGATCTACAAATGACAGCCAGCACGCAGGGTACTCGATATGTAATGGATGATCACCCATCCACGAACCGACCGCGGCAAGCGTAGCTTAACCTTCAAAGGGCTATCATTTAGCTACGAATCATTTATTACTACTCGCTTTGGAGGTAGGTATACCTAACCCAATCTCTATGTAATCTTTAATTGTGTTGTGATGTTACCAATCGCAGCTTTTGTCACTGTTCTGTTAGTTCATCATATTTTGATTTGCTATTAGACACCTTCCACTTCTCTTTCAACTTCTCTTTGACCAAAGAAGTATATTTGTTACTAGCTGCTGCCTGCGACTTCGTTTGCGTGCATGACGGAAAACGTTTTAATTTTTTTTGTGCGGAACCCTAATTCTTTTTCTAAAATAAAAGTAGCCTAAGTAACTTCTTATTACATCAGCTATCTGGCAGTAAAAGTCCCGTCAAAATCAGCCCAGCCGTTTCAGAGATTAGCCGGATCAAACAGTTATGTTATTTTGGAATATGTACTGTGTATACATCCATATGCATTTAGTAAAAATCGGTTATTTTAATATTACAAACAGACACTCCAATTTTATTTGCATAGAGTATAGATTGACAGCTTTCGACCGTTCAAGAAAGGGTATCATTTAAGCTATCACCAATTTAATTAGTTTTGTGTTTCTTAAATAATAGGGTTTGTCCTCCAAATAGTAGATCTGTCACCAAAATGTAGTCACCAAACAATGCAAGTGACCTAACCAAACCGAACCTCGGGGTGCCCTTCGCTCGCTCTTGCATCCTATGTCGACGGAGCCCCGCTTCGCGGGGCCCCAATTTCTGTGTAAAGGGTTTAAAGTAACCTAACCAAACCGAACCTCGGGGTGCCCTTCGCTCGTTCTTGCATCCTATGTCGACGGAGCCCCGCTATCTGAGAACGAAAATATTTCGAGAGGAGGTTTCTCCAACCAGTTTTCTCTCGACGGTACCCCGATCCGGGCGGTCGGGCGAGGGCGCAAAGAATGCAGGAAGCTTCGATTGACAAGCGGGCGCCATCTTGAATTTTGAGTTAATAATTTTCGTGTACTCGTTGCGTCATTACTTAGCGTTATTATCATTAAACTATGAACGTGTTGTGTTTTTGGGTTTTGTTTGAATTTAAATATTGATTTGGCAGCTTTTTATGAGGAAGAATTATTAACATACGTTTTTGATATTGAACAAGAAACTTTTGGCGCATTTTTTCGGTTCATAATTTTTGTTTCTCCTCTTATAATATATCTCTAGAGAGGCTTGTGGCTAAGTAATAACACGTTAAGCTACGCTTTCCGCGATAGGTCCGTGGATGGGTGTCCATCTTTACATATCAAGACCCCTTCGTGCCTCGGAAAGCACGTTAAGCCGTTGGTCCCGGGTGTCAATCGTGGATCTTTTGCAGTCGTTACGGGTCGTCAGAAGCCCGAAAGTCTGACAACCAATCTTACCAAGGGGTATCGTATTACCCAGTAACTGGGTTGTGGAGGTCAGATAGGCAGTTGCTTCATGTAAAATACTGGTATTCTGCTGCACCCGGTTTGAATGGAAGTCGACCCTAACATATTTGGGAAAAGGCTAGGTAGATGATGATGATTTGGTCTCTCATCTTAATGTTGTTGTCTGAGAGACACGTTGCTCGCAGCAGGCTTATAATGACCCTACAATGTTCCCACTGCTGGGACACTGGCCTCCTTTCTTCGAGAGGGAATGGGCTGTAATCTGCCACGCGGGCCTAGTGCGGGTTGGTGGATGTCATTTGTCTTCGTATTTTTGGTTCTAGGACATGCCGGTTTCCTCACGATGTTTTCCTTCACCGTTTTGAGATCAGGGGTGATGTTAGCTCCTTTTTCACTTATAGCTTATGATAAAGTCTACTGTTTCTCTATGACATTGAAAGCAATTTTAAATTAAATAAACAGAGATTCCAAGGAATCCTGTAGGCGAATTTAATTAAGACCTATTTTAAATTTAAACCAGGCATTACTAAGTATTTCTTTGCTCCAATTATAGCTTCATGCAAGCAACCGGTTCTGCACTGCCATTGGCTTAAACTAGGTGTTCTTTTTTTGAAAAAAGTGTAGCAAAAAGTTGTTGAATTTGTTTTTTAAATGGAATCTGATCATGCGGTGACGAATGTCTTGGCTTTTGCCTCTTGGGAGGTAATTAATATAGTTAAATACTTTTTGGTGCGCTGTAGGTAGATTTTTTGGAAATACCCACATCTGATATATGTATTTGTACCAGCCTGTTGTGTCTTACTGCAAGGCAAAGTAATCCCTTCCGTCTTTCCATTCTTAGGGTTTCGTACCAAAATGGTAAAAAGGAACCCTTATGGTTCGACTCAGTCTGTCTGTCTGTCCGTCTGTCACAGCTGGATATCTCAAGAACTACTAATGCTATCAATTTGAAATTTGGAATAATTTTAGATGATTTTTGTCCGACTATTTTGCAAATAAGAAAGAAATAAAAATATATAATCATTTTTTTGCAACTGGGACTGAAAGGGTGTCTTAAAAATTCGAAGTAAGGTCACTAGGGTATGTATCATACGAAAGAGCGCTGTTTGTACATTCTCAAACACACTAGCGGTTTGCGAGCGGCTGCAGGGCGGTGCGGTCGCGCAGCGGATGCGTCGCGAACACGCCGCGGCTGCACAGCGAAGACGTCGCGGACGCGTGGCAAAGTCGCAACGTTTTCGTCGCGTGTTTGTAGCAAGTTAACGACGTACAATACACTCAGTAACAATGGCGTCCACGTTGCTATTCGCGGCGATCTCGTTGCGCGTCCGCAACGAATTCGCTGCGCATGCGACGCGTATACGTTGCGCGCCCGCTCCGCTTTGAGGACGCTCGCAATCCGCTAGTATGATAAGGCCCTTAGGCCGCATAGTTTTCGACTTTTAATGAATGAAAAATGTATTTAGTTTACTACCAAAGGATCTCATATTGTAAGCCACAATTGCCAGTAAATTTTTTATTTAAAAAAAAAAAATGGAATTTATGAAAGTTCAGGTCATAATTTATCTCCATGACCAAAATGTCATTTCACACCAGCCTTATCATCATTAATATCTTACCATAAACAATCATATTTATTCACACAGACAAACAAACATATAGCATTGTTTTCTTTATGTAAATTCTTTGTGCGCAACTCATTACTTGCTTTATCTGGTCCGAGTTGGTAAATGTCAGCGGTGCAAGATCGTAGGGGTCCTTGGGTAAAGAGGTGAAACTGGTATTTTTTACAAAGTAACTATTATTAACGGAGCTATTAAAAACACGCTTCAAAAATATTTCAAATATCTCGAATACTATTGAATTTCGGCCATACATATTATGGAGGGTTCAATTTGTTGCGAAACATTTTTAAAGCGTAAAACAAAAATATTGGTAAGATATTATTCATAAATCGATCATCATTTTAATTATTTTGATGAATTCAGTACTTTTAATTATGTTCATAGCTTAATTCGAGTGCCAGCTACAATATATTATTTAATGGTACCCAATCAAGATTTTTTTTTTATTTGGTTTTATATCGAAAAACCATCAATATTCAAATATCTCGGAAACTATTGAATTTCGGTCATACACATGGAGGGTTCAATTTGTTGCATTTTGGCCGCTGCCGGACGGATATAATATGTCGAATTACAAGTAACCGTGTATAACAGTTGAGCTCTAGGTATAATATCTATACGCTTTGCATATTTTGTATTTAATTTTTAGGCTAGTTGTTAGTTTGATTGCAATGTGCATGTTTTGATCAGCTGTATGAGATAGACAGGCCCTAAGTCCTTAGTGCTTTTGAGTTTGCTGGAGAGAGTTATACCACCAAACCTATCTCTGCCGCCAAGTAGCCGGTTGAAGGATGTTAGTGACTCTGAGGTAAAGTCTAGAAATCTCATGTGCCTATCAGAGATTTTTGAACTTTATCTCTCCGAGTTACGATCGCAAATGCAACGACTTGCAGGTGGACGTCACTTGCTTGGTAAGTATTGCAGTAAGTAGTACTTAGGCATAGAATACAGCTTACAGCTTAATTCATATCTTGCGGGATAGATGTAGGTACGTTTGTGCAAGAGAATGAGGTATTATTGGCTTTACTAGGTTTTGTCCGCAGTTTCTATCGTAGTCCTAGGAACACTTAGTGCTTGGCCAGACTGGCAGTGCGGGCGGGGAGCGGCGCGGGTGCGGGAACGCGCGCTCTGCCTGTCCGCAGTCGAGCGGCTGCGTCCTGCGTGTTGTCGTGTCCAGTGTTTGTCAAAATACAATATTTATTTTATTATTTAATCTGTCAAGCTCCGCTAATGAGACACAATTAATTTTCTATTGTTTCGTCGCCGATCGGCGAACCGCGCCGCTTGACCGGTTAATATGGGTGAAGAAGACGTATTTTTATTAGTTGCTAAAAAAATAAAAGCTCGAACTAGTTTGAGAACCCCGGTCCCCGCTCACCGAGCCCGCGTGCCCCTACTATGAACACTCAAATGAAGTCCTTATGTTTTAATACGCTGCGCCGCGCCCACCCCGCGCCCGCGCTGCCAGTCTGGCCAAGCACTTAGTCATTTAAATAGCGCAGCATTAAATACAGAGATCGGAGCCTTTTTGGGCTCGCACTGGTATTTTTTTTTTGTTTCTCGTTATTTGGTAGGTTTGAACGCTATTTTTTATTGTTTTTACGTGTATCTGCGCGTGTCCCAAAGAAAATATTTTTCTTTCCTTCTTTCTTTACCCGAATAAAAAGTATGGATAACGTCTGTCTGTGTCAAAAATCGTCAAAGTCCGTTCAGCCGTTTTTTGCCATCATCCGAACTTTAAAAAAAAACTGTAACATATTAATGTGTACGGAACCTCTATGTAACAACGGTGGCCACTTGACCAACTTGTTTTACGATTGTAATAAATTGAAAAAAGTGCTATAAAGAGTCAAACAGCGTCGTGGACAAGTGATCTTTTGGTCGGGTCTGGTCTTGGATAGATATTTCACCTACCTACGTGACAAACAGCAAGTAGTATTGAAGGTACATAATATCAGGTGCAGGGTCTTCCGGGCTCAGTCCGGTTCTGAAGGGAGTCGGAGACGGCAGAAAGATTGCTAGCCTACATTTTTGGATATTTTAATAAAACCGTAAATTTTGTAAAATCCGTAAAAAAAATATTTTACGGTTTCACTACTTTTCGCTTTCGGCCGAAAAACAAAACCGTTTTCCGTCGGACTCTAATTTGCACATGATCACAATAGGCCATTTTTGTACAAACAGGTTTTTCTTTCCGTGAAAAACTACGGTTTATTCACCGTCTGTAGGCACGGTCGTGAGTATTGTGTGAATCACTATAGACGCTTGTTGACAGATACGTTTTTGAAGTGAAAACTTCTTTAGGCGCATTGGGAAAAAACCATTGAATTCGCGCCACTGTTACTGTTTCGGATGTGTTCGGCTGTCCTCGGGGTGTACTCGGTTTTAATGTATATCCGATATGTCAGTGAGTGATGGCAAAGTATTCTGTTTGTGTTTTGTTTTCACTTCTGTCGGCACTCCCGGAGTGCCACTGTTTTTTTTACGGTGCGGTTTATACTTTATGTAATTACCCATATTAGCAAATAAATGATTTTGAATTTATAAGCTATGTGTAGGCACGGTCGTCAGTGTTGTATGGATCATATAGAAGTTTGCTGACAGGATATTTCTGCGGCGCCGTTTATACGCCGTACTATAACGAAACCGTGCCATGTACAGACGCGAGCACATCAACCTACCCGAAACTGTCAAATTTTCCCAATCAACTTTGAACCTTATGCTTTAGTGATAAAGTTGAAAATCTATTAAAGAAATTTGACAGATTGTAGTAGGTTGATGTGCTGGCGTGTGTACAAAGGGATTTTAGTGGTTCTGTGTACTGAACCCTTTAGGCAGTATAGCCTAAGCATGTTTACCTAATTATGTAAATTGTCTAGTCTCATTTCTGGAAAAAAAAAAACAAATATCAAAGGTGTATTTAAGTCGTAAATAATTTGTAACACAACTTTCAATATTGCGCTCAAAATCAGTAATTACTTCTTAGTGAGATTGCCTTCCGCAATAATATACATAATAATGAATCGCCGAAATGTACGCGCATAACTTGCGAATGACTACCCCAAATTCGATAATTCTTTTTTTGTTGTATTTTGGTATTGCCAGGACAAGGTTTGTATGAAAGAAAATTTCCGAAAAAAAAATTGCACCCGTGCGAAGCTGCATGGGGCGGGCCGCTAGTAATTAATATTTTTGAATTGCGTGGTTCTTGCTGCATAGACATTTTTTGTTTTTTGAAGATTACTCACATAACACATAATATCGTCGGTTCAAAAGTAAAACACACTAAGTGACATTTTGACCCAAAATGAGATTTCACTACTTTTGCTACTATACAGAGAAAGCAAAAGTAGTAAAATCTCATTTTGGGTCAAAATGTCACTAAGTGTGTTTTACCTTTGAACCGACGAATATAAACACGCCTTGTCCCAAAATCAGATATGTTTATACGAACTTTGTTTTTGGCTTGAGGATTTATGGGTATTTTTTCTGTCAACCATTTTTGGTCCTGCAACCCGGAACATTGCTATGCTACTGGGAGATTTCTTCATAGAAATCTAAATGGACTCGGCCCAGAATTCGGCTACGTGTCTGGCGCCATCACTAGCGTCCATCAGTTCCTGTAACGTGCAGCTGTCAGGACACGCAGGACATGATATTTAGTGTCCCATCGTTTGTGGAACAGCACCACATTTACACTCCAAGGCGGAGTCTTCTACGAATCTCCACCTGCACAGGTTTTCCTTGCTTCGGCCAACCTGGGTCCGGAGTCTGTTTAAAGACTACAACCTAGTGCTTAACACAAATGTACGCGTCAACTTGAGAACCTCCACCTTTTTTGTCGGCTAAAAAGCGGATTCTTAAACCTCCAGACTTCTTCGAAAGATCAAAAAAACAATCAAAATAAAATTATAATTATGTAATTTTCCAGTTTACATTTCACTTGTAAAGCGGAAGGCACATTTAATATAGAACGCGAAGACGTTCAATAAAACCTGTTCATCACTGATGTTCGCTTTCTGATGACCTTGAACTCACGATGTGCGGGCGACGAACTTTGAGCGAACTTTAGTACTTTTAACCCCCGACGACCGCGACGTCGACGTAAATGTATTTTATCCCAAAAATGAGTTAAATATGAAGAAGCAATTAGAAAGCGTATTTACCATAGCAAAGCAAAGACGTCGATGTTTCACCAAATGAGCGATATATCGAGACACCTCCGTTGCACGGAGGTGTCTCGATATACAGGGTTATTGGAAAAACACCAACAACCTCTTAAGGAGTCGTTGTACTTATTATTATAAACAACTTTTACTACGGGACTAAACATGAAATCGCGAAAAAAAATAGCTATTCCCTACATTTATGTTCGCATAACTCGTCAAAATGTAGGAAACTGCTGATTCTTTTTTTGCTATTTCAGGTTTGGTCCCATAGTAATAGTTGTTCATAATGATAAGTAAAATTACCCCCGAAGAGGTTATCCATTAATTACCGGACACCCTGTGTACTTCGACTGAAATACTGTATGTGTCTCGGCGTCATCTGTGTCTAATTCAAAGAATGTATTACTTACTATATTACCATCAATACAGATATACTAGTAAACTACTCGTAAACACTAAAAATGACTAAATAAATGCTTATTGGTTTATTTCGACGATAATTTAAATAGTGGGCAGAACGCACTGGAAGAAGGCCTTGGTCTACGAACATTGCGGGCCAAGAGATAACCTGACTAGGTTTTCCACGCTGCCAGATACACCATCCTTCTGCCAGCTTCTTTCTCGAAGTAGTGATGATGTCTCCCAGAAAGACATAGGTACTTCTTCACAACTTCGAGTAGCGATATGCGTTATATGTGGATTGGACTCAGCTAGACCTGGAATTTGTAAATGATCTAAGTTTTGTCGGAATTCGTGCCGAGCCCAGAGCAGAGGCATAATTTCATTCATAAGCTGGGCTGGGCAGCATCTGGTTTTACTGTTCAGGCGATTCTGCTATTATGTCGTTGTCATCGGCAAAGCGAAGATATGAGATGAACGGCCGTGCGTGTAGATTGTCCAGTCCAGTGCCTTGATTTATAAACAGTTTTGGGGGTCTCACATCCCGCTTTTTCACGCCAGTGCGATGGCCAAAGGAAACAACAAAATGTATAAAATTACTATTTCATTTATTTACATCCTCGCCTGCTAGCCTGTATTTTTTAAATAATTTATTTACAAGATCCAAAACGTTGAGTATAATTTTTTGGTACCTAAAGTTTTATCACGGTTTACCATGCTTGTCCGTGGAGTCCATGAGCGTAAGCGACGGGCGCGGCGTGGGCAACACCGTAGGGGACGGCGTGGGCTACGGCCAGGGGCGCGTGCACCACGGGGGCGGGGTGGGACTGGGAGAGGGACTGGCTAACGACGGTCTGGCTGGAAGCGTAGGCGGGCGCGGAGTACGCGAGCGCGGGGGCAACACCGTGAGCGGCGATACCATGAGCACCATAGACGGCGGGGGCGGCGGCGACCACGGGAGCGTGACCATGACCAACCAGCTGCTTAGCGAGCACGGGGGCGACGCCAGCGGCGGCACCGTCCAACTGAGCCTGAGCGGTCTGCACAGCGTCGACCGCTTGCCAAGAGTTGTCTACAGCGGCGTTGACGGCCTGTCCGTGGAGCTCGGAGGCCTGGTCGTTGTATTCGCGGGCGGCGTCAGAGGCGGCGCGGACATGGTCGGAAGCTTCAACATGGGCGTCGATGGCGGCACCCTGGATGTCTCCGGGGGAGATGGTGGGGAGGGCGGGGGCGGCGTGGGCAACGGCGACCGGGGCGTGGGCCACGGCCAACGGCGCGGCGTGAGCCACGGCGTACGGAGCCGCGTGGGCTACCGCGAGTCCGGCATGACCGACGAGGCCATGACCGTAGGGTGCTCCATAATGGGCTCCCAGCAGACCGGAGGGCGCGGCTGCGGCGCAGGCGAGGACGGCGGCGACAATCTGTGAAAGAATACCGATTAAAACATCGATTATGTCACAAGCGATCCCTATATCGATATGTCGAATCACATCACTAATCACAACACTGACACGCAAACACTAATTTTAAATTTGGAATATTATGAATAGTTAAAAGCACTAAAGAGTTGTAAGTAAGGACACTCTTGTTTCAACCCACCAGAACTCTCATCGTGCACTTCTGTGTTAGACTGCTCGGAGGCTACTGACTGCTCTCGATTGGTCGCCGCGAGTTTTTATACCATTGCACGTTGCTTGAGCTCTATACGTAAAAAAAGTAAGTGGTCTGTATTCAAGGGCGGGCGGGGTGAATAGGAAAGATGAATGAAGTTTACACCCTGTTCCTCATACGTCTATTGAAATATTAATAAAATTTCTCGCGCAGCATATGACAAGTTGTTGGACAGTAGCGATCCTACGGATCGTATCTCCTGGGAGAACTCTTGTTCTTCACCTCTGACTTGTCATTATTGGCCGGCTTGAGCGGAGCTTCGCAAGAGCAAACGTGCTCGGAGTATGGAAGTATTCCAGTATGATGCTTGTAGGGATCTTGACAGTACTTCCGGGATTGTCAGGATAGCGAATACCTCGTGGAATACCTCGCCAATCCTCAAGCACCTCAGGACATGTTGCCCCCTTGTCGCTACGACACTATGTGCTAGCGACCGTTGTCGGGGGCCTATAATTGAGTGTGTGAGTCACCGCCTGCCATTTTATCTGCGTAATTTATATAAAACATTGGTCAGGCAGGGGCTATAGTCTTTCCATAGTCCTAGATAACCAGTTCACTTTAGCCACCCAAACGGGGGTTGTCCTTGGGTGCACTTGCGTAGTGCGAACGTTTGATGATTGTCGGTTGGTGCCTCATTTAATTAAAAATGTGTAACGGGACTCTGCGAGTTTGCTTCGGGCCCTCGTACGCCTTTCAAATGTCCGGAGCCCAACTTCGCTCGGGTGCTTTTTTTTTCGAATATCCGAAATTTTCTTTCATATAAACGTCCTGGCAATACCGAACACAACAAAAAAAGAATTATCCAATTTGGTGCAGTCGTTCGGAAGTTATGCGCGTACATTCATTTTGGCGATTCATTTTTATTTATATAGATTGGTAGGTATAAGAAGTCTGGTTTTGGACCACGTTAATGGTAATAGGCTCGCCCCCTATTAAGCGCTATAGCCTAAGCATGTCTTCTTAATTATGTAAATTGTCTAGTCTCATTTCTGGGAGAAAAAAAAAAACAAATATCAAAGGTGTATTTAAGTCGTAAATAATTTGTAATACAACCTTTAAAATTGCTCTAATAACTTACTTGGTAAATTTGCCTTCCGCAATGTATTGAATACTAGCTGCGCCCCGCGGTTTCACCCGCCTAAGTCTCTATCCCGTGGGAATATCGGGATAAAAAGTATCCTATGTCCTTTCCCGGGACTCAAACTATCTCTGTATCAAATTTCATCTAAATCGGTTCAGCGACTTAGGCGTGAAAAGGTAACATACAGACAGGCAGATAGACAGAGTTACTTTCGAATTTATAATATTAGTATGGATTTTTAAAATGCGTAGTTCGTTGCGGAGACATTTTTTTTAAAGGAAAATCCGTTCGATAGTCGTAGTGACTAGGAAATTTTGGAGGTGCTCATGGCTAAATAATAACAGCTACACGGAACAATCGAAGGTTCAGCTAGGCTTGCCGCGGTCGGTTCGTATTAAGACCCCTCCGTGCCGCGGAAAGCACATTAAGCCGTTAGTTCGGACTGTCATTCTTAGATCTTTTGTGGAGGTTAGATAGGCAGTCGCTCTGTGTAGAACACTGGTATACAGCTGCATCCGGTTAGACTAGATGCTAACCCCAACATAGCAAATGGCTAGGCAGACTGAGTGACTAGTAAACTTTAGACCTGGTCCTAAAGTATTAAGAGAATCATTTCTCGCAGATAGGTTTTCAAATTGTATAAAATTTTGGAGCTTTTAAATAGTTAGGACATCTCGAATTATTGGACCGGAATCTCTTAAGATCTTCATTCTCCTGTCTTTATCCCAATTTATTTGAGGTCGGCGCAACATGTCCCCTTCTTCCATACTTCTCTACTAGTCGTCATCTCGGTAGTCACCCCCCTTTCTAACCATATCTTCACATAAATAATCGAAAACCAGCCAGTCCAGTTGAAAACCAGCGTCAGGCACTAGTTGTCTGGCATTATTGCTGACCTGGGCCTTTTTGGCGCAGCCGTGAGGCACACTTTCCTGCTAATTACTTACATCGGAATTTACGCTTTTATTTGATCTTTATTTATTTTTTATATCTTATGTATCTGATGCATTATGTCTTTTAGTCTGTGCGAAATAAATGTATTTTCTTTCTTTCTTTTTCTTTAAATCATCAACATCAGTAAGATTTAAAAACCTTAGCCCTGGGGACTGGGATATTTTCATTTCATAGTCCAGGATTCCTGATAATGTTTTCCTTCATCTCAATTCAGTAGTAAAATGAAAGTCCCGCCAAAATTCCAACATCCTAGTACTTAAAAATCTTGCAGTTCAACCTCCAGACTTCTCCGAAAGATCAAAGAAACGATTATAATATTACAATGTCCCAATTCTCATTTCACTTGTAAAGCGGAAGACACATTTAATACAGAACGCGAAGACGTTCAATAAAACCTGTTCATCACTGATGTTCGCTTTCTGATGACCTTGAACTCGCGATGCGCGGTCTACGAATTTTGAGCGAATTTTTGTATCTTTAACCCCTGAAGAAAACAGAGGCCATTTCCAGCACATATCGAGACCCCTCCATGCCTCTGAAAGCACGTTACGACGTTGGTCGCGGCTGTCATTCGTAGACCTTTGACAGTCGTTATGAAGAAGCCCGAACGCTTTTATTGACGTGACAATTTTTTTTCTTGGGAACAACAAATCCTCTGACTTTCGCGAAAGAATAAACCTGATGTTGGACTGCTACCATAAGATGGGATGCAGTAATCAGCCTATAATGTTCCCACTTCTCTGTGAGAGGGAGTGGGCTGTAATACACCACGTGGGCCCAGTGCGGGTTGGTCGATGTCACACGTGTTCGAATTTTCGGTTCTAGGACATGCCGGTTTCTTCAAGAAGTTTTCTTTCACCGTTTTGGAAGCAGTGGTGATGAAATAAATTACACAATGTAAAGCACCTGCTTGGGTTTGAGCCCACGACCTGTGACCTACTCATAAGTCGGGCCGATACCACAGGGCCACCACTGTTCTAAAATGGGATGCAATATGTCATTAAAATTGCATTTCCTTCATTCACATTTGGGATTTTTACCCCGAGAATGTGGTTTCAGCTACCCAAAATGCTAAATGCTGTCAAAATGTAGCTGCAATCGAACAACGATTCCAAGGAAGATAAGAGCCTGCTATGCTCGCAGATCACTGTTGCAGCCTTGTCAGAGGTACTTCTGGATCCAATTGCTGATGACACCGGCGCACACCTCTAGTCGTGATATGAATCAAAAGAAACAACATATTGTATAAAATTACTATTTCATTTATTCACACATCCTCGCCTCTGCTAGCCTGTATTTTTTTATTTAATAATTTATTTACAAAATACAAAACGTTGAGTATATTTGGTACCTAAATTTTTTTATCTCGGTTTACCATGCTTGTCCGTGGAGTCCATGAGCGTAAGCGACGGGTGCGGCGTGGGCAACACCGTAGGGGGCGGCGTGAGCTACGGCCAGGGGCGCGTGCACCACGGGGGCGGGGTGGGACTGGGAGAGGGACTGGCTAACGACGGTCTGGCTGGAAGCGTAGGCGGGCGCGGAGTACGCGAGCGCGGGGGCAACACCGTGAGCGGCGATACCATGGGCACCATAAACGGCGGGGGCGGCGGCGACCACGGGAGCGTGACCATGACCAACCAGCTGCTTAGCGAGCACGGGGGCGACGCCAGCGGCGGCACCGTCCAACTGAGCCTGAGCGGTCTGCACAGCGTCGACCGCTTGCCAAGAGTGGTCTACAGCGGCGTTGACGGCCTGTCCGTGGAGCTCGGAGGCCTGGTCGTGGTATTCGCGGGCGGAGTCAGAGGCGGCGCGGACATGGTCGGAAGCTTCAACATGGGCGTCGATGGCGGCACCCTGGATGTCTCCGGGGGAGATGGTGGGGAGGGCGGGGGCGGCGTGGGCAACGGCGACCGGGGCGTGGGCCACGGCCAACGGCGCGGCGTGAGCCACGGCGTATGGAGCCGCGTGGGCTACCGCGAGTCCGGCATGACCGACGAGGCCATGACCGTAGGGTGCTCCGTAATGGGCTCCCAGCAGACCGGAGGGCGCGGCTGCGGCGCAGGCGAGGACGGCGGCGACAATCTGTGAAAGAATACCGATTAAAATATCGATTATGTCACAAGCGATCCCTATATCGATATGTCGAATCACATCACTAATCACAACACTGACACGCAAACACTTATTTTAAATTTGGAATATTATGAATAGTTAAAAGCACTAAAGAGTTGTAAGTAAGGACACTCTTGTTTCAACCCACCAGAACTCTCATCGTGCACTTCTGTGTTAGACTGCTCGAAGGCTACTGACTGCTCTCGATTGGTCGCCGCGAGTTTTTATACCATTGCACGTTGCTTGAGCTCTATACGTAAAAAAAGTAAGTGGTCTGTATTCAAGGGCGGGCGGGGTGAATAGGAAAGATGAATGAAGTTTACACCCTGTTCCTCATACGTCTATTGAAATATTAATAAAGTTTCTCGCGCAGCATATGACAAGTTGTTGGACAGTAGCGATCCTACGGATCGTATCTCCTGGGAGAACTCTTGTTCCTCACCTCTGGCTTGTCATTATTGGCCGGCTTGAGTGGAGCTTCGCAAGAGCAAACGTGCTCAGAGAATGAAAGTATTCCAGTGTGATGCTTGTAAGGGTCTTGACTGTACTTCCGAGATTTCCCGGATAGCGAATACCTCGTGGAATACCTCGCCCTTTCAAATGTCCGGGGCCCAACTTCGCACGGGTGCATTTTTTTTCTAAATTCGAAAGAAGATGGATCAAAATTGCCCCACGTCCTATAACAAAGTAACATATCTCAAAAAAAAGATAAAAATGTATAAAAAAATATGGCATACTTCCTAAGTTCATTTTTTTACACCTTCATATGAAAAAATTGCTATGAAAATAGTTCAGGCGCTGTTATGAAAAATTCGTTCGTATGAGTATTTATGGACCGATTTTAAAAATTCTTTTTTGTTTGAAAGGGTACCCCTAAGGTAGTCCCACTGCAATAAAGTCAGGTCTCCGGTCTCCAGGATCTTGGAGAAATGAAAGTAAAATCTCAAAAATAAGCTCATTTTTTTCAATTAAGGTAGTTTTTAATATATTACATTTATTTTGTTCAATCAACGATCAACTGACGATTTTCTCCTTATTCATCTGATTATGAAAACGTGAGAATAACTCAAAAATAAGCTCATTTTTTTCTATTGAGGTAGTTTTTAATATGTTACATTTATTTTGTTCAATCAACGATCAACTGAGGATTATCTCCTTATTCATCTGATTATGAAAACGTGAGAATAACTCAAAAATAAGCTATTTTTTTTCTATTGAGGTAGTTTTTAATATGTTACATTTATTTTGTTCAATCAACGATCAACTGAGGATTATCTCCTTATTCATCTGATTATGAAAACGTGAGAATAACTCAAAAATAAGCTCATTTTTTTTTCTATTGAGGTAGTTTTTAATATGTTACATTTATTTTGTTCAATCAACGATCAACTGAGGATTATCTCCTTATTCATCTGATTATGAAAACGTGAGAATAACTCAAAAATAAGCTCATTTTTTTTCTATTGAGGTAGTTTTTAATATGTTACATTTATTTTGTTCAATCAACGATCAACTGAGGATTATCTCCTTATTCATCTGATTATGAAAACGTGAGAATAACTCAAAAATAAGCTCATTTTTTTTCTATTGAGGTAGTTTTTAATATGTTACATTTATTTTGTTCAATCAACGATCAACTGAGGATTATCTCCTTATTCATCTGATTATGAAAACGTGAGAATAACTCAAAAATAAGCTCATTTTTTTTCTATTGAGGTAGTTTTTAATATGTTACATTTATTTTGTTCAATCAACGATCAACTGAGGATTATCTCCTTATTCATCTGATTATGAAAACGTGAGAATAACTCAAAAATAAACTCATTTTTTTTCTATTGAGGTAGTTTTTAATGTGTTACATTTATTTTGTTCAATCAACGATCAACTGAGGATTATCTCCTTATTCATCTGATTATGGAAACGTGAGAATAAAAGCTTGAGCTTGAATGTTTGAATACTATACTAATACTATACTATATTATTATACAGAATTCAAATATTACTTTGAATACTATATAATAATACTGAAATTGTTTCTTTATGTGTAATTAAAAAAGGCGCTTTTGGTGATTTAGTTTAAAAATGAGTGACTGGGAATTTAAGGATACAAAGAAAAAAACATTTTTCTATTGTTTATTATATATTATACACACGTTACAACGAATTCGAACAGGACATGTGCAATAAATGGCGAGCATAACTCCCAGTTCGTCACGTCATTTTCTCAACATTCATTTATTAATTTTCTAAATCCCTCAAAACATGGTTCAAAAACCTGCCGGGTGGTTCATTTCTTCGGGCTGGTTCCGCATCCAGCCCCAATAAAATATTACACTCATAACATTGGCGCATAACCCCAATGTCCTGCGCCCATGTATACAAGAACAACTGTAGTAACGAAATCTTCCATTTAAACAACAGAAACCAAATCACTAGGCAATTATCAGGTCCGGTAAGAGTTAGCTTTGTCGTTAAAAAATCTCAAGATCCACAGAAAAGAAAACGCAAAGAAGTAGCACACTCAACGCAAGCGCAGGATGGACTGACAGCGCCATTCAATTGTTCCTTTCATGTCCTTGGCGTCACTATGCATCTCAGTCACTCGCATTAGAACGAGTGAAACAACATTATTCTATAGAGGTACGAGGAACAGGGTGTAAAGTTCACTCAACCTCCATAGAAAAGGGAGGATCCTCCGACCAGACGGGTGTTGTGTCTGGCGGGCAACTGCCCAATGAGTCATGTCGGGCTGTTGTATATATGCTAGTTGCGTGGTAAACTCTGCTTGCGCGATGCAGGATTTGCGTGACGTCAGTATGACGCGTTGTTCGCATGTGGCGTTGTAGATACCGCTACAATTCACTTGCATTTCCTTAGCTTCGCTTGCCGCGTCGCGTCGCTATCGTTATTCGTCTCTACTCATTTGTGTTAATGTAAGTGAAACAACCTCTGTCGACCACTCCCTCGCGTTACCGCTGACGTTTCTGTCTCATCATAATGCAATAAGTCAAAAGAAACAACAAGAGAGTGAAAAACTAATAATGTAAAGTACAAAAATGAGCTTATTTTTGAGATTTTACTTTCATTTCTCCGGGATCCTGGAGACCGGAGACCTGACTTTATGGCCGTGGGACTACCTTGGGGGTACCCTTTCAAACAAAAAAAGAATTTTTAATATCGGTCCATAAATACTCATACGAACGAATTTTTCATAACAGCGCCTGAACTATTTTTAAAGCAATTTTTCCATATGAAGGTGTAAAAAAATGAAGTTAGGGAGTATGCCACATTTTTATACATTTTTATCTTTTTTTTGAGATACGTCACTTTGTTATAGGACGTGGGGTAATTTTGTAAGGATTGTGATCCGTCTTCTTTCCTTTCATACAAACGTCCTGGCAATACCGAACACAACATAAAAAGAATTATCCTTCCTTTTTATTCATATAGATAGATAGGTATAAGAAGTCTGGTTTTGGACCACGTTAATGGCAATAGGCTCGCCCCTTATTAAGCGCTATAGCCTAAGCATGTTTTCTTAATTATGTAAATTGTCTAGTCTCATTTCTGGGAGAAAAAAAAAACAAATATCAAAGGTGTATTTAAGTCGTAAATAATTTGTAATACAACCTTTAATATTGCTATAAAAACTTACTTGGTAAATTTGCCTTCCGCAATGTATTGAATATTTTTAAAATGCGTAGTTTGTTGCGAAGACATTTTTTTAAAAGGATTATGCGTTCGATAGTCGTAGTTACTAGGAAATTTTGGAGGTGCTCAATGTGCTCATGGCTGAATAATAACAGCCGCAGGGGTCGATCAAAAGTTAAGCTACCCTGGCCGCGGTCGGTTCGTCTTAAGACCCCTCCGTGCCTCGGAAAGCACATTAAGCCGTTGGTTCGGACTGTCATTCTTAGATCTTTTGTGGAGGTTAGATAGGCAGTCGCTCTATGTAGAACACTGGTATACAGCTGCATCCGGTTAGACTAGATGCTGACTCCAACATAGCAAATGGCTAGGCAGACTGAGTGACTAGTAAACTTCAGGCCTGGTCCTAAAGTATTAAGAGAATCATTTCTCGCAGATAGGTTTTCAAATTGTATAAAATTTTGGAACCTTTAAATCGTTAGGACACCTCGAATTATTGGACCGAAATCTCTTAAGATCTTCATTCTCCTGTCTTTATCCCAATTTATTTGTTGTCGGCGCAACATGTCCCCTTCTTCCATACTTCTCTACTAGTCGTCATCTCGGTAGTCACCCCCCTTTCTAACCATATCTTCACATAAATAATCGAAAACCAGCCAGTCCAGTTGAGAACCAGCGTCAGGCACTAGTTGTCTGACATTGCCGTGAGGCACACTTTCCTGCTAATTACTTACATCGGAATTTACGCTTTTATTTGATCTTTATTTTTTGTTTTTTTTTTTTTTTTTTTATCTTATGTATCTGGTGCATTACCGTATGTTTTTTATGCGAAATAAATGTATTTTCTTTCTTTCTTTTTCTTTAAATCATCAACATCAGTAAGATTTAAAAACCTTAGCCCTGGGGACTGGGATATTTTCATTTCATAGTCCAGGGTTCCTGATAATGTTTTCCTTCATCTCAATTCAGTAGTAAAATGAAAGTCTCGCCAAAATACCAACATCCTAGTACTTAAAAATCTTGCCGTTCAACCTCCAGACTTCTTCGAAAGATCAAAGAAACGATTATATTATTACAATGTCCCAATTCTCATTTCACTTGTAAAGCGGAAGACACATTTAATACAGAACGTGAAGACGTTCAATAAAACCTGTTCATCACTGATGTTCGCTTTCTGATGACCTTGAACTCGCGATGCGCGGTCTACGAATTTTGAGCGAATTTTAGTATCTTTAACCCCTGAAGAAAACAGAGGCCATTTCCAGCACATATCGAGACCCCTCCATGCCTCTGAAAGCACGTTACGACGTTGGTCGCGGCTGTCATTCGTAGACCTTTGACAGTCGTTATGAAGAAGCCCGAAAGTCTGACAACCCGGCAGTCTTCTCCGAACGCTTTTATTGACGTGACAATTTTTTTTTTTGGGAACAACAAATCCTCTGACTTTCGCGAAAGAATAAACCTGATGTTGGACTGCTACCATAAGATGGGATGCAGTAATCAGCCTATAATGTTCCCACTTCTCTGTGAGAGGGAGTGGGCTGTAATACACCACGTGGGCCCAGTGCGGGTTGGTCGATGTCACACGTGTTCGAATTTTCGGTTCTAGGACATGCCGGTTTCTTCAAGAAGTTTTCTTTCACCGTTTTGGAAGCAGTGGTGATGAAATAAATTACACAATGTAAAGCACCTGCTTGGGTTTGAGCCCACGACCTGTGACCTACTCATAAGTCGGGCCGATACCACAGGGCCACCACTGTTCTAAAATGGGATGCAATCTGTCATTAAAATTGCATTTCCTTCATTCACATTTGGGAATTTTTCCCCGTAAATATGGTTACGGTTACCCAAAATGCTATCAAAATTAGCTGCAATCGAATAACGATTCCAAGAAAGATAAGAGCCTGCTATGCTCGCAGATTACTGTTGCAGCCTTATCAGAGATACTTCTGGATCCAATTGCTGATGACACCGGCGTACACCTCTAGCCGTGATATGAATCAAAAGAAACAACATATTGTATAAAATTACTATTTCATTTATTCACACATCCTCGCCTCTGCTAGCCTGTATTTTTTTATTTAATAATTTATTTACAAAATACAAAACGTTGAGTATATTTGGTACCTAAATTTTTTTATCTCGGTTTACCATGCGTGTCCGTGGAGTCCATGAGCGTAAGCGACGGGTGCGGCGTGGGCAACACCGTAGGGGGCGGCGTGGGCTACGGCCAGGGGCGCGTGCACCACGGGGGCGGGGTGGGACTGGGAGAGGGACTGGCTAACGACGGTCTGGCTGGAAGCGTAGGCGGGCGCGGAGTACGCGAGCGCGGGGGCAACACCGTGAGCGGTGATACCATGGGCACCATAGACGGCGGGGGTGGCGGCGACCACGGGAGCGTGACCATGACCAACCAGCTGCTTAGCGAGCACGGGGGCGACGCCAGCGGCGGCACCGTCTAACTGAGCCTGAGCGGTCTGCACAGCGTCGACCGCTTGCCAAGAGTGGTCTACAGCGGCGTTGACGGCCTGTCCGTGGAGCTCGGAGGCCTGGTCGTGGTATTCGCGGGCGGCGTCAGAGGCGGCGCGGACATGGTCGGAAGCTTCAACATGGGCGTCGATGGCGGCACCCTGGATATCTCCGGGGGAGATGGTGGGGATGGCGGGGGCGGCGTGGGCAACGGCGACCGGGGCGTGGGCCACGGCCAACGGCGCGGCGTGAGCCACGGCGTACGGAGCCGCGTGGGCTACCGCGAGTCCGGCATGACCGATGAGGCCATGACCATAGGGTGCTCCGTAATGGGCTCCCAGCAGACCGGAGGGCGCGGCTGCGGCGCAGGCGAGGACGGCGGCGACAATCTGTGAAAGAATACCGATTAAAATATCGATTATGTCACAAGCGATCCCTATATCGATATGTCGAATCACATCACTAATCACAACACTGATACGCAAACACTAATTTTGAATTTGGAATATTATGAATAGTTAAAAGCACTAAAGAGTTGTAAGTAAGGACACTCTTGTTTCAACCCACCAGAACTCTCATCGTGCACTTCTGTGTTAGACTGCTCGGAGGCTACTGACTGCTCTCGATTGGTCGCCGCGAGTTTTTATACCATTGCACGTTGCTTGAGCTCTATACGTAAAAAAAGTAAGTGGTCTGTATTCAAGGGCGGGCGGGGTGAATAGGAAAGATGAATGAAGTTTACACCCTGTTCCTCATACGTCTATTGAAATATTAATAAAGTTTCTCGCGCAGCATATGACAAGTTGTTGGACAGTAGCGATCCTACGGATCGTATCTCCTGGGAGAACTCTTGTTCCTCACCTCTGGCTTGTCATTATTGGCCGGCTTGAGTGGAGCTTCGCAAGAGCAAACGTGCTCAGAGAATGAAAGTATTCCAGTGTGATGCTTGTAAGGGTCTTGACTGTACTTCCGGGATTTTCCGGATAGCGAATACCTCGTGGAATAACTCGCCACTCAAGCACCTCAGGACATGTTGTCCCCTTGTCGCTACGACACTATGTGCTAGCGACCGTTGTCGGGGGCCCATAATTGAGTGTGCAAGTCACCGCCTGCCATTTATCTGCGTAATTTAAAATATAAAACATTGGTCAGGCAGGGGCTATAGTCTTTCCATAATCCTAGATAACCAGTTCACTTTAGCCACCCAAACCGGGCTTGTCCTTTGGGTGCACTTGCTTAGTGCGAACGGGGATGATTGTCGGTTGGTGCCTCATTTAATTAAAAATGTATAACGGGCCTCTGCGAGTTGGCTTCGGGCCTTCGTACGCCTTTCAAATGTCCGGGGCCCAACTTCGCACGGGTGCATTTTTTTTCGAAATTCGAAATTTCCTTTCATACAAACGTCCTGGCAATACCGAACACAACATAAAAAGAATTATCCTTCCTTTTTATTCATATAGATAGATAGGTATAAGAACTCTGGTTTTGGACCACGTTAATGGCAATAGGCTCGCCCCCTATTAAGCGCTATTGCCTAAGCATGTCTTCTTAATTATGTAAATTGTCTAGTCTCATTTCTGGGAGAAAAAAAAAACAAATATCAAAGGTGTATTTAAGTCGTAAATAATTTGTAATACAACCTGCTCTAAAAACTTACTTGGTAAATTTGCCTTCCGCAATGTATTGAATATTTTTAAAATGCGTAGTTTGTTGCGAAGACATTTTTTTAAAAGGATTATGCGTTCGATAGTCGTAGTTACTAGGAAATTTTGGAGGTGCTCATGGCTGAATAATAACAGCCGCAGGGGTCGATCAAAAGTTAAGCTACCCTGGCCGCGGTCGGTTCGTCTTAAGACCCCTCCGTGCCGCGGAAAGCACATTAAGCCGTTAGTTCGGACTGTCATTCTTAGATCTTTTGTGGAGGTCAGATAGGCAGTCGCTCTATGTAGAACACTGGTATACAGCTGCATCCGGTTAGACTAGATGCTGACCCCAACATAGCAAAAGGCTAGGCAGACTGAGTGACTAGTAAACTTTAGACCTGGTCCTAAAGTATTAAGAGAATCATTTCTCGCAGATAGGTTTTCAAATTGTATAAAATTTTGGAACTTTTAAATCGTTAGGACACCTCGAATTATTGGACCGAAATCTCTTAAGGTCTTCATTCTCCTGTCCTTATCCCAATTTATTTGGGGTCGGCGCAACATGTCTCCTTCTTCCATACTTCTCTGTTAGTCGTCATCTTGGTAGTCACCCCCCTTTCTAACCATATCTTCACATAAATAATAATAAATATCGTTATTACGATACACACAAGATTCATGATACTCAAGAGCAGATGTACAAAATAAATAAAATCTATATAAATCTACACAGATTATGTAACCCTGTCTCCTAAACTAGGTAGTCCTGCATCTTAGGAGACAGTGTTGGGCCATTCAGGGTGATCATATAATCGAAATCTCCAACAGCAGTGAGAATTAACCTTTGCCCTTTTTTTTATGGATGGGAAATCATCAAATGACCCCTGCCGCTCTGGGTGGAGCGGAAGGGAGTGTCAGACTCTTACTGACTAAAACCCATCCGTGTTCCTTCCTTAGCCCTTTATGTTCCGGGGTAGCGGTAACCCTTTCGGACAATCCGGAGTGGGAAATTTTCGTTTCATAGTCCAGGATTCCTGATAATATTATTCTTCACCACCATTCGGTTGCAAAAAATACAGGAAAACCAAACTCCCGCCGAGTTTTCAACATTCTAGTACTTAAAAAAACCGGCCAAGTGCGAGTCGGACTCGCCCATGAAGGGTTCCGTAGCAGCAAGTAACATAATATAAAAGTTCTTGTAGTTCGTTGTAACTTTGTGAAAGGTAAATTGCGGTTTTCGATTTATGACGTATTAAAAAATAACTACTTACTAGATCTCGTTCAAACCAATTTTCGGTGGAAGTTTACATGGTAATGTACATTATCTATATTTTTTTAATTTTATTATTCTCTTATTATAGAAGTTAGAGGGGGCGGGGACACACATTTTACCACTTTGGAAGTGTCTCTCGCGCAAACTATTCAGTTCAGAAAAAAATGATATTAGAAACCTCAATATCATTTTTGAAGACCTATCCATAGATACCCCACACGTACAGGTTTGATGAAAAAAAATTTTTGTAGTTTCAGTTGTAAGTATGGGGAACCCCAAAATTTATTGTTTTTTTTTCTATTTTTGTGTGAAAATCTTACTGCGGTTCACAGAATACATCTACTTACCAAGTTTCAACAGTATAGTTCTTATAGTTTCGGAAAAAAGTGGCTGTGACATACGGACGGACGGACAGACAGACAGACAGACACACATGACGAATCCATAAGGGTTCCGTTTTTTGCCATTTGGCTACGGAACCCTAAAAAGCTAGCCCTCCAACCTCCAGACTTCTTCGAAAGATCAAAGAAACAATTAAAATAATTTTACAATGTCCCAGTTCACATTTCACTTGTAAACCGGAAGACACATTTAATACAGAACGCGAAGACGTTCAATAAAACCTGTTCATCACTGATGTTCGCTTTCTGATGACCTTGAACTCACGATGCGCGGACGACGAATTTTGAACGAATTTTAGTATCTTTAACCCCTGAAGAAAACAGAGGCCATTTCCAGCACATATCGAGACCCCTCCGTGTCTCGGAAAGCACTGTAGCGGTATCTACAACGCCACATGCGAACAACGCGTCATACTGACGTCACGCAAATCCTGCATCGCGCAAGCAGAGTTTACCACGCAACTAGCATATATACAACAGCCCGACATGACTCATTGGGCAGTTGCCCGCCAGACACAACACCCGTCTGGTCGGAGGATCCTCCCTTTTCTATAGAGTATGAGTGAACTTTACACCCTGTTCCTCATACCTCTATAGCACTTTACGAAGTTGGTCCCGGCTGTCATTCGTAGACCTTAGACAGTCGTTACGAAGAAGCCCCAAAGTCTGACAACCCGGCAGTCTTCTCCGAACGCTTTTACTGACGTGACAATTTTTTTTCTTGGTGACACCAATCCGCTGACTTTCGCGAAAGAATAAAACTGATGTTGGACTGCTACCATAAAATGGGATGCAGTAATCCACCCCACTTCTCTGTGAGAGAGTGGGCTGTATTCCATCACGTGGGACCAGTGCGGGTTGGTCGATGTCACACGTGTTCGAATTTTCAGTTCTAGGACATGCCGGTTTCTTCAAGATGTTTTCCGTCATCGTTTTGAAAGCAATGGTGATGAAATAAATTACACAAAGTAAAGCACCTGCTTGGGTTTGAGCCCACGACCTGTGACCTACTCATAAGTCGGGCCGATACCACAGGGCCACCACTACTCTAAAATGGAATGTAATATGTCATTAAAATTGCTAACGAATAACGTTTTCAAGAAAGATGGGAGCCTGCTATGCTCGCAGATTACTGTTGCAGCCTTGTCAGAGGCACTTCTGGATCCAATTGCAGATGACACCGGCACACACCTCTAGTCGTGATAGGAATCAAAAGAAACAACATATTGTATAAAATTACTATTTCATTTATTCACACATCCTCGCCTCTGCTAGCCTGTATTTTTTTATTTAATAATTTATTTACAAAATACAAAACTTTGAGTATATTTGGTACCTAAATTATTTTATCTCGGTTTACCATGCGTGTCCGTGGAGTCCATGAGCGTAAGCGACGGGCGCGGCGTGGGCAACACCGTAGGGGGCAGCGTGGGCTACGGCCAGGGGCGCGTGCACCACGGGGGCGGGGTGGGACTGGGAGAGGGACTGGCTAACGACGGTCTGGCTGGAAGCGTAGGCGGGCGCGGAGTACGCGAGCTCGGGGGCAACACCGTGAGCGGCGATACCATGGGCACCATAGACGGCGGGGGCGGCGGCGACCACGGGAGCGTGACCATGACCAACCAGCTGCTTAGCGAGCACGGGGGCGACGCCAGCGGCGGCACCGTCCAACTGAGCCTGAGCGGTCTGCACAGCGTCGACCGCTTGCCAAGAGTTGTCTACAGCAGCGTTGACGGCCTGTCCGTGGAGCTCGGAGGCCTGGTCGTGGTATTCGCGGGCGGCGTCAGAGGCGGCGCGGACATGGTCGGAAGCTTCAACATGGGCGTCGATGGCGGCACCCTGGATGTCTCCGGGGGAGATGGTGGGGAGGGCGGGGGCGGCGTGGGCAACGGCGACCGGGGCGTGGGCCACGGCCAACGGGGCGGCGTGAGCCACGGCGTACGGAGTCGCGTGGGCTACCGCAAGTCCATGATGACCAACAAGGCCATGACCGTAGGGTGCCCCGTAATGGGCTCCCAGCAGACCGGAGGGCGCGGCTGCGGCGCAGGCGAGGACGGCGGCGACAATCTGTGAAAGAATACCGATTAAAACATCGATTATGTCACAAGCGATCCCTATATCGATATGTCGAATCACATCACTAATCACAACACTGACACGCAAACACTAATTTTGAATTTGGAATATTATGAATAGTTAAAAGCACTAAAGAGTTGTAAGTAAGGACACTCTTGTTTCAACCCACCAGAACTCTCATCGTGCACTTCTGTGTTAGACTGCTCGGAGGCTACTGACTGCTCTCGATTGGTCGCCGCGAGTTTTTATACCATTGCACGTTGCTTGAGCTCTATACGTAAAAAAAAGTAAGTGGTCTACATTCAAGGGCGGGCGGGGTGAATAGGAAGGATGAGTGAAGTTTACACCCTGTTTTGCATACCCGTGTTTCAATTCCAAGTTCAAGTTTCCGGAGAGTGTTGTTTAGGTCCTGGGTAATATCGGTATAAGGAAATTCTCAGTAGTAGCCCGGAGCCAGGATTTGTACCAGGTTAATAGCATTTGGCTCGCCCTTATTACATGGGGCTTGTTACTGGTGAAATAAGATTGTAGGTACTATACATCTCTGTCTTTGAGAGACAGAAAAAAAAAGTTAATTGCCACTGAAACACGTGCGTGTTAATAAAACAAAGTAGGAATGTAACTACAAATTTAAAGTACCCTGTAGGTTTTGATTCCTTTGCGAGTGTCGAAAATTTGCGGCATAAACGGCTGTATCTTTTGATTGCATTGGCTTAGAAGTTTGATTTTTTCACAGCTCCAAGGGACAGTAGATCTGAGTATTTGATATAAATTCCAGCTAGATACCTCCACGCGTTCCTGAGAAAAAGGGTCTTGACAGACAGACAGACGGACGGACAACAGTGATCCTATAAGGGTTCCGTTTTTTCCTTTCAAGGTAAACGTACCTTGAAAGGATAAAACGGAACCGACCCGACCGCGCACGTTTTCAGGGTAGCGACCCTGAAAACGTGCGCGGTCGGGGGACTCCTTCAGGTACGAAGTTCCGTACGCAATACGCGCAGGCACATACTCGTATATAATAGATAGAAAGTGAATTTAAAAAGAATAGTAACTCAGACATACAGACTTACTTTCGCATTTATAATATTAAGTTTGCTTAGAGACGTTAATTAAAATGATGACCTTTAACTTCGAATGAGTAGGCGATGACCTTTAGGTTACAACTGACCAGTGGACCGGATATTTCGTTCGAATGCACCCTGACAGGTGGGCAAAGAGGACGGAGCCGTCAAGGTCAACCTTGGCGAAGGAGGCGTTACTGCGTCGATGTATTTGCCTCGCAGACATGTTCAAAAATGTCTGTATGTAGTGTTGCCTAGTAGTAGGAACTTTGCTGGAAAAGTTCAATTGAAGACTTAGGCAATATGATATTTGTTACATGAAAACGTTTAATAACACAGGGTCATCCTTTTTTTTCTTTTTTTCTCGCGGTGGAATTTGTCATGGACTTCCTCTATCGTGGGGATGACAGAGGGGCATGCCGGACTCTTACCGGCTAAAACCACCGCGGTGTTCCACCTCTACTTATGGCCGGGGGTGCGGGATTCGCATAAGCATTCATCGCTCTCCCGACAGGCGACCGCTCCCCCGACAGGCAGAAACACAGGGTCATCCTAAGCGAATAGTAATTGAAAGATAAAAATGCTTGGCTAATTAATGCTGGTCCTGCTCCACAGGCACTTGAGCTCACTAGTTAAAATATCAATATTTGGAAGAGGTGCTTCCCTTTTTCTTTTTTAGTGTTTCTGACATTTTTATTTTATTCAATCATGTTTTAATTGTTTAATGCTGCAATACTAAACACCTTTTCCTGTTTGGTATTAAAAATTTTATTCATCTCTTAAATAAATTGCAATCTATAGATTTGTATCATTTAGAAGCATTTTTTCAATTTTGTAAATGTAAGAACCATGGATCCGTTTATTATGATTTGTTGATGTTGACTTGAAAGAGCGTGGCAGTTGTGAATGTGTCATGCTCACTTAAATGTCTCACTGATGGTGGCGCGTGTGTTGGATCATTCGGTTCCCTACAAAATGGTTGAGCTGGATGGTGCTGATCCATGCGTCATGTTCGTGAACGGACGCCGTCGGTTGAGTTGAGACTGGTCATCTCTTAACTGCCAAGGCTTATTTTTAATCTTATTTCTTGTATTGTTTCTTCATTTGTGTGTTTTTTTACATTGTTCTCACATATAGAAGCAACAAGAATAATGTACCCAGGATTTTGTAATATCTTGATTTAAAAGAGTGTCCATGGAGTTTCTTGCCCGTTCTTCTCCATAGAGATCTACGCTTTGGAATGGGCAACTAGCTTCAACTTTCTGACTAACTGACCGACTACTTAATTTTGACAATTCAAAAGTGCCTGTAATGGTTTAATTGAAATAAATGCTTTGAGTTTGAGTTTGAAAGCGCGGGCAGGCGATGCGATGCAACGGGGTTGGAGGAACAAGCAATTTCACGCGGACAAAGTCGCGGGCAGACGCTAGTACTTTATAATATCAAGAAACACACTGTATCTGAAATTAATCTGAAGAATCGCGGTCGCAAAGGTATAAACTTCTAGCCAAACCAAGAGAGGGTTATAACTTTGATGAGTTAAGTCGTCGCCGTGCAGGGCGGCCCATTGTAAGTTCGAGGTCATAAAAAATAAGCGTCTTAGCGTTCTTCCTGCCTTTTTTTCTTTTTCTCGGCGATTTTAAATAGCCTATAGCCTTAATAGATGGCGCCACGTGTCTATTGAAATTTGTTACATTATTTAATTCTGAGGCGGTACGAAGCTCGCCGGGTCAGCTAGTGTTATATAAATGTTGCTTGTTATCGCCTTTTCTGACGATATACAAACAATGAACGAAATCGGTCGCGAAAAAAAATCTGCTGTTCCCTACATTTATGTTCGCTGTTCGCATAGCTCGTCAAAATGTCGGGAACAGCTGATTTAATTTCGCGACCGATTTCGTTAATTTCATGTTATTACGATGGGTGTCACGGAAAAAGTTGTTCAGTTTGATGGACCACACCCTTAAATTCGGCTGGTCGTTGAAGACTAACCCTGTACCTATATAATCCCTTAGAGAGCCATGGATTTCTGATAAGCAAACGAAATCACAGAAAACAGCTACTTTATATAATCATGACGTTTTTTACGTCAAAACGAAACCGTTCTTACTTTCCGTTGATCTTGAACTGTGAAGATGCGCGGGCGCCGACCTCTACGGACGATGATCTTAGATTGTGACGTAATAAGATGTTATGTTTAGAGGTGTGTGTAATGTGATGCGCGTCTTGTGACGTTTGTGATTGATGATCGTGACGTATGGTATGTTCGATGTTGTAATTTGTTTTTTCTATCTCTGTCAGTGTCTTGTTTGTTATGAGTTAGTATTATGTAATATTGTGTTTAAACGCCCAGTGGGAACGGCCGCGACTTACGAGGTCCGTGGTTTCAAACCTAGACAGGAGCTTTACTTTGTGTCATTTCATCACTACTGCTCACAAAACGGTGAAGGAAAACATCGTGATGAAACCGGCATAACCTAGAACCAAAAATTCGACGACATTTGACATCTATGTCTACCAACCGGCACTGCGCCCGCGTGGTATAGATAACAGGCCACTCCCTTTGGAAGGGAGGACGCCTGTGTCCCAGCAATGGGACCATTTTAGGTTGATAGTGCTACGTAAGACGGTGATACAGTTCACCTTGCAATTTTAGCAATGCAACGTGCCTCTATACTCTTTGCAGAAAGTATTTGTTAAGGCGTTCAAAATCTGCTTGCCTTTCAAGCATCATTGCGATGCACGTAGAGTAGGCGCTTATAGATTAGAATAGAGTAGTCATTTGTTTTGGAAATATGGGTAATGCATAATAGGTGTTATACTTAATACATTAAAGGTCAGCCATATTTCACCATTCGGTATAAAAATATTTATGTTTTTGTGTTTTTAGGATTACGTACCTCAAAAGGAAAAAAGCCGAACCCTTATAGGATGACTTTGTTGTCCGTCCGTCCGTCCGTCTGTCTGTCTGTCAAGACCCTTTATCTCGGGAACGCGTGGAGGTATCGAGTTAAAATTAAAACCATATACTCAGGTCTGCGGTGAAAAATAAAACTTCTATGTTAACGTAAAAAAAAAGATACTGCCTGTTATTCCACAAAAAACGTGTATTTCGACACTCTCAAGGGAATCAAAATGTAAAGGGTACTTCCCGTTGACCTAAAATCATAAAATTTGGCAAGAAGCAAGGTCATGTAGCACAAATAAAGCAATAAGTCCGCAAACCGTAAATTTTTAGTTATATTAAAAAAAAAAAACGCGTGATAAACTATTTGCATAAGTACCTACTTTGTACGGAACCCTCGGTGCGCGAGTCCGACTCGCTCTTGACCCTTTTTTTTTACAAAAATTTTAGTTTTTGCGTAAATGGTTAAATTATATGTCTATTTATCTCATGGACTAGTATATCTCCTGTGAAACTTCTGTCTTAGTAAACCTTTAGTAAATAAATAAAAGGAACCAAAAAATATTACATGATTTTACGGCTATTTTCATAGTTGTTTATGGATCTTGATAATTATTTTTAAGCAATGGATATTTATGAACTGTTGATGTCTTTTAGTGTCTTGTGTACTCTAAACTCTTCAGGCACTACTCTAAGCATGTCAATTGCTTTTTATTACTTCCTTATTGTGTAAATAAAAAGTCTAGTCTCATTTCTGGGAGTAAAAAATAACAAATATCAAAGGTATGTTCAAGTCGTAGAAAATTGTAGTACAGCCTTTAATACTGCTCCCAAAATCAGACATATTTAGGTATTTATACGAACTTTGTTTTTGGCTTATCAGAAACAGAGGATTTATGTGTATTTATTCTGTCAACAAAAAAAAATGGAGGTATTCCACTTAGAGCACTGATTTGAACCGCACGAACGAAAAAACCGCATGGACGAACAGCACCTGAGCGAATAGTGGTGATACTTCCCTGGAATAGGTAGCCATTTTCGTGTACTTTTCGCCGTTTTTGCAAGCCCTCGAAACAGGAATGTTACGATACTCCAATTGTAACGATTTTATTGCACTTTCTCTGCGTTAGATTACAAAGAAACTGGTCCGGTCGTCATTAGGATGCTGTGTGTATCTTTAAACATTGTTAACCTACTTACAAATCTGCAGGCATACGCACTTAGCGGCAGTAAAAGCAAGGTATTACAGGCTACTGCACTTAATTGGAAGACTATATATGCATAGAATACTTAAGTAATCTGTTCCTACTTTCTTCTATTACTTTATAAGGGCTCAGAAGGGCATTTCCCGTAATTAAAAACGTTCAATATCTAGTCGCAATATCTTCTCAGCGACAATCAGTGTCAAAAATGTAGTGTAAGTTAGAGTTATTTTTGACAGATTGAGACTTAGATCAGACTGTGCACGTTCCTGAAATTACGCGAATAGCCCCGCTGGTGACCTATACTGCAGGTTTTTTTAAAACTTCTTCCTTCACCTCTCACAATGTCCACTATTGTGAAACCTAGCCATTAAGTTTTTTTTTTGTCAACCTCTCCGGTCCCACTGCTAGGCAAAATCATTGAAAGACTAGCTGCACCCCGCGGTTTCACCCGCATAAGTCTTGATCCCGTGTGAATATCGGGATAAAAAGTATCCTATGTCCTTTCCCGGGACTCAAGCTATCTCTGTACCAAATTTCATCTAAATCGGTTCAGTGGTTTAGGCGTGAAAAGGTAACATACATAACGACAGACAGAGTTACTTTCGAATTTATAATATTAGTATGGATAACTAAATAGTATGGATGTCCCACATGGATTGTCATATCTCCTTTTGTGCTCCCTTTTCTGGCCAATCCGTTATGAATTAAGTACCCTGTGCAGACAAAGTAACGGTTCTTTTGTTTTTCCTGTGGAAGCGGCAAGGGAAAGAGATTTCATGAAGGCTTTATTAACAGACTGGTACTACGCATCTGCATATCATCGTACCCACGGCTACCGGTCCTGAGCATCTCGCATAAAACAAACTCAAATCAAACTCAAACTCAAAGCATTTATTTCAATTAAACCATTTACAGGCACTTTTGAATTGTCAAGAAGTCAGTCAGTCAGAAAAAGTGAAGCTAGTTGCCCATTCCAAAGCGTAGGTACCTATGGAGAAGAACGGGCAAGAAACTCCATGGACACTCTTTTAAATCAAAATAATGTAGTTACAAAGTCTTGGTTACATCATTCATGTTAAAAATTATACATGTGAGAACGATGCAGAACGTTAAAAGCGTCCATAATGAAAAGATGAGAAAAAACAACAATTCAAATAATAAAAAGTTATTTATTCAAACTAGGCTGAGAATCAGCACTTTTTGACCTTCAAAATGACATAGACAGTCCTCCAAAACGCCCGCCCTTCACCCCTTCCTAGCGCTTTAGGTGGGAAGAACTGGCGCAACAAACTCCCCAGCAACACAGCTGTTAGAATAACTTGATTCTATATAACTACTAGCTGCGCCCCGCGGTTTCACCCGCATAAGTTTCGATCCCTTGGGAATATCGGGATAAAAAGTATCCTATGTCCTTTCCCGGGACTCAAGCTATCTCTATACCAAATTTCATCTAAATCGGTTCAGCGGTTTAGGCGTGAAAAGTTAACATACAAACAGACAGATAGACAGACAGACAGACAGAGTTACTTTCGTAAAAAGTATTATTTGTCCTTTCCCGGGACTCAAGCTATCTCTATACCAAATTTCATCTAAATCGGCCCAGCGGTTAAGGCGTGAAAAGTTAACATACAGACAGACAGACAGAGTTACTTTCGAATTTATAATATTAGTATTGTATGGATGCAAAGCAATTGACAGTACGAATCAAAAACCATTAACTTAAATTATTTGCCAAATGTCAACTAGCACACGCCAATATACCACCAAAAACATTGAAAACTATACTCAAGCAGAAATAAAAACGAAACTTAATACCTAAATAAAAGCCTCCAGGCATAAAGGGCGTGCCCGCTTACGTGTGCATTACTGGATTGTGTTCATATAGCTGTAACTCGAAGTCAAGCGTATTCTTGCGACCTTCACCAATTAATCGGTCCACCAAATTGGATTGTACGACCAAAGTAATAATAATAACAAACTACCTACGATAACAGACCCGTGCCTCGGACAACACGCTGAGCCGTTGGCCCTGGCTGTCATTCGTAGATCTTTGGTAGTCAGAAGCCCGGAAGTCTGATAATCAATCCTACTAAAGAGTAACCCAGTACTGGGCTGTGTAGTTATCATCTGCCTAGCCTTTTCCCAACTATGTTGGGATCGGCTTCCAGTCTAACTGGATGCAGCTGAATACCAGTATTTTACATGAAGCAACTGCCTATCTGACCTCCACAACCCAGTTACTGGGTAATACGATACCCCTTGGTAAGGCTGGTTGACAGAGTTTCGGGCTTCTGACTACCCGTAACGACTGTCAAAGATCCATGAATGACAGTCGGGACCAACCGCTTAACGTGCGTTCCGAGGCACGGAGGGGTCTCGGTATGTAAAGATGGTCTTGGTCAGCCATCCACAGACCAATCGCGGCAAGCGTAGCTTAACCTGATCGGCTGTTATTCTTTAGCCATGGGGCTCCATGTAAAATACAGGTATTCAGCTGCATCCGGTTAGACTGGAAGCCGACTCCAACATAGTTGGGAAAGGCTAGGCAGGTGCTGACCTGTATTAATAACAAACCGGAGTTACAAACTCATAGGAGCAAAAACTAAATATATTTCCAAAGGTAAAGTAAATAGTATTCCAGTTTGATTGTTGGCGTAACAATCCAATATGGCGGCCGTAATATCTAGGATATAGTGAGGCAGACTAAGCTAGAATGTAGGTAAGGACGTGACTAGATTGTGTTATTGGTTTGAACCTAAACTTAGATTATTTTACGAGTTTATATTTATGCTGTAAGATTTATAAGGCAACAATATTTCTGAGTCTTGAGTGTATATCACTCATTTGGAGAAACAGCGAACGTAACTGCTACTATACAGGGTGAAATTGAATTCATGGGCATCCTTTTAAGGGGTCATTGTAATCATCATTATGAACAACTTTTACTATGGGACCAACCAGAAATCGCGAAAAAAAAATCAGCTCTTCCCTACATTTTGACGAGTTATGTGCACATAAATGCAAGGAACAGCTGATTTTTGGTGTTATAAGTTTGACGTGTCTGTGTGTCTGTGGCATCGTAACTCCTAAACGAATGGACCGTTTAAGATGCGTTTTTTTTTTCTTTAAGGCTGTCGTGATCGACATGGTTCTTATTTCGATAAAGTACGTAATTTGAGGTTTATCTCAAATTGTGTGCTTTCCAACAATCTTGGAGATAGATACAATGTGTCTGGAATAGTGTGTCAGTTTTTTACGCTAAACGTGACAGCAATTCTCCCGGAAAAAAAATCGGTGGTAACCAATAAGCTAGACTCTAGAGGAGTGCTTTTCAACCTTTTTCATGGCACGGCCCTCTTAATATGAAACAATATTTCGCGACCCCTTACCCTCTGCTGTTTCTAACTTGGAATTGAAGTGTATTTGGGTACCTTTTGGTTAGAAAAATCAGAGCAGCTTTGAATTATTTGATTCCATTTGGAACCTCCTACTACCTAAACCTACTCCTACTTGTGCGAGTGACCGTTTTCGTAGATGGCTCAAATAAACGGCAAACAAAGAAATTATATGAAATAGGCGCGACCCATTCACATTAGTTGCGGCTGTTCCTCGTCATATTAATTTATGCATGTGACTTGTAGCTATTTGTTGATTTATGTGAACCGATTGTATGTAACTATTTTTATTAATAAATATACAATTTTGAACTGGTATGGTTTTATATTTATGAGCTTTAAATTTAAGGTAACGGCGACCCCCTTAAACAGGCTTGACTCACAGGTTGAAAAACACTGCTCTAGAGTATCCCCAAGACAATACAACCTTATAGTCAAGAAAGAGATATGCAGACAAGAAATTAACGCCTTTGTATTATGCAGGCAATGTCCATTGTTGTTGCGTACGTAAAAACCAATAAGTTTTTGAACATATATGACAAACTAGCAGCGCCCCGCGGTTTTACCCGCATAAGTTTCGATCCCGTGGGAATATCAGGATAAAAACTATCCTATGACCTTTCCCGGGACTCAAACTATCTCTATAACAAATTGCATCTAAATCGGTTCAGCGATTTAGGCGTGAAAAGGTAACATACAGACAGACAGACAGACGGACGGACAGAGTTACTTTCGAATTTATAATATTAATATGATTAGTATAGACTAGTATAGAAGTAGTGGGTGTGTGTGTGGTGTGTGTTAGTGTGGTGTAGTATAGATGTCTAGCGTTGTCAAAGACCTGACTAGATACTCATCACAAGCACATAATAACCCTTCTTTACAGTCGGGTAAAAGGAGCTGTAGTTATGGTTCTTTGAGCTTCGAGAATTGCCCCTCTGATACTTCTGGAACATACTATAGGTTCTAAGGTCCGGTTGCGCTAAATTTGCCAAATATGCAAACAACAATGGCCGCTCGAAATTGCATACAATCGATATACAAGAACATTTATTTTAAACTAGCTGCGCCCCGCGGTTTCACCCGCGTAAATGTCAATCCCGTGGGAATATCGGGATAAAAAGTAACCTATATGTTAATCCAGGGTGTCAGCTACGTAGAAACAAAATTTTATCAAAATTGATCCAGCCGTTTGAGCGTGAAGAAGTAACAAACATATAAACACACACACACAAACTTTCGCATTTATAATATTAGCGTGATAATGTTTCTTTTCGTCTAGTTAGCTCGGAGATTTAGACGAAAACAAACATTAGTTAAAATAAATGTTCTTGTATATCGATTTTATGAACTATGCAATTTCGAGCGGCCATTGTTGTTTACATCTTTGGCAAATTTTGCGCGGCCGGACCTTACGTTACGACAGTATGTGTTTACCATAGCTGTTTTTTTTACGTTTCTATGTGTGTTTACTCTGCACACTTCCTTACACCGCAGCATTTGCCATTTAGTTTAATTTATATCTATTTAGTTGCCACACTTGGACCGATTTCATAACCAATCTAATTGTTGTGGGAAGGGGCTATTTTGTATTGAGCACTCCATTTCTTGCTAGAACTGTTTAGCTGTTATTATTACAATAATGTGAAATGTTTTAGGTGTATGCAATCTTTTAAAGCAATTTCAAAGGGGAGAGAATGTTTAGAGCAATGTCATCATCTACCGTGTCTTTTCCCAACTATGTTGGGGTCGGCTTCCAGTCTAACCAGATGCAGCTGAATGCCAGTATTTTACATGGAGCGACTGTCTATCTGACCTCCACAATCCAGTTACTGGGTAATACGATACCCCCTGGTAAGACTGATTGTATAACTTTCGGGCTTCTGACTACCCGTAACAACTATCAAATGACAACCGGGACCAACGGGTTCCGAGGCACGGGGGGTCTCAATATGTAATCGATGGTCACCCATCCGCTAGCTGACTGCGCCAAGCGTAGCTTAACCTTCCATCGACCCGTGTGGCTGTTATTATTTAGCCACGAGGCTCTCAATAATAAGGGAATCGTTAGAGAAATGTCAGCTATACAACTATTTTTCTTTGTGGTGTAGACATGATATTTTTTTTCTTAGTTTTTTTTTCACTGTCTGTGGTTTTACTGGGGGATTTGTCGTCTCTTGAATTTATTTAGGGAATAACTAAGAGCTTAAGTTATTAATGAAAAGACGAGTCTTAGCAAGAGGTATCGCGTTACCCAGTAATTGGAATGTAGAGGTCAGATAGGCAGTCGCAAAACACTGCATCCGGTTAGACTGGAAGCCGACCCCCCAACATAGTTGGGAAAATCTAGGATGATGAGACTAATAAATAAAAAGCAAACGTTGTTCAAACCTATTATTTCTTGTAGTTTTTAGTTTATAAGTGCCGTCAGATGGACCTTGAAATGCCTTTGCCCTCTGTCAAGTTTATTTGTACAATCAGCCTGTAAATGTTCCCACTGCTGGGACACAGGCCTACTCAGAGGGAGTGGGCTGTAATCTGCCACGCGAGCCCGATGCGGGTTGGTGGATGTCATATGTCTTCGGATTTTTGGTTCTAGGACATGTCGGTTTCCTCACGATGTTGTCCTTCACCGTTTTGAGAGCAGCGGTGATGAAATTATTTACACAAAGTGTAGCGCCTTCTTGGATTCCAACCCACGACCTACATCTCGTAAGTCAGGGACGATGCCTCTGGCCCACCACTGCTCTCATGTCTATATGTTCCACGTTGTTTTATTCGCAAATTTTTTGCTCAAAACTCTAATGCTGTCTAGCGTTCAAGTCAATTCTAAATACTTCATTATGAATGTGTTAAACCACGACCTTGTTAACATAGTATTTAAATGATTGACCCTGTTTATATCCTTTGTCCTTACTCGTGATATTTTTTCCACAAAATACCTCTTTGCAAATCAACGTCGTATCTTATAAAAAACTAACAAATATATGCTAGAACGTTAATAATTAATTTAACACGGTAACTGATACAGAAGCGGAAGTTTAAAATAAGAATTTAACCTTGAACACCTTTATGTAATTTATAAAAAAAGCTAATCACGCATTTAAAATGAGGCGTGGCGACTATAAAAACCTTTTTGTGTTATTATTAAAAAGTTATTATTGACATTACTGGCTGTCAGGAAGTCTTGCCTTTGCCTTTTTTGTTTTTAATGCAAAGGTATTAGATTATAAAGCCAATGAGTAATGAAAATGTCTTTGTGTGTAGGGTTGGGTTATGAAATTATATCAATAATAATATCGATATCATTTGCTAATAAAAATATTTATATATTTAGTCATTGAATGTTAGTGTGCTAAGGTCGACGGCTTAAAAATTGAACTTGACATTTTGAATCGAATAATAGGTATCGATTATCATGTATTTGTTTTAAATAATCGAAGTAACTACCGATTCGATTTGATCGATGTTATTGTTCGAAATCATTCGTGATTTGCTAGGTAAGTCAATGCTCTTGAGCTTGTGGGAAGTAATAAATATGTATGTATATCATGTAATGTATCGAGATATGAATCAAAGGAAACAACATATTGTATAAAATTACTATTTCATTTATTCACACATCCTCGCCTCTGTTAGCCTGTATTTTTTATTTATATAATTTATTTACAAAATCCAAAACGTTGAGTATTATTTTTTGGTATCTAAACTTTTATCACAGTTTACCATGCGTGTCCGTGGAGTCCATGAGCGTAAGCGACGGGCGCGGCGTGGGCAACACCGTAGGGGGCGGCGTGGGCTACGGCCAGGGGCGCGTGCACCACGGGGGCGGGGTGGGACTGGGAGAGGGACTGGCTAACGACGGTCTGGCTGGAAGCGTAGGCGGGCGCGGAGTACGCGAGCGCGGGGGCAACACCGTGAGCGGCGATACCATGGGCACCATAGACGGCGGGGGCGGCGGCGACCACGGGAGCGTGACCATGACCAACCAGCTGCTTAGCGAGCACGGGGGCGACGCCAGCGGCGGCACCGTCCAACTGAGCCTGAGCGGTCTGCACAGCGTCGACCGCTTGCCAAGAGTGGTCTACAGCGGCGTTGACGGCCTGTCCGTGGAGCTCGGAGGCCTGGTCGTGGTATTCGCGGGCGGCGTCAGAGGCGGCGCGGACATGGTCGGAAGCTTCAACATGGGCGTCGATGGCGGCACCCTGGATGTCTCCGGGGGAGATGGTGGGGAGGGCGGGGGCGGCGTGGGCAACGGCGACCGGGGCGTGGGCCACGGCCAACGGCGCGGCGTGAGCCACGGCATACGGAGCCGCGTGGGCTACCGCGAGTCCGGCATGACCAACGAGGCCATGACCGTAGGGTGCTCCGTAATGGGCTCCCAGCAGACCGGAGGGCGCGGCTGCGGCGCAGGCGAGGACGGCGGCGACAATCTGTGAAAGAATACCGATTAAAACATCGATTATATCACAAGCGATCCCTATATCGATATGTCGAATCACATCACTAATCACAACACTGACACGCAAACACTAATTTTAAATTTGGAATATTATGAATAGGTAGTTAAAAGCACTAAAGAGTTGTAAGTAAGGACACTCTTGTTTCAACCCACCAGAACTCTCATCGTGCACTTCTGTGTTAGACTGCTCGAAGGCTACTGACTGCTCTCGATTGGTCGCCGCGAGTTTTTATACCATTGCACGTTGCTTGAGCTCTATACGTAAAAAAAGTAAGTGGTCTGTATTCAAGGGCGGGAAGGGTGAATAGGAAGCGCGAAACATTTTTGACTGATAGATTCGTATGTCGAGGAAATGGCCGGCCACTTCTTAAAATTGGAACGACTAAGGTGCATTCGATTTAATTTGAATAATGTCAACGCTCAAATTGGAATTTTAATAATGGTAATACCTTTTTTATGAGGTACTGACATTTTATTATGTTATTCGGCCTTTGGAATAATTCTATATTGCTATGTATTTAAAATGTCGTTTGCATTAACCAATATAAGCTCCATTTAATAATCTAAACTATATTAGTTATTGAACTTAGTTGAACTTTTAAATGACAGCTGAACCTTTAGATTTGATATTGAAGTTAATTAACTAATTTTCATATTAATTTTAATGTCAATGGATTGCCCTCGTAAATTATAGTAGTAGTAGTAGTAGTTTATTTCCACAAAACGACACTGGAATGCATACAACATCGATGGTGCGCCATCTTTGAATTATATCTTTCAACTATACATACTAATTAGGAATATTTCTTGTCTTGGAAATTATATTTAACATGTTCTCTAGAAATGTATTACGCAATATTAAACAATTTTACATTCTTTGTTCTAGCAGTTTTACCTCCACAATAACAGTGCAATGCCAGATACTCAAAAACTTTTGATATACCTACTTCAGAAAAGCTCCACTTTTGTAAAAAAAAGTAGGTAGCGGTGAAAGTAAAAGGACCTATTTTAAGAAAGAAAGAAAAGTATTTTATTTAGGTCATCTACTGGAAATAGAAACAGTAAAAAAAGACATTTAATTTTTTTTTTTTTATTGTTGAACCAAAAAACGAATAAAAACTTTTTTCATAGTTGCAAGCTAAGCTAGAAGACCATGAAGTTCTATGCATTCCATTACCAATTTGACTTTGTTAACCATAATAGGAACACACTTAAACTATAGACACAAAAAAATCCTACCGTCAAACGTCATTACCTTAGCGGCTCTGTTTCATTTGATGTAAAGTAACACCTAATTGCATGTTTTTTTTAGTTCATTGCCATGAGCTTCAATTAACACATTTTCTCCACTTAAGATAAGTTTGTTATGTAGTAAACGAAATGTTTGAGTTGTTCTGTAACAGTCAGTCAAACTAAAACTGTAGCTAAAATTATAGTAATTATAAACTAGCACGTTTAAAACACCATTTATTCAAACTGGGCTAAGAATAAGCGTTTTGAGAATGTCAAAACTGCAATATACGATCCCGTTTTACACATTAATTATACAGGTTGAAATTGAAAACATGCGACAAATCGAAATGGGAGATTGTACTCATCATTATGAGCAAGTTTTACTATGGGACCAAGCCTGAAATCGCGAAAAAAAAAGTCAGCTGTTCCCTATATTTTGACGAGTTAGGCGAACATAGGTAAATGTAAGGAACAGCTGATTTTTTTTTCGCGATTTCAGGTTTGGTCCCATAGTAAAAGTTGTTCATAATGATGAGTACAATCTCATTTTTGGGGAAAAATACATTTACGTCGATGTTTCTCCAAATGAGCGATATAATACCTTTTCGTCTATGATTCCCAACAAAACACAAAATTACCCAAACGTCTGATGAGAATATTAAGTACATATCTAGGTATACATTTAAGGTAAAGTTCACGGAACTTATAATCGTGTTCCTCTCTCTCGCATGGCTAATATCCTGTAATACTGGGCCAAAAACTAGTTATTTTAATGTAGGTATGTATTTCTTGCTTTATTTACCAATGTATCTAATGGGTATCTGTGCGGGGCAGTGTACTCTGGTCCTTTTTGGCGTGGTCCTTGTAAATTATTTGGTCGTTATAGCACTATGTATAATTATAATATGACTAGCTGTGCCCTGCGGTTTCACCCGCATTAATTTGAGGAAAAAAACCTAATAAAATATATTACCTAGTTAAGATTATTATTATTTATGGTCACGACCGTCCGCCTTGCCGAGTTATTTTAAAACTATGATATCTCCTAAGATATTCACTGAAATCAAATGAAATCAAGGGCAATTTTGTTCAAAATTAAATACTTGTGATGAATAACGTATTTATTTGGATAGGGATTAATATCATGTTTATAAAAACACCTTCGCAAATAATGCATTATTTTTTATTAGTAAGGGGGTAAGTGTTTTTGGAGTTTTAGTGATGTCTAGGAAAAGGGTAAAGTTCCTCATCCATAATAATTATGCCCGTGCAGAGAGCAGAGATGACCCAGAGGTGACGGCCGCGACTTGCGATTTGTAGGTCGTACAGGCGGTTTACTTTATGTAAATAATCTCATCACTACTGCTCTCAAAACGGTGAAGAAAAACATCGTGAGGAAACCGGCATGTCCTAGAACCAAAAATTCGATGACATGTGATATCTACCAACCCGCATTGGGCCTGCGTGGTGGATTACGGCCCACTCCCTCTCACTGAGAGAAGGCCTATGTCCCAGTAGTGGGAAAATTATAGGCTTATTATGTTAAGTTATATTCCCGCGAGAGGGACCCGTGGCTAAATTATAGCAGCCGCACAGGTCGATCGATCAGGTTAAGCTACGCTTGCCGCGGTTGGTCTGTGGATGGGTGACCAACTTTACATACCGAGACCCCTCCGTGTCTCGGGAAGCACGTTAAGCCGTTGGTCCCGGCTGTCATTCGTGGCTCTTTGGCAGTCGTTACGGGTCGTCAGAAGCCCGAAAGTCTGACAACCAGTCTTACCAATGGGTATCGTATTACTCAGTAACTGGGTTGTGTGGGTCAGATAGGCAGTCGCTCTATGTAAAATACTGGTATTCAGCTGCATCCGGTTAGACTGGAAACCGACCCCAAGGACCCCAACATAGTTGGGAAAAGGCTAGGCAGATGATGATATTCCCGCCAGAGGAAAGAATGCTTTGTCTTGCAATAATAAGTATAGTTACAGGCTGATAATTTAACGATTTGTTTTTGTTTAAGTACATTCATTCGTTATCCTAATGCCGGGGCCACACTATACGGGAAAATCGATTTATTTCCGTTGGATCCCGTTTTTGAATCCCATTTTAATATTTTTGGCGTTGGATCCCGCAAAACATTATTATGTATTTCCGTTGAATCCCGAATTTAAAAAATGCAAGATAATTACGTTTTATTGTCGTTGAATCCCGACAAGTATTTCCGTTGGATCCCGAATGCTTAAAAAAATCTGAATGCGGGTACTTTCAACAGCAAAATTGTTTATAATAAAATGAGGGGTTCACTAATATTTCACCAAAACTCCATTGACAAATTTTTAGTTTACAACCAACGTTTTGTATACTATTTATTTCACAAACAACTTATTTTCTATATAATCTAGTCGTTTCTGGCACTCGCCGGCCGCTGCCGCGGCACCGCTCGCTTCGCTCGCTCGGCTCGTGCGTAGGGGTCACGGTTTTAACCTAACCTAACCTAACAATGTTTTTTTTTTAATAATTAACCTAATCTAACTAGTTCGGTTCTGGATAGCCCACTAAAAATAATCTCTTTTTTCTATTAGTGCAAGTCGATGAAAGAATGAGTTTACCATTTTTAGGGAATTGCGTAATGATAAGTCAATATGTAAAACGTTTTTATTCCAAACGTTGTTTTATGATAAAGGTAAATAACTTTTCTTCTGAAATGTACACATGTTGTTGTAACATGGGATTCAACGGAAATAGCAAACGGGATCCATCGTTAATACCTAAAAAATGGGATTCAAAAGCGGGATCCAACGAAAATAAACGGGAAAATCGCGATAAGTTGTTTCTTATTGGCTGACATCGTATTATAGGTCCAGCCAATGAGCATCAAAATATAGCGCAAATCTTCTCGTTATCGCGATAGTCTGGCCCCAGCATAACTGTAATATTAGTACTGACGCATCTAAATGGTCATTTGAAAAGCGTCGGGCTCATAAAATTATAATATGCTAATATGTTCCGAGATGAATGAATGAAGTGAAGATTGTGTGTGAATGGAAGATTATGTGTGTAATTGTTAGGTATACACATCTATACAAATAAATAAAATTGGAGTGTCTGTTTGTTATATTAAAATAACCACTTTTTATTAAATGCATATGGATATACAGGGTGTTCGGCAGAACGTTGAACACACGAAAATGGCAGATAGGTGGGGTCGACTGCTACCTACCCAGCCCAAAAAAAAAGCCTAGGCCACATAGTTTTATTTTTATTTTTTATAGTCGATTTTACTATTTGCACCAAAAAATAATTTTAGATGAATCTACCAATAGTCGAGATAAAAACAAAAAAAGTTTTGCCAGTTTCGTCTATCCTACATAAAGTTAAAACTCATGAATTTCGATAATAAAAAAAAATCTATGGGGCCTGGGTAATTTTTTTTGGGCTGGGTAGGTAGCAGAAGTCCCCATGTATCTGTCATTTTTGTGTGTTCAACGTTCTGCCGAACACCCTGTATACAAGGTACATATACCAAACTAACATTTTTTTCAATTTTTGTCTGTCTGTCTGTTTGTTCCGGCTAATCTCTGAAACGGCTGGACAGATTTTGACAGGACTTTCACTGGCAGATAGCTGATGTAACAAGGAGTAACTTAGGCTACTATTAAAAAAAAAGGATTAGGGTTCCGCGCAAAAAAATTAAAACGTTTTCCGTCATGCATGCGAACGAAATCGCGGGCACAGCTAGTATCTAATATTGCAAGTAACAGGTATTTAGTAGTAGCTGCTAAATACTAATTGTGAGTGAGAGGGGTTCGAAGCTAAGTTACAACAGCCGCACGGGTCGACCGATCAGGTTAAGCTACGTTTGCCGCATTCGGATTTTGGTGGACGTACGATTACATTTAATAACTTTGTATTGGGATAGGGAACGTGTTAAAAGGTCGTCGGTCCATCTAGCTGGGGAGCATCCCACATTACGCTTGCCGATAATCGGTCTTCACTCTAGGACTCGTCTGCTCCACCGGCCATCGGCCCTTCGATAAACATAGCCAGCCCACTGCCACTTAAGCTTGCTTACTCTGCAAGCTATGTCGGTAACTCGGCATATGTGTCCCAGCAGTGAAAGCATTATAAGCTGATCATGCGTTATTTCATAATCTAGAAACCACAACAATGCAGTTACTTTGAAATTTATACCGTCTCGCAAAAATTATAGTGCAAGCCATGTCCAAGAATGAAAATATATGAGTCATCATTGCATTTGGTTTGCGCTCCACCCATCCACTAGAACCACGTGACTTTTATACAGAAGTCGGCCAAGGCAAATACGTATACGACCTACTTAGGTACTTTTTTTTGCGTTCTACAAATTATTAAGGTGATTACTTTATCGTCTTGAAACTATATAATTTGATTAAGTGTTGGATGGTTTTGTCTAAAAGTTTTTGCTTTATTTATTTGTATTATATGTAAACTAGTTAAAAAGTAGCCTATGTGTTAATCCAGGGTGTCAACTACATCTATACCAGCCGTTTGTGCGTGAAGAAGTAACAAACATAAAAACACACTCGCAAACTTTCGCCTTTATAATATTAGTGTGATAAATACTAACAATAACCTGCAAAGTAATTGTTACTAGCAAAAATAACTTTCTCCTTCAATCGTGCCTTTCGAATATGAGCCTAAATCTAGATCTCGTAATGATTTAAGTGAATATCATGTTATAATTAATATACGCCTTATCTGATAAAGTAAAAAAGTTTGTGAATCGGATCAAGCATACGGCATAGAGTTCCGTACATATTTTCGGTTGATTTATTACTTTTAGTTCGAAAATAAAAGGTGTGTTGTATTGCTGATTGTAATGATTATAATTCTGTAAACCCTATTTGCTACGGTCGCCAATCATAGTTTAACCGGTCATGCGGCGCGGTTCGCCGATCGGCGACGAAACAATAGAAAATCAATTGTGTCTCATTAGCGGAGCTTAACGTATTTTATAATTGACAACATTTCAAACCTGACACGTACTTAAAACAAAAATACTATTTCTTTATTTTCGTATCCTGAGTTCAAATATATTTTTATTTTATTTTTTTATTTCTAAATTTCAGAGAAAAAAAATAAAAATCAAAAAACACGTGATGACGTCACATAAACGGCGGAATGAGGTAGACACCTTTGCACATTCCAATGTCTTTAATTGAAAACATTATATCAAACAAGACATGTCAATGTCACCTAAGAAGTGTAACTAGAAAACAACTAAAAAACTGAATTGAATTCAACAATATTTTTTCCTATCAACTCGACACGCTGCTTACTGTTAATATTATCAATTTTTGATTGATATTTCGCCAATAAAATGGATCCCAATGAAAAATATACGCCAATGACGGAACCAAAACAACGACTGAGACAAGTGACATCTAACAGTTTTTTTGACGGGTCACAATAAAGCAAAGGTAATATCGCCATTCTACCGTCATCTGGCACTTACGTCTTTTTAGAATACACCGAATTTCAAAGTTAAAATTATGAATGAAAAGTACATAATTTCGAAAAACGAAAAAATATGGGTGCCCTAGATTTGCATTTACTTTTATATAACGTAATAATACATGCAGGTTAAAAATATGAAATGTTGTCAATTGATAGGTCAGGTATAGGTTATATGTTTATTAATCTGAATGAACATATAACCTATACCTGACCTATCAATTATAAAATACGTACGCAAAATTTTAATTTCGCTGGCTGTCTTAGGGCATCCCCCTTTTTTTTTTGTGTGGGAAATTATCAAATAACTTCTCCCGCTCTGGGCGGAGCGCGAGGGCGTGTCAGACTTTTACTGACTAAAACCCACCCGTGTAACCGTGTTCCTTCAGTTGCCTGTGCCAGGGGACACGGTGTCTCTTTCGAACAACCCGCGACCCTGGCAGTAGGCTATTCCCTTTAGTTTGGTGTTTTGACACGGAACCTACAAAGATCACTGGGCTGAAATGCATTTTACGAACGCCAAATCAATAATGATTTCTTTCACTACGGAATCCAAATAAAATGACGTGCCTTACCTATCTGTATAATCTAAATTGAACATTTAGATTATTATTTGACATTATTATTTTTATTTAGCAATGAACACTAACTTTCTAAAGATTCTTGTAATACTTTATTTAATATAGAATTTAAATACGTCCATTTTGATTTTAATTAGTAACTATTAATCTAGTTTTCAATGATATGCAATTTTGAATTTTAATAAGCTTAAAGTTGTGTAATTCATACAATTACTAAATTAAATCAAATGATTAGCAGTTTATAAACAAACTAGCTGCGCCCCGCGGTTTCATCCGCATAAGTCTCGACCCCGTCTAAATATCGGGATAAAATGTATACCATGTCCTAATCCAGACCATGGTTTACCTATGTGACAAATTTCATCCAAAAACGTTCAGCCGTTAGTGGACACCTACTCTTCACAAAGAACACAACCTCCAAATTTCATGTCTCTAGGACCAGCGTTTTAGGCTGTGCGTTGATATATCAGCCAGTCAGGACTTTGAATTTTATTTGATTTCTAAGTATTATAATCATAATTATCTTATAGAGATATGAGGAACAGGGTGTAAAGTTCACTCATAAATCATACTCTATGAAAAGGGAGGATCCTCCGACTGCCCGATAATTCATGTCGGGCCGTTGTATCTATGCTAGTTGCACGGTAAACTCTGCTTGCGAGATGCAGGATTTTGCGTGACGTCAGTGTGACGCGTTATTCGCAAGTGGCGTTGTAGATACCGCTACAATCTTGTCCTTATCCCAATTTATTTGACGTCCGAGCACCATGTTTTATTCCCTTCTCTCTATTATAATTACTCGTCATCTCAGTAGACACCTCATTTCCAACTATATCATCTTCACACAGTCCATCCATCGTATCTTTGGTCATCACCTACTCTTGTAGCCATCCAAATTTAGTACATTTCCCTCATTCATCCACATCATACCATGACAACCGATTCCCAAACAGCTTTTCAGTCACCGGTGCCACTTACAAACTCCCTAACAATATTTCTATGTCATCATCCGCGTAGCCTTTTCCCAACTATGTTGGGGTCGGCTTCCAGTCTAACCGGATGCATCTGAATACCAGTATTTTACATGGAGCAACTGCCTATCTGACCTCCACAACCCAATTACTGGGTAATACTATACCCCTTAGTAAAACGGGTAGTCAGAAGCCCGAAAATCTGACAACCAGGTCAGATTTTCGGGCTTCTGACTACCCGTACCGACTGTCAAAGATCCACAAATGACAGCCGGGACCAAAGGCTTAACGTGCTTTCTGAGGCACGGAGAGGTCTCGGTATGTAAAGACGGTCACCCATCCACAGACCAATCGCGGCAAGCGTAGCTAAACCTGATCGATTGACCTGTGCGGCTGTTTTTACAGGTCACAATATTTCTAGGTATGATGATGCAATAAAACCTATCATAATTTAAGATATCAACTCAAATGATAATATCATTAAGCTACTATTTGACTTGTAAACCGAAACAAGAAATACCATGACTAATACAAATCACATGAAGTAAATATAGTATACGTTAATATGTGGGTTGTTGTCAAGAATGGTAAGAGATTTGCAAAAGATTCAGTGCTTTCTGGCATTCCAAAGATTCATATCAAACTAGGAATGCAATTTAAAAATCCTTCATGAATGACAATGTCTGGTGTACCCCCTTTTTTTTGTGAATGGGAAATCATCAAATAACCCCTCCCGCTCTGAGTGTCAGACTCTTACTGACTAAAACCCACCCGTGTTCCTTCCTTAGCCCTTTTATGTTCCGGGGTAGCGGTAACCCTTTGGGACAATCCCGCAACCCCATCAGGCTTCGGCCCTAACAGGCCCCTTCCTTTATGCTGACATCTTTTTGAGGCGCGCGTGGAACACATACATCCGGCACGGGCCTGGTCCTGACTAGACGGTGAGCTACCTATTACTCTCCGTCCGTAGGCCCGCGTCTACGGTGGCCGGGAGTCGTCACGCGGCTCCCGACGCCCGGAGCGTCTCCCGCGGCGGCTGGGACGTGAGGCTCTCTCCCTCAGCCATCCTGCCACCTTCTTCGCTAGCATGACTGCTTCGCAGAAGGAGGTGTCTGGTGTACCCTGTACCCGTAACACCAACGTTTGCTGACGGCTTGATTAATCATCTCAGGAGCTAATTTAAATCAGGAGAGAAAAAAGCAAATTGTTGTAGCAAAGTGCTTGCGGACTTTGAAACGCTGTTGTATCACAGTTCATGAACTTGGGGTGGTTCTAAAACCACCTCTTTCCGCGTATAACAATCAGTGCGAATGATTCCAGGCTGTCGAGTTATAACCAGATTTTTAGAATCTAAGTGTTCTGTCACTATTGGACGGAATTTGTGGCATTCCTTTCAAACGCTGTTATTTGCGTTGTTAAATAAATGAGACAACCATTGATAGACGGTTGTAAGACGACGTAAAGATGTAAAAGCTCTTAGGCTTTCGCTTCGACCTGTCAAAATCACACCAAAACGCACTGATTGTGACAAATGAAGCGAATGTTGAACCCTTGGAAACGGCTTGAGAAACAAGAAACTTGCCCTTTTCACAGCAGTGAGTATTTTTGCCCACAAGGTGGACCGACGACCTTGTGAAGGCCGCAGGAACTCGTTGGAGGCGAGAAGCACAAAACCGGTCGAAGTGGAGGTGCTTGGGGGAGGCCTATGTCCACCAGTGGACGTCTTTCGGCTGAAATGATGATGATGATGATGAGCATTTTTAAGCTGATATCAGTAAACCTTCTATATTTCAACTGGCTTATGACCCACAGAGTGGCTTGTAGCTCCTAGTTGTAAAGTCAGAGGAAATGTGTCATTACTTCGGCGCAAGGGCCAACTACCTGTCACTGATATTATGGAACTACTTGTGTTTATAAACTCAAACTCAATGTCTATTGGGGTAAACAGTACAAGGAAGCCAGAGAACCGGGCTTGGCACGGAGTTGGGAAAGGCCTGTGATTCATAGGCCTCTCCGAAGTTGCTACATTTTATTGATAAGGTTGCACACCCGGAACTGTATATGGGCTGTTGTTCAGATGAATACCTAACAGGTGCATACCTACTACTTAAGAAAATGTGGCATTTTTATGTCGCGAAATTTTTTTTTTGCTGATGGCATTTATGTTAGGTAGTCATGTTATTGGTCACAAAGGAGAGGGGCTTGTGGCTAAGTATTAACAGCCGCACAAGCTGACCTTCAATTAAAACTCCGTATTAAGCTAGGCCAGGTCAAGGTCAAAGTGTTACCCATGAAGTGTGTTTGAATGTACCTAAATGTCAAATGCAATTTTTTGTTTAATATTTTTCCACGACTGACAGTTGTCTGTAATTACTGAAATGATGAATGAGAAATCTGTTGACCAGATGGCCAATTTCCGTACCTAATTAAAAACGTTCAAAATCTAGAAACAGACTCATCTCAGCGATAATATAATCAATGTAAAAAATGTAGGGAAATTAGAGGTATTTTTGACATATTGAGACTGAGATCAGAATGTGAACGTTCTTAAAATTACGTTCTGAGAATTTCCCCTCTGAATCAATCAGATTTTTATTTTGTGTAAATTAACTTGAATCGGAAATCGTGTAAAAAGACCTAAAATGTAATTTTTGGAGCCTTCTTTGTAACTTTGTTTAAAAAAAATATATCAAAAAATTTACACAGAGAACAAGTATGTTATGGTTGAAATATCAAATTTAACATGTTGATTAAAGCCAGTTTATGTCAGCACACACATATTATGAACTTTTAAAACTATATAACAACTCGTAACAATATTCTGACAAATAAATGGACTATTACTATTACATTATGCAAGTCTTGGACACCCACTGGGCACCCGGTATCTCTTGCAATAGACAGTAGACCAAAATGGAAAACAATCTACAATCGATTAATAGATAATCTTATATCAACGTATCATTGCAAATCTTAACTCAACACTACACGAATTCCATCCATTCAATTTCGCAACCGAAAAAAGAATTCAAAAATAAGAACGCACCCAATAAAGAGGTCGAATACTCATAGACAAGAGCTCATAGACAAGATGACCACAGATAACAAAATCTAATTGTTAGCCGGCCTTCTTGCACTTAACCGTGAATAAAGAGAATATAATTCATTGTGTTTATGCGTTATTATGTGGAATCGTGTAAAAATGTCAACTTTTATCTTTTATAGTCGTAATAGTGTAGCGTGCGAAACTTGGGCATGGCTGTTCGTGAGTCTTGGTGTAATGTGTCTATGGGAATGGGAGTTTGTGAGATTTATCCGGTTTTTGTTCGCTCTTATGACCTATATAACATTGTGCTACTTTTCAGAGCGAAGACAACGCCTGGGTTAGGATGAATTTCTTGATATTTGGGAAGGTCTTTGGTCGTAAAGACTTGCTACTTTATAGCCTAAACATAAACAATGCTTAGGTATGAATACTCGGCAGCATTTCTGGACCTTAAAATAGAGAACGATGCAAAGGGCCTTGTGTTCGATAGACTAATTTCTGTCTCGTTAACAAGTATCAGAACATTCTTCAATGTCTAACTAAAGCAACGTTATTACTCTTGTCTGTTTGTTATGGTAGAGTATCATCTATTCTTGATGAATCTCAGTATTCTCTATTGCTTAGGTTTTAAACGACAGGCTTAGGTACTCTAACACATTGTGACTGATCCTATAGAGTTTTTAGATATCCAATCTTTGCCTTGTTTTGTAGTCACCCTACAAGTCGGACGTACAAGCTTTATATATCAAGTATCTTAGGACTCTCGCAATAGTTTGCTACTGACCCACTGAATACCACTTCATTGTTATACTTACACTCCAATTCACACCTTAAAACCTCATACATAAAGTCTATTTTACCTTGCAAAAGCAGACAGGTATTTTGTCAAAGGAAATTGGGCCTTAAAATTATATGGTAGTACAGCGTAGTTTTCAGTGGTATATTAAAGTGCATGTTCTTATATTGCGTTTAGCTATAATTCACTCGTTTAATATCTCGCCGAGTGCTCGAGAAGTCATAGTTTGTTTATTTTGAACAAGAAAAGTAAATTAGTCTGAATACGGAAAATTTTAATAGAAATGATATTCCATTCCATCGTGAAACAGTTAGTCTGGGGAGGTTAACAACTGAATTTCGTTCAAAGAGGTTGATCTTAACGAAGATTATAAGCCTGGTGCAAAGAAGACATTATATACACAAGTGTGTGCGCAAATAGATGTGCACTCTCTGTTCCTTTACTGTCCTAGTCCGATGGGACGGCAATCCGACACGACCGGGGACTCGGGAGAGATCAGGCACAGGACCAACGAACCACGGACCGCTATCACACCACCTGTTCCAAACTCCGGGCTCCTAAATGAGAACTTCCCTAGTAAATTAAAGGAAGTAGACTACCTGACACTATACATTTTTCTGCCAAATAGCAGAATTACTGTGGTCACATCAAACGTTAAGGATTTATTAATTTTACCTTTGGAAATCCTGAAATTACTGGTCTGGAAAAGCCAATATATGCAAGCGTTGGTAATCAAAATAAAAAGTGAGAAGTCAAAAACTACGTGAGAATCGGCTCTTTTCAAATGACAATACTAAAATAGCATAATCATCAGCCTATAATGTTCCCACTGCTGGGACGCGGGCCTCCTCTCTTCGAGACGGAGTGGGCTGTAATCTACCACGCGGGCCCAGTGTGGGTTGGTGACTACAATAGCATAGTCAGCCTATAATATTCCCACTGCCGGGATAGGGGGCCTCCTCTCTTCGAGAGGGAGTGTGCTGTAACCTACCACGCGGGCCCAGTGCGGGTTGGTAGATGACACATGTCTTCCATTTTTTGGTTCTAGGACATGCCGGTTTCCTCACGATGTTTTCCTTCACCGTTTTGAGAGCAGCGGTGATGAAATTATTTACTTAAAGTAAAGCGCCTGTCTGGGTTCTAACCCATGCATCTCGTACGTCGGGGCCGTTACGTCTTGGTCACCACTGCTCTCTCTACACGACTGCAAAAGACAACCCAAAAAAAACGTTCAAAATCTTAGTCGCAATTTCATCTCGGCGACAATCAATGCCAAAAACTTGTCAAAAATATAGGGAAATTTGAAGTATTTTTGACAGATCGAGACTGAGATCAGACTGTGAACGTTCTTAAAATTACGAGAATTGACCCTCTGAATTCCTTATGTGCATGAAAAAAAAATTCTTTGCCTCCAAGTGGGTGGAACCAGCTGACATTACTACAAGTTTCAATCAAATTAGCGGTCAAACAACTGTTGTACCACGAACAAACAGCCTCTAAAATAAGAACATAGACAATGACAAGTCCTTGCCTACATGCATGTTATAATCAAAGTATCATTACTTACGAAATACGCACCGATACCACGGTCGACGCTCAGTAATGCCTGTCTGTCGCAATGCAGAGATTATCAGCTTATTTCAAACCTTAAGAGTTGGGAAGAAACTTAGACCTTACATTGGCTTAAGTGAATTAAAAAGAAAGGTAACGTTTAAGTTAGCAAACAACTTTCTGCTTTCAATTATGTAAAATCAAAATTCAAATGTGTAAAGGACCTTACTATTAACTCACTCTTGTATACTTTTATAGTAGATATTAATAAACGACAAGCAAAGCAAAGATAAAAAAGTAAAAAGATAAATTGAAAAAAGTAATGCTACCATAGCTTTGTATGTTAGTACAGTGGCATGCGACCATGGGAAGGTACTTTCTTGTTTCATCCTTTTCAGTAGCCGGGTTTTAGTTTTTAAACTTATTTTTTATTTAAATGTTTTGGGGCTTATTTCAGCAATATTTGTGTTTTTAAATGTGCTAATTAAGCCCTTTAATTTGATACCCAACACGGCATGATTAAAAAAAAGTTTCGTTTTGGTCATGACTTTATGTCCGCTAGAGGGCACCATATCCATTTTATTGTGACGTCTAATAGCCTATAACTAGCGGACAATCAAGACGCTCCCAACGATACCTCATTTGTCAAATTATGACAAGCAGTTTAGAAGTTATGAGGGTACAAATGAACATACATATATAAACCGGTCAAAATCATAACCCTCCTTTTTGCTTCGCCGTAGTCGGGTAAAACGAAACATGTCCACTTTAATTTACTTTAAATTCATACATGCATTCAATTGAAAGTACAATCCGAAGTTATTAATTGATTTCAAAATGTCTTGTACCTATCTCTACTATCATAAATCTAAGCTTGTCGTATTGAATTAAACTATTTATTAATTTAAATTAATTAAATGAAATTTTTCTACTTAATGGTAACGAGTTAACAACCTAGAGTATTGACCTTGATGTTGTAAAGACAATTCTACCATCAAGAATCGTATTTTGACCTCGACTAGGTTCAGTAGTTAACGTTAATCCAGATTCCAGAGTAAAATTAGGTAAGGTAAAATTGCCGCAAATTAGAAATTCTTCTTGTGGTCGTAAGTTGTTTTTTTTTTCGTTAGCCCATTGTGTGCCACTGCTGGCCAAAGGTCTCCCCTTTTTAACCGACTTTAAAAAAGGACGTTCTGTATTCGACCCGTATGTATGAGTCCACTTGCATCAGTGACGAAATATCAGTATGCCTAAGCTAATTCGATACAGTTCTTAAATCCCAACTCCAACGAAATAGAATACGTTTACCAAGTCTCAAATGTACGTAACTTTATATTTAAACCTTAAACCGGTTAGTTTACATAACCTTTTGTTGAGCTGTTAGTTCTAGTTTTGTTATACAGGGTGTTTTCTATAGCAAACTTCTTCTTTCGTGTTTCAAGCAAACCCGTTCAATCTGTCGTGTTCAAAATGGTAGATCGGCGGGGCAATTGCGTAACACATTATCAATCGGAATCGGTTTCATTTTGACAGTTCAACAACACTCATTGCGTTATTTACGTGTTGAGCAGACAAATTTTTCGAACATGAAGCAATGGATTAGCAATTTGCTTCAAAATGATTCTGATTCCGATTGATAGTGTTATGCAATTAGGGTGCTGTTTAAAATTGCGCACTTTTGTGTCAACGCGTCTTGTGCCAATATGAGACGTATTGGCATAAGTCGAGGTGTTTATGCCATGGTCTCACAATTAATAAGTCTATCAAAGTTAGTAGGTATGGTTTGCTTTTCACTTCTGGAGGCTCTTTTTTGGTTCCACCATAAGCCTCCTTATCGGGATTGTCCGAAAGGGTTACCGCTGCCCCGGAACGTAAAGGGCTAAGGAAGGAACACGGGTGGGTTTTAGTCAGTAAGAGTCTGACACTCCCTTTCGCTCCACCCATAGCGGGAGGAGTCATTTGATGATTTCCCGTCCATTAAAAAAAAGCCTCCTTAAAACGATGGCTTCGCATCGTTGCTACCCTGTACAGGCATTTTTTTGCATTATTAGTAGTCTCCTTACTTAATACCCTGCTATTTTCATCCAGATGACAGTAGGAAAACCATACCTTTTTGCAACAGCTCGCTGTAAAAATCAGTTCAGTGGTAGCCTCATTCAAACTTAATATTAAAACAAACACCCTGTATTCAAGTGAACGTTGGTTACTCGTGAACTTAGATATAGATAAATACAAGACTACCTAAGTTCAGATGTTAGTACTCACTGAGTTTTAAACAAATATTGATGAAGCTACCTGTTTTTAACCGACTTCAAAAAGGAGGTTCTGTATTTAACAGATTATTTGTTGCCGATGTAGGAATGTCGCCTTGTTTTTTTTTTTTTTTTTTTTGTTATGTAAATAGAAAAAGGTTTTCGGATTGTTTCCTTTACGTGTTCTACATGACAATGCTTCTTGCCAAATTTCATGATTCTAGGTCAACGGGAAGTACCCTACAGGTTTTGATTCCATTGCGAGTGTCAAAATATGCGGCATAAACGGAACATAAACGCCCGTATCTTTTGATTGCGTTGACTTAGAAGTTTGATTTTTTTACTGCTTCAAGGGTTTGCAGCCCTGAGAATTTTATATTAATTTCCACTTGATAACTCCACGATTTCCTGAGAAAAAGGGTCTTGACAGACGGACAGTTCCGTTTTTCCTTTTGTGGTACGAAACCCTAAAAATTTAATGCTGTTCGTTGGTAAGCGCATCAGTTGGAAACGATTCGACCGATTTGACTATTTTTAATTTTAAAATGTTCGTAAGAATCCTAATTAGGTTTTTTTTGAAAGAAGTATTCGAATAATTTTTCGTAAAATGTTCAAATTCAGGTAAAATTGAACGTCCTTTTATCTATGGGATTTTTGTTTAAATTATGGTTTAGACAGGGCAATGTCTGTCGGGTCAGCTAGTTTCCAATGCATGTAATAATCTCTGTACAAGTTGGGACACTAATAACACTATTTTCAACAGCTAACGACCTGTCACTAACCTATTGACCATCTTTAGATCCCACTCACTTGTAATTAGCTCTATTTTAGTAAACTTACGGCCGCATTCTCAAAGGCCACCCAAGACAGAAAAAGAGCTGAGTGTTTGGCCAGACTGGCAGCGCAGGCGCGGGGCGGGCGCGGCGCGGGCGCGGCGCGGCTAACTCAAACATATGAACTTCATTTGAGTGTCCATAGTGGGGATTTATTTTCGTTGGATCCCAGTTTGGAATCCCATTTTTTAGATATTAACGATGGGTCCCATTTGCTATTTCCATTGAATCCCATTTTGTAACAACATGTGTACTTTTCTGAAGAAAAATTATTTACTTTTATCACGCGGGCGCGGTGAGCGGCGCGGACTGCTCGGCGCGGGAAGCACGCGGGCAACTCACGCCATAGCTCGGTCATACAAGTGGCCGCAGTGATGGCGCGGGCGGCCCGCGCGGGGACCGGGGTTCTCAAACTAGTTCTTAGTAAAAATAAGTTTTCTTCATCCATATTATATTTTGACAAACACTGGACACAACAACACGCAGAACGCAGCCGCGCTACACTACGGACAGGTAGACCGCGAGCGTTCCCGCACCCGCGCCGCTCCCCGCCCCGCGCTGCCAGTCTGGCCAAGCATTTAACGTTAAGTCATCATCATTCATCATTTTCCTGCCCAAATTTCAATTTATTTGTTGTCGGCGCAACATGTATTTTTCTTCCATACTTCTCTATTAGTCGCCATCTCGGTATTCACCCCCTTTCTAGCAGTGGCGTGCATTGCATATAGGCATATAAGCAGTGCCTACCTCGATATATCAACATAAGCCTGTCAATTACATTTTAGTGTGTGTGCCCCACAATTAAGAAACTCACTAAATTATCATACCTAACAAAAAACAAAATCTTCATACAAACACGCGCGGCAGTAGGCAGTCGCCGGACGGCCTACTCGACTCCCGTACTATTCGCACATTGTCATTGGTCTTTACTCGTTCAAGTTAATACGACAAAATTAAAAATACGTACGTCTCACGCGTAATACTATGACGTTCGACCTTCGCAATTTATTACCCTTAAGTAGGCATGCCTACTCAAATAACCATACTTTTGACTTTACTTTTTTTTCTGATTAATGACCGCGTTTGCCTAGACTAGACCCGGCCTAGTGCCTACCTATTCTGAAAACCAATGCACGCCACTGCTTTCTAGCCATATCATCTTTCACACAATCCATCCGTCGTTTCTTTGTTTGGTCTGAATTTAACGTTAAGTGTCGTTTGAGAACTCGGAGGTTATCGGTTCATCGATCTTACTAAATTGATTCTATAGTAAAATGGTTCTTGTGTAGGCCTAGTGTGTCCAACAAAAAGTTTGATCAAGTTTTTACTTAAATCAATCAAGAATGTTGCAACTATCTCCCGTGTGCCATAATTCAATATTTACTAGGTTTGTCTCTGCTCCTCAAGAATTTTTTTTTTCTGATTACCTATGTATTAAAATTGGCAGAATGTACCAGGCTCACAGACTTACATAGAAATAGGATAAATCGTATGTCGTTTTTATGACATAGGTACCAGCTCATCATCACCTCTAGTCTGATCATAAAGGATACAAGTATTACAGTAGGTGACTTTGCACAACACAGACATCGAACCTACTTCACAATAACCTAGACACACGAGCACACGACCATTGCGACAGCATATAATTAATTTAAAAAAACAATAGCGGTGACATACAAAAGATGTAATTACTCTGAAATTAATAAAGACAGATTGATCTAGCTAGATAAGTGTCGTGTATTTGTTACGACATTAGATGATGGTCTATATTTTGACAGCTACATGAAATAAAGCGCGGTTACTGTCGGACTGCATAGAAAAGAAAGAGAAGCGCGATGACACAACACTGGTAATTTATTGCAAAATATGAAGCAATTATCCATTTACAAAAAATCTATTGTTTGGACTAAAAAATTTAAACACTAGTGCTTTAGTATGTTGCTTGTAGAATAATCTAACAAAAAAACATTATGTATATTAGTATGGTTTTTTATTGTAAAAATAAAGTTTTTAGAGGTATCTTCATGATTTTTTTTTTCGTATCAAATTAGTTGTATTATGTTTTCAACACACTATCTACCTAGCATATATCCTGAAGAAAATCATATATTTTTTTGATTTTGTTTACTGTAGTCGATCATAAATACTTTTATTGTTTCTAAAACTTGCGTTTTTTGCGTTTAGGTCCTGTAATGTAAGCCTCTTAAATAGACAGGTTTTTTCTATATTTTCGTGGAAAACCATGATGAAGACTAAGAGGTTTTCCAGATTCCTGTATACGAAAATGAGAGCAGTGGTGGCCAAGTGGTAACGGCCGCGACTTACGAGTTGTAAGTCGTAGGTTCGTACCCAGACAGGCGCTTTACTTCGTGTAAATTATTTCATCACAACTGCTCTCAAAACGGTGAAGGCAACGTGAGGAATCCGGCATGTCCTAGAACCTTAGGCTTAGGCTTAGTTTTAATCTTATTTCTTGTATTGTTTCTTCATTTGTGTTGTAGCGGTATCTACAGCGCCATATGCGAACAACGCGTCATGCTGACGTCACGCAAATCCTGCATCTCGCAAGCAGAGTTTACTGCGCAACTAGCATATATACAACGGCCCGACATGACTCATCGGGCAGTTGCCCGCCAGACATAACACCCGTCTGGTCGGAGGATCCTCCCTTTTCCATAGAGCATGAATAAACTTTACACCCTGTTCCTCATACCTCTATAGTGTGTTTTTTTACATTGTTCTCACATATAGAAGCAACAAGAATAATGTACCCAGGATTTTGTAATATCTTGATTTAAAAGAGTGTCCATGGAGTTTCTTGCCCGTTCTTCTCCATAGAGATCTACGCTTTGGAATGGGCAACTAGCTTCAACTTTCTGACTAACTGACCGACTACTTAATTTTGACAATTAAAAGTGCCTGTACATGGTTTAATTGAAATAAATGCTTTGAGTTTTGGGTTTTTTTTTTGAACCAAAAGTTCAAAGACATGTGACATCTACCAACCCGCACTGGGCCCGCGTGATGGATTACGGCCCACGCCCTCTCACAGAGAGGAGGCCCGTATCCCAGTAGTGGGAACATTGTGCTGGATATAATTAACCTTCAACCTCTGTATACCCCTTATGTGTCTGCCTAAATAATTAGGTATCTATATCTTCGTGCAGTACTAAAATACACCTAATATGTATACCTAGAAAACGCAAACAATATCTTTTTTTTTTCAGTGAAAACGGCGTTGTACACTTTTTTTGTAATTGGTAAAAAAATTTAAACTCGCGTCAGGACACGTGACCGTCAGGACACGTGACCTGATCGAAAATTCGTAAGACGGATGGAGAGTAGACAGCCGGCGCGGCGTAGGAGAGGAAGTATCCCCCTCTCTTTCTACGGCGCGGCGAAAATGTATGCCTGCTGTTTCATTTAGGCGGCGCAGGGCGCTTGCGCGAATGTTCGTGTGTGTTTATGTTACAGCGTGCCACGCGCATCCATGGATGGTGACAGCTGATGGCTCGACCGTCTGTGTAGTGGCCACACTGCTGTGTATTCGTAAAATTCGTGTATATAAAGTGTTTAAAATATGGAAATTGAACAAAGTGCATCTATTAATAAAAAATATCAAAAATGCACAACGTTAATATTCAAGTTTTCACTTCTGCCGGCACTCCCGGAGTGCAACCCGTCTTTTTTTTTTACTACAAACGAGTCTAGATTTCTAAAAAGATATCTCCAAGCTCATTGCCCATATCATTAACATCCCAATTAAGTAGTCTTTTAACAAAAACTGATACATATTGTTCTTCGTTTCACTTCACAGATCATAAAGTCAGTTAACGAATTACAATATAAACTCTAGCATCTATTGTCTACCAGCCTGAGAGTGGGTCACGAGCGACACAAAATAAAATAAGTACAAAAGTCCCATTATATTTTTCTCTTCTAAAATTCATATCTAGTAATTCTGCCTGCCTGTCTGTCACGATTCACGCCAAAACTACTCTTCAATTTCTAGGTAGATAGGACAATAGGACCTAGAGATGGCTACGTTTATGGATATTTGTATAAAACAAAAACACGCAGACGATGGCGACTTCGTCTGCGCGTTTTTCATAGGGATTTCATAAAATCCATACTTTAATATTATAAATGCGAAAGTGTGTCTGTCTGTTACCTTTTCACGCCTAAACCACTGAACCGATTTAGATGAAATTTTGTATAGAGATAGTTTGAGTCCCGGGAAAGGACATAGGATAGTTTTTATCCCGATATTCCCACGATCGACACTTGGGCGGGTGAAACCGCGGGGCGCTGCTAGTAATTCATAAAGCTTTTATTTTATGAAATCCCTTTAGGTCTCGGGACGAGGGCCTGTTTCCAATATGATCTTTTTCAAACCTTGCTCGGGTTACGGTTATAAAATCAAGTCATAGTCAAACTTAAATCGATCGTTTGTCTCGGTCTTTCACATCATCGTCATTATCATCATTTCACGCCTCTTTTTTTGCCATTCACCACGATTGGCGTGGTCGTACCACTAGACGAGGGGTCCTGAGCCCTGATTCACAACCATACGACAGGCTATCGTATCGAAAACCTGACATTTCGATAACCTGGTTTGACTTCCCCTCAACAGCAAATAGCTGTTGGAAGAATAGCGGGCGTCTATTTGATTTAAACTGACAAAATTTTCGGTTTTTGGACTTGTGAACAGCATCGAGAAGACTCCTACGATAACAATGATTAATGTTCGATACGATACGGAAGCATATCGAGTGTTTGTGAATAAGGGGGCAGGTGTTCCCCGCAACTGTGACGATTTCATCCTTCACGTTTTAAAAAAAACACAAATCTTCGAGTGAAGGACCAAAGCATTTGTTTGGTGTCCATTTACATTAGTTTCTTATTGCGTTTTCAAACACCGTGTGAAGTTTATTTTCTGCATTCTGTATTTGTTTAAGTCACGCCCTCTGCCGTTCACTCTGCTCCACTACCGGTGAGGACACTGTTCATGAGCGGTAGCGATAGCGGGTTTACACAGACCGTAGTTTATTTATAGATCTAATTACCCTGTAGTCTACTTTAGAACAGCAACTATGAAATGAATATTCATAAATACTGTCGATATTGATAAATGACACTAGATCAGATAGTGTACTGAATTAAAGGAACTAGCTTTTGGAATTCTCTATGCGGAACTTTGACAATGGCGGGTCTCTTTCGGTTTAAAGATTATCCTTTTTTTTCTCAAACATGCTTGGAAATTTGAGCATTATTTTGACAACCTTTGCTGTACTGGTCAAATACATGCAAGCAGCGGCAGACAAAAGTTCGATGAAAATCCATATCTGTCCTGTGTAGCGGTCAAATAAATTACATAGTAAACTCATATCTGTCGTGTAATTATTTAAAAATGGAACGATCTTTTACTCCGAAACATGGCAACCAAGGAGGTAACTTATCAAAGGTTTTATTTAAATTTCGAACTGGCTAATGATGGACTTACGTATACGTTGTGTGCCTCGGCTTCGCCTCGGCCCACATTTACACGTTCGTCCATCAATGCCTCTTTTGCTGGCCGCTGCAGTAATGTACTATTTTTTTAGTTGCAATTTTCCCCCATTGACCTTATTACCTTTGACTTGTTACGAGTTAAAAGAAAATATAGAGAATCTAGTAGGCAACTAGGATTGGCCTGTAAAATCTAGAATGTTTGGATGCCTTATATTTAGATTTATAGTCAAGTACTCGTAAATAGTTAAACAGCGCATGCGTCACGCCCTGGGTAATCTAAAGCCGTTCACTCAGACTTGTTTAGCGGTGAGAATATAGTGCATGGGCGGTAGCGATTTTTATAAATATCTTAATATTGGGCTGTCAATAAAAAAACGGATTTACCGACGTCATTTATGTCTTCTATCCGTGGAATAAAATTGACGACAGTTTTTGTAGGTATGGAATAAATTACCAAAAATTATTCCTCAGATAGATTTGGCGTTGGTAAAATCATCCCTTAATCATCTTATTTCAGTCTACTGTTCTGATTATAGGCAAACTGTCTTTTAATAACCCCCATTTTAAGGTTCTCTAACTCGAATAGAAAACCCATTTTAGATAAGTAGTCTCTCATTTTTCTTATCTTTTTTGTTAGTCTATCTGTAAAAACTTCAAGTCCAACTCGAAATTTTGCAAGCCATACCAACATCGCGTCGAGGGGCCCGTGGCTAAATAATAACAGCCGTACAGATCGATCGATCAGGTTAAGCTACGCTTGCCGCGGTTGGTCTGTGCATGGATGACCATATTTACATACCGAGACCCCTCCGTGCCTCGGAAAGCAGGTAAAGCTGTTGGTCCCGGCTGTCATTCGTGGATCTTTGACAGTCGTTACGGGTAGTCAGAAGCCCGAAAGTCTGACAACCAGTCTTACCAAGGGGTATCGTATTACTCAGTAACTGGGTTGTGGAGGTCAGATAGGCAGTCGCTCCATGTAAAATACTGGTATTCAGCTGCATCCGGTTAGACTGGAAGCCGACCCCAACATAGTTGGCAAAAAGGCTAGGCAGATGATGACAAACATCGCGTCAAAGACGTGGCCATTCATTCAATTTAAATGCAATGACTGGCTGTTTTACCAATACCAGTTCTACCAACTATATATCTAGCCAAGATTTTTGTTATCACCGCTAAAATCAATCCTGCCTACCTCAAGCTTCCGGCAGACAATTATCATTAGTACATTTCCACCTCCCACCCCCCCCCCCAAACCCTCTCATCATGCCGCCTTTCACCCCACATTCCTCACCATGGTCAGCAGCCGGACCCAATGATATAAGCTTCGACCTCGCAAGGGGACACTGCCTTCCACAAAACAATCTTTTAACACCACTCAAAAAAATTAAATATCACCTTTGTTGCTTGGGCAATAAGAGTGATGTAAACATTTTTCGGATGCAAAACTATATTGGTCATATCAGATCTGTAACAATTTTTTTCATACTGTTCTATATCATATTGACCAATCAAAATTCAATCTTATTTCTGTAGTAACAAGAGTGATGTCAGCAGTTTTTCAGGTGTAACATTAAGTTGGTGATACTAAGGCTAGTTCCAAGTATTGATTTATAAGGAAGTAGGGCGTACAATGATTGATTTAAGATCCGGTGCGCGGGAGTTTATTGTTGGTGTTACATACGTCATCGAATTAATAAATATTTATGGTGAAAGGTTCCTTATCGTCTAGGCTTTATCAAGAAGGCTGTTGAAGGCTGTATGAACCCTTAATTCTCAATTCTTTATTGTGTACCATAATGTATGTAGTTGGTAGGGAAATAATTATATTAGTACCAATTATGGACCCTGTCGTGCACCGCATACATAGTAGGAGATAGGAGGAAGAACAATAGGTGTTTAATGTGATAAATTTTTCCCTGGGATATATACGGTGGAAAGGAAGTCGTAACGAAATCTTAAACCTGCAAATCTTTAAACAGGGTGTCAAGGACATCGAGGCGCAACTTGTTACCATGATTTCGGAACTCCCCTGCGTTGATATTTTTCGTCTGCGTTCTTCTTAGCGTGTCGATAGCAATCTAAATGTCCTCGGCCCAGAATTCGGCGCCATCACCAGAGTCAGTGCCGGATTAACCCCTAAGTAAATTAAGCAATTGCTTAGGGCATCACGTCTCGAGGGGCAACAAAAACTAGGCGCGGTCCCAGGGGGGGTCATGGGGATCATGACCCCCAAAATCATTCAAGCTGTCGAGAGCCTGAATGATTTTCTTACTTGTGTTCACAGGCGTGGATTGCTTAAGGCATCAAGTAGTCTTAATCCGGCACTGACTAGAGTCCATCAATTCCTGTAACGTGCAGCTGACAGGACACGCAGGACACGATATTAAGTGTCCCATCGTTTGTGGAACAGCACCACATTTACAAGGCGGAGTCGTCTATGATCACCTAAACAGGTTTTCCTTGCTTCGGCCAACTATCATCCATCCTGTCTGTCGTGATCAAAGAAATAGCCAAACAGCAAGGCCCAGACTGCATCCTGAATCAGTCCTGCTCGGCTGATTCAGAATGTACCCATCTTTCTGAATAATTTATTTACCTTAGTATCGTCATTCTTGTAGTCTATTTGATTGTTATATCCAACCTATAGCAGTCCACTGCTGGACATATCGTACCTCCGATAAAATAGGGTTATAACTCGAAAAACCTGGAAAGTCGCGGATTTGTTAATCAGTCTTTATTCTTACAATATTATTATTATGTGATCAAAATTATACATAAGTACTTGAAAAGTTTACAAAAAATATATTTTAATGGCATATGGCAAAAAATATACAGGGTGTCCCTGGAAGTATGGATCAAATCGAATAGGGGCGTGAGCAAGGTCATTTCCAAACTTTTTAACCCTGAGAATGTCAGTGAATTTTTTTACGGTTCAAAAGTTATGACCGATTTTAATTATTTTTTCAATCACTTCGCTTAGTGTTCAAAGAAAATAATCATAAAAAAATACTATTAGGGCTATCTAAAAAAAATAAATTGATAGCCCGTTTCCACGAATTCGATCTTCCTTCTCTTTTTTTTTAGTATTTTTTTTTTAGTTTTTTTTTTTTTTGTATTTTTTTTTGCTATCGTTTGGAAATGACCTTGCCCACGTCCCTATTCGATTTGATCCATACTTCCAGGGACACCCTGTATTTTAATGGCTGTTTTTCAATTTTCTTTATATATGTCTGTATCGTTAACTCAAGCTTGACCCTTTTTTTTAGTTGTAACCCTATTTTAACGGAGGTGCGGTATATGTCTCTTCGATTGCATGCAACATATAAGCAGGATCATCAACTACTCTCAATTATTTATTTGTCAGAAATAAAATCAAAGCGCCATTCGTATACCCTTCAAAACTTCCTAACGAACCAATTCTAATCAGATCAAACTTTAAAACGAAATTACTCGTCCAAATGCCGCCGTAACTCAATTATCTTCAAATATCATCAATATTTGACATTTTAACTACTGTGCTTGTCAACCTTATAACTAATGGTCTATTGAATGATCTTATTACTATGTTGACTGACAATACTTCAAAAATCCTTCGGTAAATTGTACTCGTTGCTAGCTTTTGGGGCTACGTTATAAATGTAATTTTCATTCATGAGAAGTAACCTCTGTTTTTCTCCAAGTTTCACCGGGTCTACCAAATCAAATCAAAAGTCATTTATTCAATTTAGTCTGAGAATGAGCACTTTTCGAACGTCAAAATTACATAAGACAGTCCCCCAAAACGCCCGCCCTTCACCACTTCCTAGTGCTTTCGCTGGGAAGAAGTGGCGCAACAAATTCCCCAGCAGCACAGCTGTCTGTTCAGTTAGACTTTGCTTCTATACATCATCATTATCTGCCTAGCCTTTTCTCAACTATGTTGGGGTCGGCTTCCAGTCTAACCGGATGCAGTTGAATACCAGTATTTTACATGGAGCGACTGCCTATTTGACCTCCACAACCCAGTTACTGTGTAATACGATACCCCTTGGTATGACACGGTAAGTATACCGTGTCATACCAAGGGGTATCGTATTGAAGGTGAGAGAGAGTACTCTCTCACCTGTACAACAGGCCTCCTCTAGGTGAGAGGGAGGTTGGTAGAAAACACATGTCTTCAATCACATATCTTCAAATTTTTGGTTCTAGGACATGCCGGTTTCTTCACGATGTTTCCCTTCACCGTTATGAGGGCAGCTCGATTCTTACTATCTCAATTAAAATTAACAAGACCACATTTCAAATCGAATTGCTAGATATGCTACATTTTCTGATGATTGATGCAAGAATTTCTGGTCGGACAAATTGAATGTTGCGCCTTTTGCTATATTTCTTTTTGTACTTGCGACATTGAAGAAAACAGTGAAAGAATCCGTTTGAACGTCGTTACCAAATCTGTCTTATCCAATTTTAGATCTTGCAACTTCAATTTCCTGTACATTATAGTAGGCGTACCTAAATCTCTTTAAAAATCTTGCTAAAGAAAAAAGTCAAAAAAGTTTATACCCATTCCCATATAAAGTGTTATGCGTACGCGCCGAAAGACAATGCTGATATAAAAAGGCTATCAGAATTAAGTGGGTAATGTACATAGATCGTTGCGCCATGACGCGGCAGAAGTCTGCTTGGTAGGGCTGCCGCTCTCAGATTTGAGAAAAAAAAATAAAATAGACTTTATACTATACCTGCTCGGAAAGTACCTTATTACTTTTTTTTTTAAATGAGCCAGAAAGTACGTCATTACTGTTGTACAAATTTGCGGGTCGAAAACGTATATGAAAATCCATAGTTAAGGTGCTGACTGGGCAGAAAAAGTGTATTAAAATCCATTGTTAACTTTCTGCATTTTTTTTTATTTATGGTAATTTAGTAGCTTATTCATATTAATCTCCCTGGCAAAATATTGAGTTTTAATAATTGTAACAATTTTAATAAACTTCACTTAAAAAAATATGTATTTTATTTTTCTGGTAGGTATAGTCTAAAGGACTATGTATCACTCGGAAGAAAGCGCAATTCCCAACTCGTGTGTATTAAGGTCTTCGGCTGAGCCTCAAATTACACCCTCGTTAGTAATTGGTCGCTTTCTCCCCTCGGCGAACAATGTACCTACTATTATTGCAACTACATAATCAGCTACTAATGTTCCCACTCAGTCTTCCCCCCAGTGAGAGGAGAGTGAGCCGTAATTCACTTTGTGTGCTGGACGCCACATGTCTTCGAATTTTTGTTCTAGGACTTACCATTTTCCTCACGATCTTTTTTTTCCTTCGCTGGTTTTAGGACTGAGGTGATTGAACAAAGAAAGTGTGTATCTAAATAGCTATATAGAGGTATGAGGAACAGGGTGTAAAGTTCACTCAACCTCCATAGAAAAGGGAGGATCCTCCGACCAGACGGGTGTTGTGTCTGGCGGGCAACTGCCCAATGATTCATGTCGGGCCGTTGTATATATGCTAGTTGCGTGGTAAACTCTGCTTGCGCGATGCAGGATTTGCGTGACGTCAGTATGACGCGTTGTTCGCATGTGGCGTTGTAGATACCGCTACAGCTACAACCTTCGACACTTGACCACTGCTGCTCTTAAATTTTTGCAACTAAAAACCAGACCAAACTTTAATAGCTGTTCTACAAAAGGCACATACGTATAAGACAGGTTTCCTAACAACATGTCAACAGCTAAGGTGTTGACGCACGATCCATAGGTCAGTGATTACAACACATCTATTGTCAGCTGTCTCAGGCCTGTTCTAACAAAATGGCCGCGTCACGTTTTTGACCGATATTCCACGTCCTTTGGTATTTCCACCATATTGCGTTTTACGGTCCATTAGGGTTTTAATCAGGTGTAGTTTTTTGGATTGCTTTAATACACAAAGCGGCACAGGCCTCCCGGAAGTCTTGCAACAATAATAATGTGATTTGTGTCATTGGTGAACGATTGAGTTATTAAATCATTTGAGACATGAAGCCTTTATAAACGAACTAATCTGCAAAATTTTTCGTCATCGACTCGTAGCACAGTCTAAAAATGTTATTGTTAAACTGAAATATTTATCGATATTTTATTTCTACAAAAATATAATAGTTACCAACCCTGCGCTTGCGTCTCAAGTGCAAGTTCGAGTGACGCAACACTACGGCGCGCGGCCGCAACTTTTTTAACAACTTTATGTCTAGCCTCTGTCGTTCTAGTTATGTGACGAAACTCTTGCCTTCTATATTTAGAAGGCCTACAATTATATTATTATTATTATAGATCTAGGTTTAAATTATATTACTGAATGATCAAAACACCTAACATTACACAAGTTAAAAAAACTGCTGTTTCCTACAATAGTGCAATACTTTCGCTATCAAAATGTATGGAACAGCAAAATTTTCTTTAAAAAACCTACGATCAAAGTCAAAGCATTTATTTCAAATAGGCACATAAAAGGCACTTTTGAACGACGATCAACGCCGGGGGTCCAGTAACATGTCCTGAATCTATGATAACTGATTGCGCATCGATGTACCTCCCACCACTCTCCACCCTGTATTACCAATGCAACAAAATATTAAAAAAAAAAACAACTACTTAAAAAAATTTAGGTATTTCGTTCACATACAGATCATTATTTTAAACGACCATTTTAGGAGACCTGAGATAGTATCGTAACTTAGTACATACTTAGTCTCTAATATGGCAACAGTTGAGACATATAACAGTTCTCTTTTACCAAAGGAGCTGTGTTTTTCGTTTTTGGACTTGGAGTAAATGTTACAAAATTTGACAGGCAATCTAATCTAATGGAATGAATTGTGACCTTTTTTTTATGAATGGGAAATCATCAAATGACTCCTCCCGCTCTGGGTGGAGCGGAAGGGAGTGTCAGACTCTTACTAACTAAAACCCATCCGTGTTCCTTCCTTAGCCCTTTATGTTCCGGGGTAGCGGTAACCTGTCGGACAATCTCGCACCCCCGGCAGGCTTCGGCCCTGGCAGGCCCCTTCCTTTTTGCTGACATCTCTTTGAGGCGCGCGTGGAACACGTACGCGCCGTCCGGCACGGGCCTGGTCCTGATCGGACGGTGAGCTACCCATTACTCTCCGTCCGCAGGCTAGAATTGTGACCTAAGACAACTTTTATGCTCATTAAAATTCTTAAGGATATCCTCCTCAGAGACAGTGGCGTGCATTGCATATAGGCATATAAGCAGTGCCTTTTTTTTTATGGATGGGAAATCATCAAATGACCCCTCCCGCTCTGGGTGGAGCGGAAGGGAGTGTCAGACTCTTACTGACTAAAACCCATCCGTGTTCCTTCCTTAGCCCTTTATGTTATGTTATGTATAAGCAGTGCCTACCAACATAAGCCTGTCAATTACATTTTAGTGTGTGTGCCCCACAATTAAGAAACTCACAAAATTATCATACCTAACAAAAAACAAAATCTTCATACAAACACGCGCGGCAGTAGGCATTCGCCGGACGGCCTACTCGGCTCCCGTACTATTCGCACATTATCATTGGTCTTTACTCGTTTAAGTTAAATACGACAAAATTAAAAATACGTACGTCTCACGCGTAATACCATGACCTTCGATCTTCGCAATTTAACACCCTTAAGTAGGCATGCCTACTCAAATAACCACACTTTTGACACCTCACTTTTTTTCTGATTAGTGTCCGCGTTTGCCTAGAATAGACCCAGCCTACTGCCTACCTATTCTGAAAACCAATGCACGCCACTGCTCAGAGATATAGATGCGAACTGTAGCCATAAATTCAGAAAATTTTCTTTGTTTACTTGCGGTTCCATATATTTTGACGGCGTAGGAATAGCACTTTTCTATGAAACCCCATTTTTAGGGTTCCCTACCTCAAAAGAATAACAGAACCCTTATAAGATAACTACGTCGTCCGTCTGTCTGTCAAGACCCTTATCTCGGGAACGGTCTTGACGCGGAACGTCACTTTCGCAAAACGTCGTTTTCGCACAACGTCACTTTTGCAAAACGTCATTTTCTCACAATGTCACTTTCGCAAAACATCATTTTCGCAGAATGTCATTTAAGTCATTTTTTTTTCTCAGGAGAGACCTAATATTAACACTGCAGAATCGGTTAAGTAATTTATTAAAATTATACAAAGAATCATCAATCAAATTTTTATTACAGTGTATATTCAGCCTATAATGTCCCCACTGCTGGGACAGACGCCTCCTCTCTGTGAGAGAGAGTGGGCTGTAATCCACCTCCCTGGCCCAGTGCGGGTTGTCATGTCTTAAAATGTTTGGTTTTAAGACATGCCGGTTTTGTCACGATGTTTTCCTTCATTATTTTTTGCCTCGAAAAGGTATTATGTTGGTTTCTTGCCGAATATAGGCATCCATGGGGGTAGATCCCCTGGTACTGATTTATCGATAGGGTTAAGGCCCCTGACCCCTGCTATGAGGAGTGCTATGTGATGGCAAGGGAATGTCTTTGCTACTCAATTTGCGGAAGGAGTTCCCTGGTACTGATTTGTCGGCAGAGGAATGTCTGACGACTTTTTTACTTGATGTTTTTATGCTGCATTCTCGGTAACTATTGAACCGATTCAGCTCAAACAACATTTTTGTTCGATTCGTTCCGGTTAAATGACATTTATTAATACTACTTTATTACATTATGATGTTAAGACTGCGTCACTAAGCGGAGTTCGCGCAGCTGATTCTTGTGCCAAAGTTGTTTGAAGTTTAGGCCATCGATAAGAAAATGAAGAAAAATTTTTTTTTTAGTTTGAGTTTGAGAATTTTTTTTGTGGGTGGTTATTTAATACTACAGCACTATTCTGTAAAAAAGCCAAAAATATGATTGATTACTATTGATATTATATACTATATTATTGGTATGATATATACTACGAGTACCTATTATATTTACTATTGTTTTAATCTGAAGTGTCTATTACTGAAATGCCAAAAAATCAAACTGGACTTCAATCCATACTAATATTATAAATTCGAAAGTAACTCTGTCTGTCTGTATGTTACCTTTACACGCCTAAACCACTGAACCGATTTAGATGAAATTTGGTATAGAGATAGTTTGAGTCCCGGGAAAGGACATAGGATAGTTTTTATCCCGATATTCCCACGAGATCGAAATTTATGCGGGTGAAACCGCGGGGCGCAGCTAGTAAAAAATAAGTTAATCTAATGCCGGAACTCAGAGTCGTTACTTAAAATTAACCAAAATATATACACTGGATAAACTTGTTATACTAAGGGCTAATTTTTCCAACGCCAGATAATTTTATCCGAGGAATAATTTTGAATTTTTGACAGTTCTTCCATACAAAGCCTGTCAAACATCAATTTTATTTATTTCACGACTAGCTGTGCCCGCGACTTCGTTCGCGTGCATGACGGAAACCGTTTTAAAGTTTGCGCGGAACCCTGCCTAAGTTACTCCTTATTACATCAGCTATCTGCCAGTGAAAATCCCGTCAAAATCGGTCTAGCCGTTTTAGAGATTAGCCGGAACAAACAGACAGACAAACTAAAATTGTAAAAAAAAATATTTTGGTAGATATATGTACCGTGTATACATCCATAATTCCATATGCATTTAGTAAAAAGCGGTTATTTTAATATTACAAACAGACACTCCAATTTTATTTATTTGTAAAGATTAAAAATTCAGCCCTAAATTAACTGACAAACCGTTTAAATTAAAATGTAATATCCTAACCTAACTAAAACTATTAATTAACAAACTAAAATATGGCGCCAAAAAATTCTTCCGCATTGCTGTCGACTGGTAATGTATACCCAAGAGAGTATTTCGAGTACATATAAATTCAAGTGTGTGTGGTTAATTACATAAAGTTCTTGATTAATAATTACCTATTTTTGTTTACCTGTAATAGTTTGTTACAGAGGGGCTTGTAGCTAATTAATAACAGCCGCATGGATCGATCGATCGGGTTAAGCTAAAATTGCTGCGGTCGGTCCGTGGATGGGTGACCCCTCCGTGCCTCGGAAAGCACGTTAAGCTGTTGGTCCCGGCTGTCATTCGTGGATCTTTGACAGTCGTTACGGGTCGTCAGAAGCCCGAAAGTCTGTCAACCAGTCTTACCATGGGGTTTCGTATTACCCAGTAACTGGGTTGCGGAGGTCAGGTAGGCAGTCGCTCCATGTAAAATACTGGTACTCAGCAGTGGCGAAGGGTGGATTTATGACAGAGGTAAGCCGGAGCAAAAAAAATGCCAAAAAAAAATTCAATTATGAATTGACTATGGTATGGTTATGTTCTGAATTTTCGAAGGGAAGCCGGTGGGAATCGAGTTCCATGGTACCTTCGCCACTGGCACTCAGCTGCATCCGGTGAGACTGGAGGCCGACCCCAACATAGTTGGGAAAAGGCTAGGCAGATGATGAATTGTTTTTTACATGTAGTTAAAATTGAATTTAATGCCGACCCCAAATGAAACGGGATAAGGCTAGGCAAGGGGAGAGAGAGATTTAGTTCAAATTCAATTTATAAAAAACTCCGGTTTCTTCCTGTAATTTCTGCAGTGAATACAAACGTTGGTAAAACTAAATAAATTCAAAAAGATCAGTGACTGCTCTGAGTTCATCAGTTAGACATATTATTACCGTATGTTTTTAAACCGACTTCAAAAAAGGAGGTTCTGTATTCGACCCGTATTTATGTATGTTTGTATGTCCGCGATTTTCTCAAAAACTAATGAACCGATTTTGATAATTCTTTCATTAATGTGATCTGACATTAGGTAATTATTCTTATGTACGAAGTTATATGCATAAATGTACTGCATCTCCGGCATTTCTATGCGAATTTTGATGATTCTTCTAGTCGGTGTCTTCAATCCTTCAATGCACTAGTGTTAATTGAATTTGTGTGGGGTAGGAACAACTAAAAACTGAAAAATAAAAAAAAACAGTACAAATATATGATAAATAGCTTTAATTTCGGAAGTCGGTGTCAAAAATCGAAACCAACGACACCGGCTTCCGAAATTAAAGTTATTTATCACTTTGTAGTGTTTTTTTTTAAGTCGGTTGTTTTTTTTTTTTTTGTCTAAAATTTTTGCGTAATCTCATCTAAACGGACGACATACCAAAATCAGACCACAATCCAAGGCTCTCCATTGTCACATATATTCCCAGATTGCTACAAAACTGCATAAATTGCTCTAGTGTTAATATTATTTTAATTTTCACAAATTGCCTCGGTATCCATGTGAATTGGAACGCGGGACTCTCACGCGTTTGACGAAGTAAGCAATTAATAGATGTTCACATAGCTTGTATGATCTTTGGGTCAGAATGATTATTAATAACAGATCATTTTCTCATCTTATTTTCACATCATAATTATTGTGACGATAATCATATAAGTTGTGAAATGTAGGTACAGACGCCAGCACATCAACCTACCCGAAACTGTCACATTTTCCCAATCAACTTTGAACCTTATGCTTTAGTGATAAAGTTGAAAATCTATTAAAGAAATTTAACAGGTTGTAGTAGGTTGATGTGCTGGCGTCTGTACCAACTAACTATACACCTCTGCTCTGCCTGTACCTTTGAGGCAGGCGCGGATCTAGATTTTCGCTCAAGGGGGGCAATTTTCCGAAATTGTCCACACTAATGTGTAGATTACTGCGACTTACGAGTTGTAGGTGGTAGATTCGAACCCAGACAGGCGCTTTACTTTGTGTAAATTATTTCATCACCACTGCTCTCAAAACGGTGAAGGAAAACATCGTGAGGAAACCGGCATGTCCTAGAACCAAAAATTCGAAGACATGTGACATCTACCAACCCGCACTGGGCCCGCGTGGTAGATTACGGCCCGCTCCCTCTCACAGAGAGGAGGCCTGTGTCCCAGCAGTGGGAACATTATAGGCTGATTATGTAATGTGTAGATCGGTCTTGGAAAATGAAAAGAAAGAAAGAAAGAAAATACATTTATTTAGCACAGACCAAAAGACACAATACACCAGATACATCAGATAAAAAAACTAAAAATAACGCTAGGAGGTGATGTAGACACTGTTTTGAAAGATCTACAACTCCTCAAACAGGAATTTCAATCTATTGGCTTGGACCTTAACCCTTCAAAATGTGAACTTTACCTTTCTGACGTTACCGACAGACAATTGACTTTAGATAAATTTAATGCAATAGCCCCACAAATCAAAATTTTAGACAAAAGTTCACTGCACCTCCTAGGTTCCCCAATTTTAGAAGACAGTTTTACTCCTTTCATCGACGAAAAAATTAAAAATTTCAATGAGATTTCGGACAGACTCTCCAAAATTAATTTACATTCGGCATTCACCCTGATTAGATACTGTTGTTTTGGCCCAAATTTTATGTATTTTCTACGCTCTTCCCCCTTATGGAAGCAGCCACACCTCTTGAACAAAATTGACCAAATTATTCGCAGCACACTAACATCCATTCTAAATGTGGCCTTGGACGACCGAGCGTGGCTTCAAGCCACACTACCCATCCGTTTTGGTGGCCTCGGCGTCCGCAAAATTACCAGTATTAGCTTACCGGCGTTCCTGTCTTCTGTCCACAGCACTGAAAAGTTGACCGGGAAAATTTTAGCTCCCTGCCTGGTTGACTGTGAAGTGCCGTGCTTGACCGACGCGGTGAACGCCTGGAAAGCGGCTTGCCCGGATACAGATCGGCCCGTAAACCCATCTTCCCAGAGACAGTGGGATGAGCCGCTCTGCAGGTTGGTACGGAATAATCTTATCAATACGTCCACCAATTCTGCTGAGCGTGCCCGCCTGCTGGCTGTGGGTGAGTGGGAGTCGGGGCTGTGGCTTCAAGCACTCCCGTCACCCAACATAGGCACTATGCTGGGTGACACTACCTTTCGGCTCGCTACCTGCCTGCGTTTGGGCGCTCCTTGCGGGGCTCCGCATCGCTGTCAGTGCGGTGAAGCTGTCGACTGCCTTGGACACCATGGCCTATCCTGCAGTAGGAGCGCAGGCCGGATAGCACGGCACGCCAGCATTAATGACATCATCCGTCGTGCTCTTGTCACCGCCGGGGTGCCAGCTGTTTTAGAACCCAACGGCCTGGCACGCGACGATGGAAAGAGACCAGACGGAATGACCATAATGCCCTGGAAGTTAGGCAGACCTTTGGTGTGGGATGCAACATGTGTCGACACCCTTGCGCCATCCCATCTTCCTAGCACGGTGGGCTGTGCTGGGGCGGCTGCTGCAGGTGCAGAAAACCTCAAACGGCGAAAATATTGCAACCTGATTGGGACTTATATGTTCGAGCCGTTTGGGGTTGAAACACTAGGGCCATGGGGTCCGAGTGCCCACTTGGTATTTCGGGATATCGCCAAGCGGTTAGTCGACTCTTCACGTGACCAGAGGGCTGGCCTATATCTTGGTCAAAGAATTAGCATTGCCATACAACGTGGCAATGCTGCCAGCCTTTTGGGCACTGTTCCTGTTGACAGCGATGCGGATGAATTCTTTGATGCCCTATAATGATTGTTTATTTTTTCATATAATTGTACATATTATTATAGTTTATATTTTAGCTTATATTATGTAAATATTTAATTTTTGGAGAAATAAATTCGGAAGTTGGGGTCTCCAAAATGGCCGTTTTGTAGGCGTCCACAGCTTCTTCAGGTGATGAAAATCTCTGTCCACGCAAAATAAAGATCAAATAAAAAGCGTAAAGTCCAATGTAAGTAATTAGCAGGAAAGTGCGCCTCACGGCTGCGCCAAAAAGGCCCAGTTCAGCAATAATGCCAGACAACTAGTGCCTGACGCTAGTTTCCAACTGGACCTGATGTGTGAGGTGGTGATACTGATCTGTCCAAGACCGATCCACACACTGGTGCATTGGATTCAAGACTACAACTTGCAGCCAATGCACCCAGTGTGAGGCGCCGACATGACATGCAGCTGACAGGACACGTAGGACATGATGTTAAAGGCCGAAGCACACTTGTAACACCCGACGCCAAACCACGCTTACTTATTGGCCAAATGACGGAAATAGCTCAACGAGATGAAAAATGTGGCCAATGAGTAAGCTTCATTGATAACAACGTAACATGGTGTGTTATAAGTCTGTTTCTGCCTTAAGTGTCGCATCGTTTGTTGAACAGCATAACATTAAAACTCCAAAGCGGAGTCGTGTATGAATCTGGCGTGGTGTGGATTTTATGTTACGTGGAAATCGATGCCAAATCGATTAATGGAATCAGTGACCAAACATTGCATTTGCTGACAATAGGCAGTCATACCTTACAATTTAATAATACAGATCCCTCCAATTATTATTCCTTTCAAAATATAGTATCTATGAAAAGAGCCTTGCATGTCTAGTTCCCATGCAATTACGGTCGCGATTATCTCGACGCGAATCGATTACGACAGATGCTCGATAACCTTTGTTTATCGATACATCGGTACAACACTAGCGGTAGAGCGTTGAAAATTAAAAATAGGTTATGTAATTATTCAATTGGTTTAATTGTTCTTAAGGCAATTGATTTCTCAATTGTAAACTTAAAAATCTCTCTCTTGTTCTACAATTACTTTAGAAATTATTAAGAATATTCCATTTTCATAAATGTTAAAATCCTTTAACATTTATGAAAGTGGTAGGGCTAACGCCCGCCTGGTTTGCGACCACCCTCACACCGGAGTCCGGCGTCAAGCAGCCTTCTGTGTTTCGTCGATGCGTGAGAGTTCCAGTGCCTTAGGCATCTTCTGGGCTGGGCACGCTCGTTCCATCATAGACCTCATCTATCGCTTTCCATCAGGCGTGATCGAGGTCAAGAGCGGGCCCATTCAGCAATAAAAAAGTGGTCTCTCAGATGTCTGCAGGTGGCGGTAACTACCTACCATCAGGGACCCCAATTCTGTATGATAATTATTCCCCGCGTAATCTTACCACACGCAAACCACGTACGGTTGTCATTCATGGTATTTTGACAGTTCAGACCGCGCCATCTTCGCGTTTTTTCGCGCGGTTTCGTTAATTGTGTCATAGAGAATACGTTTATAGCAGATGTTGTGATTAGGTATGGAATTGACGTGCTTTCGAAGTAAGGAGTCATTAAAGCGCGGCGCCCATTATCGGTGGGAATCGTTGCTGGTCGATACAGCTCGGGCGCCTGAGGGTTGCTTTTGGCGGCTTCGGGTGCCTGAGAACTGCCTCGGCAGCTACCCGAAGACAGTCTCGGCGTTCTTAGGTGTGCATACGACTGCCGAGGCAGCCCGAAGCCGCCCGAAGCAGCTCTCAGGCGCCCGAAGCCGCTCGAAGCCGCCGTATGGCGCCCGAGCTGTACCGAGCCGCACCGATGCCCACCGATAGTGGGCGTGGTCATAGTGAACTACCCTGTTTCATTGCCAAAAGTGCACAACCCTGGTTTTGAGAAAGTTGTGGTCGTTTAAAGATCATGTACAACGAATCACTGACATTGTACTGTATATTAAACTCCTACCTACACATTAAAGTCAACTACTCTATGTTTGGTCATAATGTCAAACTGTTTGTGCCTTGACCACGTAATTACTTACCGTAATGTTAAAACTACGAAGTTTTGAGGGTTATTACGTACTATGTGTGGAACCTTATGTGTGTGCAAATCCTAGATCAGTATTATAGCATCGAAATATTTGGAATCTAAAAAAGATTTCCTTTTTTTTATTGCTGAATGATGATGGAACGAACGTGCCTAGAAGATGCCTAAGGCACTGGAACTCCCACGCATCGACGAAACACAGCAGCCTGCTTGACGACGGACCCCGGTGGGATGGTTGTCAAACCAGGCGGGCGTCAGCCCTTCCACCGCAAGGGAAGAATTGGCCAGTCAAATAAGGTGTTGGGTGTGATTGTCCAGGATGCGCCGAGCGCTCGGCTCAGTTGAGTAACTGGCGGAACAAACTGCGCTACACGAGGAGGCTTCTTCATGCATCCCAAAAATCCCAATCCTTTATTATACGAGAGGGAGGGGAGAGGGAGGGGGAGTTTGTTGCGCCACTTCTTCATCCCAGCTAAAGCACTAGGAAGTGGTGAAATGCAGGCGTATCGGGGGACTGTCTTATGTAATTTTGACGTTCTGAAAGTGCTGATTCTCAGCCCAATTTAAATAAATTTAATGACTTTTGATTTGGAGAATAATAAGAGACATAAGATTATTACAGGTAACTGTGACTGCATGCATATAAGGATTTCCTTTAGGAATGTAGTTCTTTACTCTATTTAAGGAATAAGTAATTTAATAAAGCTATAATTGTGCACAATGTCACCTGATATGATTTGTGTGGGTACAGTGTTGGTGGCGACTACTTTCTTAAAGTGCAAGGCCCCGCACTGGTTCTAAGGGATGGGAAATGTTGTATATCGATGTTTTTGATAAGATAAAAATATAAGATAAGAAGTTATATTTTCCAAATCATAAAATCTAATTTTTTAGTAATTACATACACAACTTACACACTAGTGTTGATAACCTTCGCGTAATACTTTAATTTGGTTATTTTGTAGAGTGTTAGTATTTATATAAAAGGTATTTATCGGGACTTTAATTGCATTGCTACTTTTTTCTTCTATTGTATTTTCAATCGATGAATAAAATGTCCTTTATAATAAGCACAGCAAAAGAGTGGAACTTTCTACCTGCGTCTGTGTTTCCAAGCGCATACAACCCGAATCTCTTCAAAGTGAGAGTGAACAGGCTTCTTTTGGGTAAGCTCGCTCCTTCGTCGACTTTGTCTATGTCACCTCTGACCTAGACTAGAGTCAAGAACAAACCGATTTCAAATTTAAAAAAATAAAAAAATAATTTTCCTGTCTGATACCGGTCTTAGTTTGATTTATGCATAGTCTACAATTATACCAAATGCTATTTAGTACCCTAAAAGCATTTAATCAGGTTGAATGTTGTTCAGCGTCCTTGCAAAGGTACCGCAAAACGGGGCTACTTTGACTTCCAAGGTTACTTTGACAGGCGTTGGAACTACTTTAACAGAGCGCCAAAATCGGTTTTCACGTGTGCTCAGCAAGTGTGCGTGACCTCGAGTAATATTGCGCGAGGCGCGGGGTGTGGGGAACGCGTTATAGCGTTGTGATCGGCCTTGTCAAAGTAACCCTGGAAGTCAAAGTAGCCCCGTTTTATTGTACTGCTTCAACAGTAATTATTTAACGTGTGTCTCTTCACTACATTCTTTTTAAACCTCCAGGATACTAACTCCTTCTTCTCCTCTAGCCTATCATCATCTTTCCTTTCATAACAGCATATATTATATTAAAAAAAATTATCGATATCTGCTACTATCGAGCATGCTTCCTCCCTATTTCTCGTCCTCAGATCAAGTGACAACTTGCTATATCACTTGACGGCTCACTGGCTGGTCAAGTGAAGGCATACCACTGGCATGACTACTCGCATGTAACACTAGACTTGGAAGTTTTACAGGTTTCATATTTAAAGGTATGGAAATAGCCAGACTTATATACAGGGTTATTGGAAAAACACCAACAACCTCTTAAGAGGTCATTGTGCTCATCATTATGAACAACTTTTACTATGGGACCAAACCCGAAATCGCGAAAAAAAATCAGCTGTTCCCAATGATGTATAATATATAATACGTCATTGGCTGTTCCCTACATTTTGACGAGTTGTACGAACATAAATGTAGGGAACAGCTGATTTTTTTTTCGTGTAGTAAAAGTTGTTCATAATGATGAGTACAATGACCTCTTAAGAGGTTGTTGGTGTTTTTCCAATAACCCTGTATAAGTCTAGCTTGACCGACTTCTTAGTACTACTGTCGTCTGTAATCTGATATATTATGCTTCTACCCGGGACTTTGTCCGCGTGAAATTTCTTGTTCTCCCGACTCACATCGTCGCATCGCATCGCCCGTCTTCGCTTAGCGTTCTTTCTGACTTTCTTTCATTTTGCTCGGCTCCTTAGTGTCCTAGCGAGATGTTAAAATACGTGAGTAATAGCCTATAGCCTTCTTCAAGAATTGGGCTATCAAATGCAAAAATAATTTTTCAAATCCGACTGGTAGCTTTATTATTAGTATAGATGTACAGACGACAGTAAATCAACCTACCCGAAACTGTCAAATTTTCCCAATCAACTTTGAACCTTATGCTGTAGCGATAAGGTTGAAAATCTATTAAATAAATTTGACAGATTGTAGTAACTTGATGTGCTGGCGTCTGTACATAGATTCATTATAATAAAAGGTTGACTCATCGTCTTCCTAGCCTTTTTCCCAACTACCACCAGTATTTTACTTGGAGCCACTGCCTATCTGACCTCCACAACCCAGTTACTGGGTAATACGATACCCCTTTTGGTAAGACTGGTTGTCAAGACTTTCGGGCTTCTGACTACCCGTAACGACTCTCAAAGATCCACGAATGTCAGCCGGGACCAACGGCCTTACGTGCTTTTCGAGGCACGGAGGGGTCTCGGTATGTAAAGATGGTCACCCATCCACAGACCAACCGCGGCAAGCGTAGCTTGACCTGATCGATTGACCTGTGCGGCTGTTATTATTTAGCCACGGGCCCCTCATAATAAAAGGTTGGTTGTTGGTACTAAACCCTTATGTTCTACTATACAACATTGCAGATCAAATAAAAAGTGTTAACTTGACTGACTGTAGGGCAGAGGCTTCTTTCACACTGAGAATTGAATTGATCTCCACGCTTGCGCACTGCGTGGTGTCAATTCCAAACAAATATATCCAGGTTTCCTTATGATGTTTGCCTAAATGGCATGACAGTTGATGATGATAATGGGGCTCACTTTTCCGCACAGAGCCAAAGCACACACGGTACTTTTTGCATCGGCGATCGGCGATTTTGCGGCTGTATCGATGCTGCATCGCGTTTTGGCGACTCTCTGCGTTCGGAAGCGGTATCTGAATTGCGCGTTTTAGCGACTGCTCCGCTGCTGCATCGCGTTTTGGCGACTCTCTGCGTTCGGACGTGGTATCGGAAGCGCGCGTTTTAGCGACTGCTCCGATGCTGGCGCAAATGCCAAATCGCTGCGACCGGCATCCGAATGTGTGCGGAGTGTAGCGTTCAGCCGCTGTATCGAGCTTCCGAAAAGCGACTGAATCGCCGCGTTTGGCGTTTTTAAGTGTGCGGTGTGGAATGCTTGGTCGCTGCATTTAGCTTCTAAAAAGCAGCTGAATCGCCGATCGCCGATGCAAAAAGTAGCGTGTGTGCTTTGGCCCTTAGACTCCCATTTGATCCGTTGTGCGTAGGGATTCTGGCTAACAGAGCCAGCCTAGCTCAGCCCAAAAGCACAGAAGCTTCCTGGGAGCTTCACAGGCTTCGCGGAGCGATCTCACTGTTCCGAGGATTTCTTCACGTTGTGGAGCCACGGCCTCGCATTCCAGGATGACGTGGGCGGCTGATTCCTCGGCGTCAAAGGCAGCCCCTGTAAAGGGGGCTGTCTATGGCGCCTATGTGGCATGACAGTTATAATCCAAGGAATATAAATTTCCAGTCGCATAAGTACTTACCAAGGGGTATCGTGTTAGCACGCAGTCGCTACCTGTAAAGGACTGGTATTCAGCTGCATCTGGTTAGACTGGAAGCCGACCCCAACAAGGTTGGGAATAGGCTAGGCAGATGATGATGACTCACACTTGTCAGATTTTGGACCCAAAACCTGGCTTTTTAAAAAGCAAGTCCTTGAAATACCACGTCATTCACATATACACAAATTACTTTGTAAAAATATGTGGTTCGCGTCAGCTGTTGATGACGTGAGAGCACGCATGCGCGTAACCGCCATGCGTATAAACCTGTTAAGGCGCTTACAGGACCTAAACGCAAAAAAACGGTAGTTTTCGAAACAATAAAAGTATATGATCGCCTACAGTAAACAAAATCAGAAAAATATATGATATTCTTCAGGATATATGCTAGATAGATAGTGTTTTGAAAACACAATACAACTAATTTGGTACGATAGAAAAAAATCATGAACATACCTCTAAAAAACTTTCTTTTTACAATAAAAACCATACTAATATACATACAATCATTCTGATTTTTTGTCAGATTATTTTACAAGTAACATACTAAAATGATAGTGTTTTATTTTTTTATTTAAAACAATAGTTTTTTTGTAAATCGAATATTCATAGTTCCGAACATAAAAAGTGCGCATGTGTGCGTGAACGCCCGTGTAGCGACACTGCCGGCCGAGGCCTGATGCTATATGGACGTGTCGCTCTTTTCGCCGCACTATTTCCGTCAAAATTGTTATGTTTTTGTTAAGTTTTATTTGTAAATTCATTGTTTATTATTATTTGCATTATCTTCTTTCCGTAAATATTTTTATTTCGTGTAAATATAAAATACTTTTAAGTTTGTTATGTATGGGTGCAAGGCGCGCGCCATCTATTGTACGGCGAGTCCCAACTCCCGGGCGTTTCACTTGTGTCTACCGGCAGTGGTCCGCGTAACCTAACAAAGTTAAAATAGGGTAATAATTTGTAAATAAATGGGAAATATAGTGAAACATTCCGTTAGGAGGACTACAAAACGTTCATATAAAACAAAAGCCGAACATAATATGAACGAAAGTAAAAAGTATGAGCATTTTATTTTTAACTGAATATTTTTATTTTTGCAATAAAACTATGAATTTTGGAAACATCTAAGAAAGTGCAGTCGGTATTTTCGACTTCACGTACAACTGTCACAGTGACGTATGTGGACGACGTGTAGATTTGTATTCGAGAGTCCCCGGGTTCGATTCCCAAGATTACGAAATCGTACTTTATTTTTAAATTTTATTTAAATGTATTTTGAATTTTTAGATAGATAGTGTTTTGAAAACATAATACAACTAATTTGGTACGATAGAAAAAAATCATGAAGATACCTCTAAAAACTCTTTTTACAATAGAAACCATACTAATATACATACAATCATTCTGATTTTTTGTCAGATCATTCTACAAGCAACATACTAAAATAATAGTGTTTTATTTTTTTAGTTCAAACAATAGTTTTATTGTAAATAGCATAATATTCATAGTTCCGAACATAATAAGTGCGCATGTGTACGTAAACGGTAAACCCCCGTGCGTGTAGCAATAATGCCGGCCGAGGCCTGATACTATACGGACGCGTCGCTCTTTTCGCCGCATTATTTATTTGTACCTACATACATTCATTGTTTATTATTACTATTTGCATATCTTCTTTCTGTAAATATTTTTATTTCATGTAAATATAAAATACTTTTAAGTTAAAATAGCGTAATAATTTGCTATCAATTATATCATTTGTAAATATGGGAAATAAAGTGAAACATTCCCTTAGGAGGACTACAAAACGTTCATATAAAACAAACGCCGAACATATGAACGAAATTAAAAAGTAAGAGCATTTTATTATTACTGAATATTTTTTTTCGCTATGAATTTTGGTAGTTTAAGAAAATGCACTTATTACGCATAAGCTCAGTTTTTTCGACGAGATACGCAATCGTTACATTGGCTTATGTAGACGACGCGCAGGTTCGTGTTCAAGGGTCCCCGGGTTCGATTCCCAGTGATACGAAATCGATTTAATTTTATTTAAATGTATTTTGAATTTTTAAATATATTTTTATAAATAACTAAAAAAACGTCTACAATGTAATTATCTTTCACAGGAGAAAGAAAGTCGAAAATATCAACACGGAAGTTACTTCTAATGCGTAAGTACCTACACGTTTTCTATGCCATTGTAACAATAAAAAAAACCTAAATTTATTAACAGACCGCGACTTATTGATAATATGCATAAAGAAATCACAGATTCATCCGAAAATTGCGATGAAAATTATCACAAGCAAGAGTTTAATTTTTATTGATTGTGTTTATAATAAATAGAAATCATAATAATTATGTATGAATGTTAGGTACGAGTACCTAATCCTTGAGGCCGTTTACACATCATGCCGAAGCTGCAGCGGCATCGCCGCCGCCGCGGCGCCGCTGCATCAGTCACCCTTGGATTTGTATGAACACACGGCGCCGCCGCGCCGCCGCGCCGCCGGCGGTGCGGCGCGGCGACGAGTTTTGATAAGATCTATCAAAACTCGCCGCCGCACAGTGGTCTGAAAATCGAGCTCCATAGTCATAGAAACTTAAAGTACGGAAATAAAAAAACAAAAATTGTAATGGGTCTAGTATACCTCCCTTTACGTAATATTAACGTATGGATGGTATCAGTCGCTCCACGCGTGAGAAAAAAAGTTTTTTGTTTTTTTTTGTATGGGAGAAAACACTAACCCCCTTATTCATAATCCTATTTTATCTCTATTTTAGCTAAAATAGGTTTATAGAACGTTTGTCTTTATCTGTCACGTTGTCATTTCTGTGTGTAAGAAAGAGACAAACCCCATTTTAACTAAAATAGGTTTGATAAGTTTTATGAATAAGGGGGTTAATGTACATTTTTTTGAAATGAATGGAACTGATAGGCTGGAGCTCACACGAGCTATTGTACCATACACGGCCATCAAGATGACATACAATTCATGGACCGTTGGGCGCCGCTTTGCACGTAGCAAATTTTTGAAATTTTGTGTTTTCGATATGTGATTTTTCAAATCTTTGACGTGAATAAATGAACTTGCCGATCGATTTACTTATACTATCGTTACTTTTAGCCTGCTTATGACCTTTATGATGACAACAATTAAAAATTATGTTGATTATAAGTACCTATACGTTTTTTTTTAATTTCATTCCAAGAACTACTTAACTCATTTAATCACCGTTGTAGTGTATCTATTAAATAGATATGTAAACACTGTCTCATTCACACAAGCGGGGTAGCTGCTGTCAGTTATGTTATGTCATCTGTCAGTTACGAGGAATGGCGGGAAACAGACAAAGTGAAGCAGGCTATATACGATGGCGCTTGGTGTGGTAGTGAGCCAGTGAAGTGATATGTTTAACATAAGTACGGAATCAACAGGATTCTACAACCGTGATTATGGTTGAGTTATAATTAGATACTGCTTCAATCTGAGCCTCAATCAGAGCCTGTTCTTCCACGATGTTCAACTTGTTTTCGTTTGAAAACTTAAAATAAATTGGTCAGCAGAACATTGTGGAAGATGGCTTTGGATTCTCCCATACCTTTTCTTCGCCACAAACTAAGCGCAGAGGCACAAAAGAACACATAAACATACTGGAATCGTCTTCGTCTGCCATAGTTTGCTTATACAAACTTTGCCCTGAAGCACCATCAAAGCCATACTTGCATATAATTGTTAACTCTTTGCCATCCAGCGAAGGTTCCACACGTAGGAATTTTCCAAGCTTTGCACAGTTTTATCCAAAATTTAGCTTTACTTTTACCTCTCCTTCCGTGATGTACAATGGTAACTTTTGGAGGGCAGCAGTCCTTCTTCGCCTCAAGGATGGCAGTATAAGAAGGACACAGTGGTACTCCTTCTTCTTTTGCACAAGATCTTAATGTTATATACTGCCACTTCGAAAGCTTCAATGAGGTCAAAATAAATAAAGCTTTATCAGCGGAATATATAGGCACAGTTTCCTTGGGCTTTAACAATTTATTTATCCTTGTAGCCTCTTTGCTCCGAGACTATTTTAACGATATCTGCTATATTCTTGTCATGTGCTTTCAAACCGGTTGCATGAGCAAGGCTTTCAGTGCTATACGTTAGGAGGTCTTCCGCTCTCCTTCTCTTCTGTAGCGGGCTTAGCTCTTTAAATGGTTTTCTCGGCCTCACAACTGATGTTGATGTTCCAACACTGCACGTCTCCGGTGTGTAGGATGTTGATGCACCCTCATTTAAAACAAAGTCAGAACTGGAACGGGTTTGCTGCTCTACTGACACTAAATAAGGGGTCATCTTTCCTTTCATGATCTCAGGCCATTTTATGTTCTCTTGCAGCCATGTCTCATACTTTGTTATGTATGTACGTCTCGTGAGATTACACGAGATCCATTTGTTCCTCAACGAACAAACATAAGTCTGACAGAATTGTTTCAATACCCTCTTTTCATTTTCTGACAAATCAATAGTATTCTCAAAAACTTCAAATAAAACATTGGGCTGTGAAAAACAATTGTTGTTTGACACAAACATGACAATGTCCAAATTGGTATCACAACCTTCCATCACAGCACAATAAAAAAAATAACGTAATAAGTTAGCGCGCACAAGTACTGAGAGCTACTGATAAAAGTAAGCTCAAACGTCCTGTTTTTATACAACTACCCTCATTATCGTTCGCTATTCTTTAATTAGGTTTTACAGACTTTAATATTACAGACAATAGAATTTTATTGTGACTAGGGCCCATTTGGCCCTGCTAGAGCTGGTTGATGCTCATGTCATTAGTATATAATTATAACTCAACCATAATCACGGTGATTAAATGAGTTAGTTCTTGGAATGAAATAAAAAAAAACGTATATAATCAATATAATTTTTAATTGTTGTCATCACAAAGGTCATAAGCAGGCTACAACTAACGATAGTATAAGTAAATCGATCGGCAAGTTAATTTAACCTCGTCAAAGATTTGAAAAATCACGTATCGAAAATTCAAAATTTCAAAAATTTGCTACGTGCAAAGCGGCGCCGAACGGTGCATGAATTGTATGTCATCTTGATGGCCGTGTATCGTACAATAGCTCGTGCGAGCTCCAGCCTATCAGTTCCATTCAGTTTCAAAAAAATGTACATTAAGTGTTTTCTCCCATACAAAAAAAATAAAAAACTTTTTTTTCTCACGCGTGGAGCGACTGATACCATCCATACGTTAATATTACGTAAAGGGAGGTATACTAGACCCATTACAATTTTTGTTTTTTTATTTCCGAACTTTAAGTTTCTATGAGTATGGAGCTCGATTTTCAGACCACTGTGCGCCGCCCGCGGTGCCATACTATTATATTCTGTGGCGATGCCGCTGTATTGGTTTCTCTTGGATTTGTATGAGCCCTTGCGGCGCGCCGCCGCGGCGCCGTGTGTTCATACAAATCCAAGGGTGACTGATGCAGCGACGGCGGTGCCGCTGCAGCTGCGGCATAATGTGTAAACGGCCTCAAAGATTAGGTACCTAACATTCATATATAACTATGATTCCTTTTTATTATAAACAAAATCAATTTTAAATCTAATTTCTTGCTTTTGATCATTTTCATCGCAATTTTCAGATGAATCTGTTACCTATTTCATTATGCCCATTATCAATAAGTCGCGGTCGGTTAATAAAAACATTAGGTCAGAATTTTTTTTATTTTTGTAATAGCTTAGATAACGTGTAGGTACTTGCGCATTAGAAATACCTAACTTCCGTGTTGATATTTTCAACTTTCTTTCTCCTGCAGACTTTTTTTAGTTATTTATAAAAATATTTAATAGATATATTTAAAAATTAAAAATGACATTTAAATAGAAAATTCGATTTCGTAACCTTGGGAATCGAACCCGGGGACTCTCGAATACAAATCTACACGTCGTCCACATACGCCACTGTGACAGTTGTACGTGAAGTCGAAAATACTTAGCTTATTCGAAATGACTGCACTTTCTTAGATGTTTCCAAAATTCATAGTTTTAGAAAAAAACACTGCAAAGTGATAACTTTTATTTCGGAAGTCGGTGTCGCTGGTTCCGCATTTTCGTTTTTTGACACCGACTTCCGAAATTATAGTTATTTATCACGCTGTAGTGCTTTTTTTGAAGTCGGTTGTTTTTTTTTCTTTCTAATTGTACCTACTTACCTCACAAAAATTCAATTAACACTAGTGCATTGAAGAATCATCAAAATTCGCATAGAATTGCCGGAGATGCAGTACATTTATGCATATTAACTTCGGACATACTACATAAGAATAATTACCTAATGTATTATATACTAAAACCTTCCTGGAAGTATGTAGGTAGATCACATTAGTGAAAGAATGATCAAAATTGGTTCATCAGTTTTTTAGAAAATCTACAAATATACTATATACAAACATACACACATACATACATTACATAGGTACATACATACGGGTCGAATACACAACCTCCTTTTTTGAAGTCGGTTAAAAATGTTTTAAATTTCATTGAATCAGTTTTATTTCAAAATCACCCACATCCTTAAGTTTTTCAAGTCACACTCAAAACGAATAAAATTTATTATGTTGTCACACATAACTACATAATTTGTTTGTTAGATCTTTAACTTATTTGCACATCGTTTCCGCGCCATCTATTAGAATACTAGGGCGTAATCTCACAAAACCGTTACTTCTAAATCTCATGTATGCTTTATGTCATAATTGTGATGGGCGTCGTCGTTAGATGGCGTTTGCGTCGATTCTGCATATGTGTGCATGCGTTTTTCAAGGACACTTAGGTCTAGTAAGCCTCTTAAACGCCAAATGTCAAGGTGCGCCCACGCAATCTGTTATCACTTCAAGATAGTTTCTTTATGACGTATTGGGTTATGTGGGAATTTTAGAAGCTTTATAATGCAGTTCCGTGAATCATGGAATGAGAGATATATATTATGTCACAATAGAAATATTAATGTGTATTCTATCAGCTTACATGAGCTCAAGCTACGGTGTCCTAGAAAAGCGGTACAAGCGCGATAGTAAACCACTGGGACAATTACCACTGGGCGCTGTGGGACAATTCCCAGTGGGTGCAGTGGGACAATTCCCAGTGGGCTCAGTGGGACAATTCCCAGTAGGCGCAGTGGGACGATTCCCACTGGACGCAGTGCGACAATTCCCACTGGGCGGTGTGAGAGAATTCCCACTGGGCTGTGTGGGACAATTCCCATTCCCACTGGGCGGTGTGGGACAATTCCCCCTGGGTTCAGTGGGACAATTCCCACTGGGCGCAGTAGGACAATTACCACTGGGCGCAGTGGGCAGTGGGGCAATTCCCACTGGGCGCAGTGGGACAATTCCCTCTGCTGGTCAAATACCTCTCTCTCTCTCTACTTTTTCCTCTCGTTTCTGACCTATGCTATTGTGGGCCAGTCCTTTCGGTAGGAGCTAAGTTCGTCCCTCCATCTTCGCCTTGGTCTGCCGCGATATCGCCGTGCATTCAATGGGACCCAATCAGTGGCTGTTTTAGCGTGTCTAAGCTGGTTTTTTTACTTGCAAAGTATTCTAGTTCTATAACTTTGCTGTGGACTAGGTTTTTACCCACTACCTACCTTCCATCGACCCTGGACCGTACCTAGTTATTCCTCGAGCCTTAATATCCTTTATTTTGTAAAATATACACCGTGACATAATAATTATGTAGGCAGACCGCCGTCAGATCACTTAGACAGGGCTAGATTGTGTCTAGACACGAAGCAGTTTGATGGAGAAGGTCCATTTGAGATTAAAAACTGGAACCTTCTGAAGATATACATATATTTACTGGGATCCCTTCTTTTCGCATAATGTTCTTTGTCCTAATATACTTCGGCATAACGATTTTGGCACAATTTGTTTTGGCATAATAATACTTCGACATAATTTTTTTAGGCATACATTTTATGTTGGCATAATCATCTTAAAGACTAATTTGTTTTGGAATAAATTTGATTCGCATAACGTTAGTAGGCCTAATGACTATTAGCATAACGTTAGTAGGCCTAATGACTATTAGCATAATAATATTTAGGCATACAATTAATATAATTTATACATAACATTATGTAACTTAAACGATTTTTCAATCGCGAGATAACTTTTATCTATTAGACGTTTTGACAGTTTTTGTATAAAAAATATGTCAATCAGTTAACTTCTATTATGAGAAATAAATATGGCGGTTATTCCTCAGATAGAAGTTAACTGATTGAAACGGGAACACCCAAATACTCCGAAATATTTTATTCCGAATTTGTCGATGTTCCGATTTTCAAAAGTCTGAATTTCATAATACCTAAGAATTATAATGTCTATTATTAAAATCACGAAATTTATTTTACCGAAAGTCATAAATGCGACTTGTTTGTTTTCCGATTTTCATATATTCGAAGAATCAAATGCTCGATGGGTTCGCGGTCCGAAAAACGACATTCCGATTTTCAATACTCCGAATTATTTCCGTTACTGTTACCGCACCCGAACTCAACGAACGCAATAGACGACGTAGGATGCAAGAGCGAGCGAAGGGCACCCCGAGGTTCGGTTTGGTTAGGTTACTTTAAACCCTTTACACAGAAATAGGGGCCCCGCGAAGCGGGGCTCCGTCGACATAGGATGCAAGAACGAGCGAAGGGCACCCCGAGGTTCGGTTTGGTTAGGTTACTTTAAACCCTTTACTCAGAAATAGGGGCCCCGCGAAGCGGGTCTCCGTCGACATAGGATGCAAGAGCGAGCGCTTGAATGCTGCATGCTGCATACTTGCTTGTTTGCTGCATGCTTGCTTGCATGCTGTATGCTTGCTTGCTTCATGCTTCCTACAGCGAAAAAATCAAAATATGTTTTATTATCATTATGCGTAAATAAAGGAGAACGAGTAAGACCGTACCCAGAGACAAAGTTAATTGTAGCATTATGGACTATGTCGGTATTTGTTGACCTCATGGAGTAGTTTAATTAATCCTAAGACAGCATGTCTGAATTCACTTGGAGAAAAAAGATATTTAAGGAAGTTACATTGGTTTGAGAAGACGGTACCCAGAGACAAGGTTAATTGTAGCATTATGAACTATGTCGGTATTTGTTGACCTCATGGAGTAGTTTAATTAATCCTAAGACAGCATGTCTGAATTCACTTGGAGAAAAAAGATATTTAAGGAAGTTAAATTGGTTTTGAGAAGACCGTACCCAGAGACAAGGTTAATTGTAGCATTATGAACTATGTCGGTATTTGTTGACCTCATGGAGTAGTTTAATTAATCCTAAGACAGCATGTCCGAATTCACTTGGAGAAAAAAGATATTTAAGGAAGTTAAATTGGTTTTGAGAAGACCGTACCCAGAGACAAGGTTAATTGTAGCATTATGAACTATGTCGATATTTGTTGACCTCATGGAGTGGTTTAATTAATCCTAAGACAGCATGTCTGAATTCACTTGGAGAAAAAAGATATTTAACGAAGTTAAATTGTTTTATTAAATAGAATAAAATAAAAGAATAGTACATTATTTATTCTCATTAATTATTATTTTAACTCCTTTATTTCGTTATACATGTTTATACAAATTATATTTTTAAATATTAGAATATAAAAACATTTAAAGATATAAAAAAGTTGTAGCCCACCGGTATCGGGAACAGGTCCAAGCTATCAGGGCTCTCAGGGCTCCAGAGAGAAGAACCTCCTAATAATGTGGGTCGTGTCGAGAAGTTCCGCTTTCTGAATCAAGTCCTTGATCCAGCTGCCCAACGAGAGCCTCTTCAGGTGCTAGTCGACGTTTTTGGCTATTAAGCCATAGGCTGTCACGACTATCGGCACAATGATCGCTGAGTCCACATTCCACGTTTAACAACCTCGTTGTTAATATGTTTATCTTTCCCGGCACACACGAGGGTCGTAATCATGCAGTGGCGTGCACAGAGATTTCAGACAGGGTATGCACAAAAAAAAAACTACATCAATCAACCGTTTGAAAATGTTTCTATTTAAACATACTTCACCAGCAGGTCTCACAGGTATAATTTTCCATTTTTACAATAATCTTACTAAATAATAATTACTCGACAGTCAATCACTTGCGCCATATCTCATATTAGGACTTGGTTCTACGCATACCTCTATAGGGTACCTACATGCCTCTTCGCAAATGCTCTGACACGTATGATTTTGCGAGTTTTAATTGGTATGTGCCTAAACTAAACAAGATAAGTTCCTCCTCGTTGAGGCTAGGAAATGGTACATCGCTTTCTTCCATCGCTGTGAAACGTACCCTTTGGCGGTTGATATTACAATCCACAACATATTAGTCACCAAACCTGTTGGAAACGTTAATTCTGTCTTTTATTATTTCGACAGTGTTGTTAGCGTGTTGTTCTACAATGTATCACGGAACGTGTTCAATAAGGCTCCAGCGATTTAGATAATTAACAGAATTTGATTAAAAATTAATTAAAATTGATTTAGAACTTGTATTGTGTTTTGTTTTTATTTCTTTTTTGTATCTCATTTTATGCTGCATTGTCGGTTGCCAGCAGACATGCTGACTAAAGATTAATTAAACTACTCCATGAGGGCAACGAATACCGACATAGCTCATAATCTCTGCCGCGAATAGCAGAATAGCTATTAAAACATGGGAAAAAATTAACAAAAAAAAAAATTAAAGGGGGTACAAAGTTCGCCGGGTCAGCTAGTAAGAACCAATATAAGTATGGTAATTACAATAATGAATAAAGATAATGAACTTTCCTATAATTTTGTTAAAACAATTTAACTTCCTTAAATATCTTTTTTCTCCAAGTGAATTCAGACATGCTGTCTGAGGATTAATTAAACTACTCCATGAGGTCAACAAATTCCGACATAGTTCATAATGCTACAATTAACCTTGTCTCTGGGTAGGTACCGTCTTCTCAAAACCAATTTAACTTCCTTAAATATCTTTTTTCTCCAAGTGAATTCAGACATGTTGTCTTAGGATTAATTAAACTACTCCATGAGGTCGACAAATACCGACATAGTTCATAATGCTACAATTAACCTTGTCTCTGGGTACCGTCTTCTCAAAACCAATTTAACTTCCTTAAATATCTTTTTTCTCCAAGTGAATTCAGACATGCTGTCTTAGGATTAATTAAACTACTCCATGAGGGCAATGAATACCGATATAGCTCATAATGCTACAGTCATCTTTTTTTTTGGGTACGGGGCCCATACAACTTTACCCATTGTTCTTTATGCTTTAGGATATTATGCTTAAAAAAGTTATGCTTTAGAAGTTTATGCTTAATAAATTTATGCTTTACAATATTATGCTTAATCATTATTATGGTTAGAGAAATTATGCTTAAAAAAATTATGCGTAAGCTGTTATGCGTAATTATATTATGCGAAAATATAATTATGCCAAACAAAATTATGCTAAGTTATATTAGGTCTAAACATTTTATGCAAATGGATAGGGAACCATATTTACTTAGGGTAGGCCATGCCTACCTACCAGACCCTCCCCAGAGGAGGATCCGGTGACGGACAGCCGCGGCGGGTTCACGGATGAGTGCTAACGCGTGAACTGTTCCCGCCCTAAGCGGCAGAGGAGGACACCGTGGAGTTTTAGTGGGTTACAGTCCCACATAACTGCACTATCTCCCCGTGTTAGTGCAGAATGCATGAGCATTTCTACACGTTAAAAAAAAGGCCATGCCTTCCTGCCAAGGTATTGAATGCTCTATGCCTATGTATTAAATGCTCTACCTACAGTAAAAGTGCGCAATCCTGCACATCTCTACCCTATTTCAAGTTAAACAAATACTTATCAACTTTATTTCAAAAACAATTAAGTTAAAATTAAAAGTGACTAACACTATTGACAAAGTTATAACAATGTTTGAAGTTGTAGCGTAAAGTGAACTTTATTGTGTAGGAATTAAAGTAATTTTTAATTTGTTTACATTTTTGGCAGATAAATCGCGAATGCACGGTACGCGTCTTTGCAATGGTAGTAGAGGATTGGAGATTTTCTTATTTTTTTGAGTTAAACTATATTTTCCCACTGCTGGGCAAAGGTTTTTAAATTACAGGAACAAAATCAGCAGCATTTTGTAAAGTCAGCAATGCACCAGACGGACTTAGGTCTTTCTTGCGTGCGCAAATTCATGGATACTCTCCAATTTTCCCCTTTTTACCCGACTGCGCCAGAAGGAGGGTTTTGTTTTTCGAGAGTATGTATGTATGTATAATTGTTTGGCACGCTTTGCGGCCTGAACGGCTCGATGGATTTTAGCTTGAGAGGTGTCGTTAATTTGTCAAGCTCCGCTATTGAGACACAATTGATTTTCTATTGTTTCGTCGCCGATCGGCGACGCGCGCCGCTTGACCGGTTAAATTCGTATTTACTGTAAGAGTGACACTGCGTATATAAAAATTAAAAAAAAAAAACAAAATGGCGGATTTTTGGCGCCATATTATGCTTTATAAAAAATTTTTTTTTCTCGAAACCTATCGATTGGGGTTTTTCCCTTCCTTATTTTTTTCCTATTTTTTTTTACAAGGCGGGAAAATTACAGTATTGACAATTCTGTAGGTAGGTACTCTTAAATGAACGAAGAATACAAAATTCATATCAATTTATGTAGCTGGACGGGCCGCTGTTGACCTCTTTTGACTCTTCAAACCGTTCGTATATTATTATAAAGTTAATTTTATAACCAACTTTAAAAAAGGAGGTTCTGTACTCGACCCGTATGTATGTATGTCTGCCATGTTTTTACAATTGCATTTGTATACGTACTTACGTAGGGCTCGCCGAAATAGGCTCCAAATTGTAACAAGTGAGCCTTTTGCAATCTTTTTTTTTGCCTGTCTAGCCCAGCCCAGGTAATGGTTAGCCTTCATTGTACGTAAATTATTGCTATCTATTGTAACTGTCTATAATACTTCTATAGGCCGCTGACGTGGCGTGATATTACCTCTCGGATTTTGAACAGTTCAATTTAGTACAGATTCAGATAAGTATAGAAAGAGATACGTATGTGTGATTCACGGAGAATCAATTCTATTTTAATGTAATTTTTGACGTTCAAAAGTGCCTTTTATATGCCTATTTGAAATAAATGCTTTGACTTTGACGTCGTGCTGTCGATAACAAAATTCTTATACATAGTGCAATTTTGAAACAAAATTAAAAGAAATAATTTATTTTGGGCCAAAAACTTGTACGGTCAGGGTCAGGTTGTACGGTTTTTTTTAGAATATATAGGTACTCTTGTCTCTTGTCTTGTCTTGTCCCTCTCACAGAGAGGAGGCCTGTGTCCCAGCAGTGGGAACATTATAGGCTGATGATGATGATGATATACTCTTGTCTATTATGTGAAAAGCTAAAAATCTGTTTATTGAAAAAAGTTGTTGTCAATTTAACAACGTGTAAAAATGATAGTGTTAATCGACTTTTGATGCTGACTGTACCTACACATTTCATAAACCTGCCAAACTGCGTAACATTTTTTTTAGGGTTAAAAAAAGAAAAAGGGCAGGGGAGAATGATGATAATAAACTGTCAAATTTTCCCGATCAACTTTGAACCGTATGCTTTAGCGATAAAGTAGAAATTTGACAAATTGTAGTAGCTTGATGTGCTGGTGTCTGTGCTTAAATGAGCTTTGTTACATTTTGATGTACAATAAAGCATATTCCATCTATATTCTATATACCTATACACAATCAAAATTATGCATATTTGGAATTACTCCCCCGTCAGACCGTGACGCCAGCAAATGTATGTAGGTATGTATGCGTAACGCGACCTCCGTACCGGCTGTACCAGACCGGCGTGGAGCGGGCCAAGGATAGCATAACTATCGGTCCTTACATAACCGAGTTATTGGTCTAAATACGTGTATTGTTGCGCTTTGTGTCGTTGGGGTTGGCAGGAGTATATGTTAGAGTTGGAATTTGGTAGAAATAATAATAATATTCCACAATAATAATATTCCACAACTATCACACAACGCCATCTAGTCCCAAGCTAAGCAGAGCTTGTGTTATGGGTACTAGACAACTGATAAACATACTTATATATTTCTAAATACATACATATTATAGATAAATTACACCCAGACACAGAACAAATGATCGTGCTCATCACACAAACATTTGTCCTGGGTGGAAATCGAACCCACGACCTCCGGCATAGCAGTCAGGGTCACTAACCACTAGACCATCAGGCCTGTCTATCTACCTAGTGAAGGCTGTGAATATCTACCTAGTGAAGGCTGCAGCAATCCGCTGGATGCAGGAAACACAGAACCGCGGGGTAATTGCCAGTGGCGTAACTATAGGGTGGCATTAGGGCAAAAATGCCACGGGCCCCAACCCAGAGGGGGCCCCCGACCCGAGGGCCATGAGCACAGGAGGATCGTAACATAAGTTGAAAAAAGCAAACTTTTTGAAAATGTGCAACAAAGCACATCATTCAGATTGCGAACATTTTGTACCTTTGTCCCATTGTTTGTCTAATTTTTTGGGCAGGACCTCAAACTCAGCAGTAGCGCTTGCGACCACTGACAAACGAAGCAGTCAGTTGTTAAATTTTGTAGGGGAAAATGTGAAATCTACGCGGGAAAAGTGCTATAAAAAAAAACTATAACGTTGGTTGAGCTTCTTTACATTCGGGGAGGGCCCCATCCCTTGAATTTGCCACGGGCCCCAAACGGTATAGTTACGCCACTATGGTGATTGCGTAACACACTATCAGTAGCAATGAGTTTCATTTTGACAGTTCAAAAACATTCATTGCGCTATTTACGTTGTTGAGCAGACACATTTTTAACCGACTTCAAAAAAAAAACACTACAAAGTGAAAAAATAACTTTAATTTCGGAAGTCGGTGTCAAAAAACGAAAATGCGGAACCAAAGACACCGACTTCCGAAATTAAAGTTATTTTTTCACTTTGTAGTGTTTTTTTTTTTTTCGAACTTATGAAGCAATGGATTAGCAATATCCTTCAAAATGATTTAGATTGAGATTGATAGTGTGTATCTATAGTACTTACACCCATATTTCGCCAAGTACTCCGATGTAGTATAGGGCGAGCCTGTTACCATCAACCGGGCACAAATCCTGGGTCAAGGCTGCTACTGAGTTATTCCAGATGGGAAAGCCAATAACACTTTGCCCGACTTTGAGTATCGAACCTAGGACCTCATGCCCTTTTTTTTTTCTTTTTTTTTTATGGATGGGAAATCATCAAATGACCCCTCCCGCTCTGGGTGGAGCTAAGGGAGTGTCAGACTCTTACTGACTAAAACCCATCCGTGTTCCTTCCTTAGCCCTTTATGTTCCGGGGTAGCGGTAACCCTTTCGGACAATCCCGCACCAGGACCTCATGCCCTGCAGTAGCGCTTGCGACAACTAGATCCAGGTAGTTGAAAACGCAACTAAGGTCCGGCCGCGCCAAATTTGCCAAAGATGTAAACAACAATGGCCGCTGAAAATTGAATAAAATCGATATACAAGAACATTTATTATTAGTAAAGTTTGTTTTCGTCTAAGTCTCCGAGCTAACTAGACGAAAACAAACATTACTTAAAATAAATGTTCTTCAAAATCGATTTTATTCAATTTCGAGCGTCCATTGTTGTTTACAGCTTTGGCAAATTTGGCGCGGCCGGACCTTAAGCAAAAACATATTTGCGTTTCAACTTCAAATGAATCAAGGAAGCGGAAGTTGGTTATCGTTAAATCACGATCGTGAAATAACCAGAAACTATTTGGACTTTACAACATTTTAATTATAGTTATTAATAGTGAAGTAGAGCTACTTTGCAGTCCGACCAATCTGCGAAGTTGAGCAACTTTGCCAGCGGTTCAATCTTAGAAGGGTTATGAAAATGGCGCAGTAAATCAATCATAGATTTACAGCTAAATTTAACTCGTTGGTTTTTGGTGTAAGTTTGAGTACTTAGGGAGTTGTTTTTAACTTAAATATGCATTGAACGTTTTGTACTAGCAGCGTTACAGCGCTTTCCAGCGAACTTCATTTCAAAAGTTCAATACCTACTTGACCAAAATATATTATTATTGAACAGCAGATTTTTTTTTTCGTGATTTCAGAGTTGGTTCCATAGTGAAAGTTGTTCAGTTCGATGGTTTACTAAAGCACCTCTTAAAGTTTGCCGGCTTAATTTTGAAACATCTTTTGTTGGTTAATTTTTTTTATTCAAAAGGTTTTTTTTTATAGGGGTTTTGTTTTTCGACCTCCACGCTGGCGAAGCCGCGGGCCAAACCTATTACTATCGAAAAACAAACTCTTCAAACATTCGCAATAATAAAACATAACAGTAAGACACATTGCACGCGACACCGGAGGCATTAATACTGCTTGCAACATCGACATAGGAATCACGGCGCGTTGCTCTGAACCGAACCTACTACCTACTGCCCGGTTGTGACATTCTAACGTACTCACGATGTTGGGTTATTGCGGAAATATCGAATATAGTGCGGAGTAAGACGGTGGCGCCATCTGTGAAGAGAAACTAGAACTGAGGCATATAGAATCAAAGAAGCGCCACACTTTCAAAAAATTAACTAAGTATGGAGAATAAACCCAGAGAGTATGAAAACCCCTGACTCTTTAATATTAGAAAAACGTTGTTTTACGGTTCCTGAAAATTTGAAATGGAGGCACTTGGCTACCAGTGGCGAAGGGTGAATTTATGACAGAGGCAAGCCGGAGCAAAAAAAAAATGCCAAAAAAATGTTCAATTATGAACTGACTATAATGTGGTTAAGTTCTGAATTTGCGAAGGGAAGCCGGTGCGAATCGAGTTGTATAGTACCTTCGCCACTGTTGGCTACCTTTGATTCTATATGCCTCAACTATTGTCTTACTTTATGGAGAAAGATCTGCCAACCCGCACTGGGCCCGCGTGGTGGATTATGGCCCACTTCCTCTCACAGAGACGCCTGTGTCCCAGTATTATAGGCAGTTTTTTTTTTTTGTTTACTTATATTATGTCCCACTGCTGAGCAAAGGCCTGCCCTTTTTTCTTCCAAACCTCCCTGTCTTGTGCGATCTCTGGCCATATTTTTCAACTCAATTACTAGATAACACAATACCCCTTGGTAAGACTGGTTGTCAGACTTTCAGGCTTCTGACTACCTATACCCCTAAAGACTGTCAAAGATCCACGAATTGTATACGAACCATCACCCTAATCGCTTAAGCCACAATCATTGACCCCCTTCCTCCCCCCCTTCCCCCCTTCCCCCCTTCCCCCCTTCCCCCCCCCCCCTCCTTCGATCCCCCGCTACTTCTTCTTCTGTTTTAATCTCTGGCTTATCAATTTTATGCTAGGTTACTCTTTTTACAGGTAAGGTACAGTCAAGAGAAAATAAAACGTTTCATGTTTCTGAATCATTTTGAAAGGTATTGCTAATCCATCGCTTCTTAAGTTCGAATAGTTCTGTCTGTCGACGACGTTTATAACGCAATGAATGTCGTTGAACTGTCAAAATGAAATCTACTGCTACTGATAGTGTGTTATGCAAAGTCTACCCCTCCGGTAAGGGGATACTGGTTATTAAATCAACTGGCAAGAGATTTTGCGTTGTTATTGTTTTATAGAGGTATGAGGAACAGGGTGTAAAGTTCACTCATACTCTATAGAAAAGGGAGGAACCTCCGACCAAACGGGTGTTGTATCTGGCGGGCAACTGCCCCATGATTCATGTCGGGCTGTTGTATCTATGCTAGTTGCGCGGTAAACTCTGCTTGCGAGATGCAGGATTTGCGTGACGTCAGTATGACGCGTTGTTCGCATGTGGCGTTGTAGATACTGCTACAGTTTCATTTCATATTCAAACCAAAAACGCATTGAATGAGACATTTTCCTCATTTCTCGAATGTTACTCGGAGCAAGGTCGGTAACGGATAGCTCAATTAAAATACTATAAAGTTAACTTGCCTACATTCTTCAGTGATTATGACATTATCCATGTCCAATTAAAAATAGCTTAGACTGTGTAATTATCTATGTACGCACATTTAAAGCTTGGCAAATACTAGGCAATTAATTTCGACGTTAAAAAGAATCAACTTTAATTGCAATTATTTAATCATTTATGCACATGTATTACACAATCAGACAAGAAGAAAAAAAAGAGAAAAATGTGTACAAAGGTGGTTGTGCTTATTTATAAAGAAATCGGATTATGTACAGAACCCTGTAATAAATTATGGTATAATATAGAATTTTAGAGACTATGACACAACTCACACAGATATAAGTGATAGAGTCTGCAAGCCAAACTACACAGGATCATCAAAAAACACACACACCACACCCACATCACAAAATACACACACACCACATCCTCATCACAAAACACACACCCACACCTACGTGACAAAACACACACACCCACACCTAAATCACAAAACACACACACATCACACCAACATGACAAAACACACACATCACACCTACATGACAAAACACACACACCCACACCTACATCACAAAACACACTCACACATCACACCTAAATCACAAAACACACACACATTACACCTACATGACAAAACACACACCACACCTACATGACAAAACACACACACGCACACCTACATCACAAAACATACACACATCACACCTACATGACAAAACACACACACCCACATCTAAATCACAAAATACACACATCACACCTACATGACAAAACACACACCACACCTACATCACAAAACACACACCCACACCTACATAACAAAACACACACACCCACACCTACATCATAAAACACACACACAAACCACACCTACATTATTGCTGGTCAGCTAGCAGTCCACACTATTATGCATCACCTTTGTTGTAAACTTCTCACCTGTGTATTTTTTTATTTATTTCCATTAATTGTTAAGTCATAAATAATTACTATTAAGGTACCAAATAAAATAGACAGTAGACACATCTCCAAAAATTCCGCTAACCATCTTCTCCTCTTGTTACAGATGAAGCGACCCAAGGCAAGCGCCCGAGACCTCGCGACATGTCGCTGGCAGAGCCCCCTCACACCATGGAGATAGCACAGATCCTGATATCACTGCTCCACGCCTGGGGACTGGATCCAGACCTTGATAGGGTCTGTGAGTCGAAGCTGGGACTGTTGAGGCCTATGGTAAGTTTGGACCAGTTTCTAGAAGGTGATATGGTATTATGATAGCGCGCAATGTACAGACGCCAGCACATCAAGCTACCCGAAACTGTCAAATTTTCCCAATCAGCTTTGCAACCTTATACTTTAGCGATAAAGTTGAAAATCTATTGAAGAAATTTGACAGATTTTAGTAGTTGATGTGCGTCTCTAGACCTATCGTACGCAAATCATTGTGCTTAGACATGTAACAAACATCAGTTGGATGCACCCGCATCCAACGGTACAGGAGTTGTTGTAATTTAAGTAATAAAAGGGCTTTGAAGGTCCCTGGCATACCTGCCTGTCCACCATTTTGATTTTTAAAATAATCAAACATCTATGCAACAAAATAATTATAGGTACTCAAAAAAATATGGATGTCACATGATCGACTTTGTAAATTAATATCTCGGAAACGTGTCTCTTTACGGAGTTTGGTCTTGTAATGTTTTCTGTTTGCGTTGATGTCAGCTACCGATTTTGGCCACCATTTTGAAAAAAAAAACAAAATGGCGGACGCGTAGGTATGCCACTAACCTTTAAAGCCCTTTAAAACATGTTTTCGTGAAAAAAATTTTAAAAAGTAGGAACTTTGACTATCAATGTCTCTGTAAAGAAAAGGGTCCAGGCATGGTCCAGTACAAAAAGATTATTACAATGACGGGGACTATAAATGACTCTCGGCTTCGTTAAGCGACTTTTTACACTCGCTATGGCAGTTAATTTAAGGCCTTATATTAATTAAAATTAGTAAATAAAATAAATAAATAAAGTCCTCCAGACCGAATTTCGGCCATGGGGACCAATCTTCGGCACGGGACATAGCGCACAAGTATGATAAATGATTTATTTCTGTAAGTAGGTTTGCACAAACATTTTTACACGTCAATCATGTTTTAAAAACTAAATGAGGCCGGCGTTTCCTATCTGACTACTCTGAGAAGAAAGGCCAAAACAAACTCAGAGGTCACAGTCTTTTTTAAAGTCCAGACATAATCTTGGTCAGATCATACGAAGAACATGTAGATCGATATCTGAAAGGGTCTTTTGGGGAAAGAACCACACAGATTGAGTGGACCTGTCCAGTCAGTGCACGCAATTGACAACATTTCATATTTTTAACCTGCATGTATTATTACGTTATATAAAAGTAAATTCAAATCTAGGGCACCCATATTTTTCCGTTTTTCGAAATTATGTACTTTTCATTCATAATTTTAACTTTGAAATTCGGTGTATTCTAAAAAGACGTAAGTGCCAGATGACGGTAGAATGGCGATATTACCTTTGCTTTATTGTGACCCGTCAAAAAAACTGTTAGATGTCACTTGTCTCAGTCGTTGTTTTGGTTCCGTCATTGGCGTATATTTTTCATTTGGATCCATTTTATTGGCGAAATATCAATCAAAAATTGATAATATTAACAGTAAGCAGCGTGTCGAGTTGATAGGAAAAAATATTGTTGAATTCAATTCAGTTTTTTAGTTGTTTTCTAGTTACACTTCTTAGGTGACATTGACATGTCTTGTTTGATATAATGTTTTCAATCAAAGACATTGGAATGCGCAAAGGTAACTACCTCATTCCGCCGTTTATGTGACGTCATCACCTGTTTTTTGATTTTTATTTTTTTTCTCAGAAATTTAGAAATAAAAAAATTAAATAAAAATATATTTGAACTCAGGATACGAAAATAAAGAAATAGTATTTTTGTTTTAAGGTCGTGTCAGGTTTGAAATGTTGTCAAATTGACAACATTTCAAACCTGACACGACCTTAAAACAAAAATAATATCGTGCAGCTCAACTCAGAACTTAAGGAGCTTAATGATTCGACGAACAATACCAAAGAAAGGACTATGTGCGCAGACGCAGGTGCACTCTCTCTTCCCTCACTCTCATTTAAAGAAGAAACCTCCGAACAGCAGAAGAAACCGCCTGTCTCGGTTTCGAACCCTACCTACTACACAACTATGACCGTGACTCGCGGCCGTTACCACTGGGCCACCACTGCTCCGGAGTGGGTCATAAACGAGGTCTTTTAATCATTTTCTCCGCTCAACAAGATACATATAAAAGAAAGAAAAGAAAGAAAGAAAGAAAATATGTTTATTTGCGGTGAACATGACGCAAAAAACAAATAAAAAGAAGGTAAGGGAAACATGCGTCACATCCACGCAAAACGGCTATCGCTCAGCATAATGCTGCGACCCTATGCAAGACAGAGCTCCAGCGCTGGTTTTCAGCGACACCCGGCGCTGACGTAATGACGTCGTCCGGTGCAGCCACAGATATAGATACACCTAGATAACGCAAGAGCAACTACTGCGCGTGCCAAAAATCGCACCAGCTTACGTTCGAAAATCGTAATCCGCCACTTTCGCGCTCAGTCCTGCGGCTGGGTGAGCGTGAGCGAGAGCGCGAGCTTGTGACGTCATAGTAGGTAGTCAAAAAGTGACACGCTTAGTTTTCACACAGTTCGTGATACTTGCGTTACCTAGGTCTATCTATATCTGTGGGTGCAGCACACAATTATTAGAACACTGTACCGGCACAGCGTTTTCAAAGAAAAATAATTTAATTTAAATGTGATAGAATAATCATCGCCTTTCTCTGCGACAGGTGCCAATCTGCTTCGGCGTTGTCTCCCGACACGGTCACATGGCAGTACAGCTGCCCACCTGGCTTGGAAGCTGGTCGGCCGCCTGTGCTTCGGTTCCTGATGACCCATTGCTGATCACCTCGGATCTGCCACCGGAACTGTTGAGGCAAGAGAAGTTGACCAGGTATGGAATTGTCATAAGACTTTTAAGATATGGATAGAGAAGTGGTATGAGCCACTGTGTTGCATTTGTCGTCAAATACGAAAGATGTGAGTATTTTATAAAGAACGGCTACCGTCGACCTAATTATTAAAAAAAAAAAAGGATTTACGAAGCCTTTTTTTGGGTGGGAAATTACACTGGTCTGCAACGAAATCCTCCTTTCAATAAAAGTATGATCCGTGTAAAGAGTTTAGCATGCTAAATCTATATCTGCTTTTTATTTTGTGCTATCACGTATACTTTTTTTTAAATCTTAATTTTAAATATTTAAACATTTTGGGATATTTTTACTGTCATTCTCGCGTTAACGCAACTTTAATCAGTTGAGATTGTATTTGCTCACAAAAAAAACGGCGAGCACTGATAGAAAGAGAGAGAAAGATATTGTCTGAAAAAAAAATTAAAACTATTAGGAAATCATACAAGAATTTCTTGATTCCTATAAGGCCCTAAAATGTAACATGTCTCTTAAAATTCATTTTTTGAACTCTCACTTAGATTTTTTCCCACCAAATCTAGGAGCAGTATCTGATGAGCACGGTGAGAGGTTTCATCAAGATATTTTGCACATAGAGAGGCGGTACAACGGGAAATGGTCCGAAGCAATGCTTGCAGATTTTTGTTGATCGATTTGTCGGGAAATTCCATTAGAAAATATGAAAAGGAAAAAACTACTATGTAAAATGTGATTAACAACTAGTAATGATATTATCATATGCGTTTTAAAGTTTTGTAATAGTGCACATCGAACATTATTTAAGTTATTAAATTAATAATTCCATGTTAATAAATTGTTCTATTAAAAAAATCTATCCCAAAAAATATATACGTGATAGATGACTTTAAATGCTATAATTATATTCAGTATTATTGTATTGGTCATGATAACTGCATAACATTTGAAGGAGAGAATTTTTTTTTTTGCAGACCAGTGTTATCAAATAACTTCTCCCGCTCTAGGCGAAGCGAGAGGGCGTGTCAGACTTTTACTGACTAAAACCCACCCGTGTTCCTTCAGTTGCCTGTGCCAGGGGCTACGGTATCTCTTTCGAACAACCCGCGACCCCGGCAGGCATCGGTCCTAGCGGACCCCGTCAGTTAGTGCTGACATCTCTTTGAGGCGCGCGTGGAACACAACGCGCCGTCGGCGTCGACCTGGTCCTGGTCCTTACCGGACGGCGAGCTGGGGATTTAGGAAGCCTTGAAATAACAGTCTGAGTTAGTGAAAGTGGATCCAAGAAAAGACTTTCCCAATTTAAGAGCGCTTATGACGTACGGCATTTCATATAAAATTACAAGCCCTTGTTTTTCGAAATTAATGAACCAATTATAATAAAACTTCATACGCATTAGCAGGATACAAAAGTCAAAAAAATTAAAAAAAAAATCGAAATGTCTTATTTTAAAAAAGATATCTGGAAATCTCTGCTTCTATGGAAAATTTAAAATCGGTCTAATTTGGCTGTAACACTATTTTTCGAAAATGTTCTCAACTAACATTTTAGACCTTTGTATCCTGCTTATGCGTACGAAGTTTAATTAAAATCGGTTCATTCATTTCGAAAAACAAGGGCTTGAAAGTTTCCATGAAATGCCGTACGTCGTAAACGCTCTTAATGTATGAGTTGCAATAAAAATATTTAGATATTTTTCAAAAGCTTATAAATCTCTTACTGTGATTCAAATATCTCCTATCATTATGGTGTTTATATCAGCTGAAACAATCAGTTAGCATTCACGCTTGCTTACTGCGTTTTAGGCCGTCCGCTGCGTTAAGCGGGTGCAATGTGTTTCTGCTCTATAAGCCAACGATATTCGATAACGGTGTACTATAGTAGATTGTACAACTAAGGCATAAAAGAAGCTATTTTACTCCGAGACGTTTATATCCACGCGAGCCGCGGGCGAGGGCGGATAGTTAAGTCGAGGGGTAAAATGGCTCGTTTATGCCTGAGTTATACACTCTGCTTTTCACTTCGATTGCGAGAAAATGAAACAGGCATAAAGTATACAGTACATAATTGTTCAAACATGTCAACAACAATCTGTGACACAGATAATACCGCCACGAAACTTTTTAAAAGTTTTTTTTTTTAATTTAACATTTGTCATTCGACTTGGGTACTTCATATTGCCAAGTCATAAAAACGTTTCTTTGCGTTTTTAAATAATAAATGACAACTATTTTACCTGATTTTATTAAATTAACGATAGAAAACACGGAAGTGGTATAAATTAAAGAAAATGAAATAAATCACAACTTTAATCTGCGAAGTTTTATTGCGCGTGTGGCTGTTGGGCCTGATTACATTAGTCTCAGAAAAAAAAATTACTTTATGCACTAGAACATAAAAAGCGATTTTATGTCGCCTAAGCACAACATAAAGACGGACTTTTAGAGCATGAGAAGTGAAAAACATATTATACAACACCAATATTATTTCAAACCTAATTAATTTACTTTATTTCCAGGCTCTTCTCATCAAAACTCCACTGGGAGCTCAGCACAACTCTAACAACCAACCACCTCCTCTCCATCGTAGCACTCGCCAACACCCTCATGTCAATGAGCAACGCCAGCTTCGTGCCCGAGCAGGAGGTCATCAGGCGTCTGCACAGGTGATGATGATACCATAGCGATACCTCAGTGATATCATAGTGATAGTTATACATCGTAGCCCTCGCCATCACCTTCATGTCAATGAGCAACGCCAGCTTCGTGCCCAAGCAGGAGGTCATGAGGCGTCTGCACAGGTGATGATGATACCATTGTGATAGCACAGGTGTAGTTGTATGATAATGTGATGCTATCTATCTGTGAGTTGCAACATCGTATTTTTTTACCAATTGTTGAAAATCTACTCTAGGCGTTGAACCCATTAGTATTCTTCGATAACCAGTCATCACTAAAATAGTTAGTACTAGTTTTATTTTTCGTCGAAGAGATCCGTAGGGGAATCAAGGGAACCGACATAGCCCGAAAAATTGCCAAACTTAAGTGGCAGTAGGCCGGACACATAGCTGGCAGAACGGATGTCCGATGGGACCGAAAGATTCTGGAGTGGGGACCACGTACCGGAAGACGTAGCGTTGGAAGGCCTCCCACAAGATGGACCGACCTTGTGAAGGCCGCAGGAATCCGCTCGATGCGAGATGCACAAAACCGATCGAAGTGGCGATGTTTGATAGGCCTGTGAACGTCTTTCGACAGAAATGATGATGATGATTTTTTTCGTAGGACGTACCGTCAACCGCCCTTCCATTGCAAAAATTCGACATTAACGTTGCCGTTATTGTATAGCATTAAGGACCATTTTCGTAGTTCAAGTGTTACTAGTCCTACCATTGACTGTACAAGTTACCGAAGTAGAAGCTTCTTCATGTATTTATGTAAGAGAACAATAACCTACCCTCCCGGGACGTCATCTCCTGTTCTTCCCAGACCGTCCACCAGGAGCTCTTCATCCTGGGCAGCAGACGAGGAGAGAGAGGAACAGCTGGCGGCTCAGCAAGCTCATATCAAGCAGGGTTGGTCGCTGTTGGCGACGCTGCATTGTGTGTTGTTACCTGATAAGGTGGTTGCTGCAGGTTGGTACTGGCAAATTACACACACACACACACACATTTTGTTTAATGAAAATTAGTGGCAGTGGGCAGGGCACATTGCTCGCAGAACAGATGGCCGATGGGGCCGAAAGGTTCCGGAGAGGCGACCGCGTACCGGAAGACGTAGCGTTGGAAGGCCTCCCACAAGGTGGACCGACGACCTTGTGAAGGACGCAGGATTCCGTTGGATGCGAGAAGCACCGAACCAGTCAAAGTGGGAGTGCTTGGGGGAGGCCTATGTCCAGCAGTGGACGTCTTTCGGCTGAAATGATGATGATCATGACACATTTTATTCTTAACTCGCTGCGTCCAGCGGTTTCACCCTCTTAAGTCTCGTTCCTGTGAGAATATTGGAATAAAAGGTATTGTATGTCCTAATCCAGCTCATGGTCTACCCATGTGCTAAATTTCATCAAATCCCGTTCAACCGTTTTAGCGTGAAAGCGCAAACAAAGTAACAAACATACTCAAAAACAAACATTTTCTCTTTATATTATTTATTAGTTTAGATAAGAATACTTTATGGAAGCTGAAATTAGCACTTTTTAAACGTCAAAGTTACAAATGACAGGCTCTGGTACAGACGCCAGCACATCAAGCTACTACAATCTGTCAAATTTCTTTGATAGATTTTCAACTTTATCGCTAAAGCATAAGGTTCAAAGTTGATTGGGAAAATTTGACAGTTTCGGGTAGCTTGATGTGCTGCAGTCTGTACATCTGAACACAGAGGGAGCGTCCGGGCAAAATAAATTACTAGTCTATACAAATAAATAAAATTGGAGTGTCTGTTTTTAATATTAAAATAACCGCTTTTTACTAAATGCATAAATGGATGTATACACGGTACGTATACCAAAATAACATTTTTTACAATTTTTGTCTGTCTGTTTGTTCCGGCTAATCTCTGAAACGGCTGGACCGATTTTGACGGGACTTTCACTGGCAGATAGCTGATGTAATAAGGAGTAACTTAGGCTCCTTTTATTTTAGAAAAAGAATTAGGGTTCCGCGCAAAAATTAAAACGTTTTCCATCATGCACGCGAACGAAATCGCGGGCACAGCTAGTAATATAATAAAACTAATAATTAAAGGACAATTTTTATTGTAAAAACATTGACCTGGGTACCTGTGGTCTGTAACCGCTTATGGCCGTTAGACCAACGAGCCAATTACACCATAATACTTCCATGCAAGTTTTAGTCACTATATTTTCTTCTTAATTTTCAGGAGCCAAGAGTTTCAAGCGCCCTCAAGTAGAGATGCTGGCTCGTCGCTGGCAACATCACTGTTTGGAAGTGCGCGAGGCTGCGCAAGCGTTGCTGCTCGCTGAACTTGGCAGGTCAGTTAAATGAAATAACATTAAAGAAGGTTATGAGTGGTGACACGCTGGTCTTTTCAATTTTCCGATACGGAGCAGAAACTTGGACCTTGAGAAAGGCCGACCGAGATCGTATCGACGCCTTCGAGATGTGGTGTTGGAGGAAGTTGCTCCAGATACCCTGGACTGCATTCCGCACCAACGAGTCCATCCTACGCGAGCTCAGAATAAAGACCAGACTCTCTAGGACCTGTCGCCGCAGAGTTTAGGAATTTTTCGGCCATATAGCGAGAAAAGATGGCAATAACCTCAAACAACTGATGGTTACCGGCAAGGTGGATGGTAAACGACCAAGAGGTCGCAGCCCTTTGCGATGCTCCGACCAGATAAGCTCTTCTCTTGACACGAAATTTCATGATGCGCTTCACTTGGCCAAGGATAGACAGAGATGGCGAAATATCGTCAGGGAAAAGATGTTTTCAAGGGAGGATCACGACCCTCAGTAATGAGGAGTACGACTTGAGGAGGAGGGGAGGATGAGTGAGGGAACGCACCTGCAACTTAATCTTTATTCGCGATTTATTTGCCAAAAATGTAAACAAATATGAGTTTATGGAAAAATAACTTCAAATCCTACACAATAAAGTTCAGTTTACGCTACAACTTCAAATATTTTTATAACTTTTTCAATAATGCTCGTCACTCTAAAATCAACTCAATTACCATTAATATAAAGTTGATATTTGTTTAACTTGAAATTATATTAATTTGAACCGTAAGTTTCAATAGACTAGATTTTAAATTATTGCGTAGGAAGCGTACCTATGTCATCTTAGCATGCTCGATAGTAATCTAAATTATAGTGTCATCTCAGAACGTAGCATTACCAGAAGTGTCCACTAGATCTTATGCCGGGGCCACACTAACGGGAAACGCCGATAATTATCGCGATAAGTTGTGGCTGCACCTACGATTAACGAGTCATCGCGATAATTATCGGCGTTTCCCGTTGGTGTCGCCCGAGCATTATAGCGTGTACCCTGGATGTTCATTATATTTAATGAAAATCTATAATTAGTTTTGGCTTTTTTTGTAAAAAATCATGGTCAAACCTTCAAGGCATTAAAAGCTGTGCATTTAATTTTATGTCGTTTGTCTCAAACTTATTTCTAGTCCATTCCAATTGATATTAATCTAATTAACAATATTCCTCTCACCAGGCTCGGACCAAAAGGTCGTAAGACTCTCGTAGACAACTGGGCACAGTTCCTGCCTCTTTACACACACACGGAGAGTATCAACCCGCACGCCGCGCACAAGGAACCCGCTGAGAAAGTGCAACAAGTCGTACGTACTACCTACAATATAATAATATATATCACCAACTAGCTCGGACCAAAAGGGCGTAAGAAGCTGAGGCGCTGATCCAGGCAGCGTGCAAGGTGTTGTATTGTGTTGGGTTCGATTCCGAACAATCCTATAGCCAAAATAAAAGCCTTTGTGATTACGAACGCTTTTCGAAAGTATAACGCAGTTTGAGTACTTAAAAAACTGATATTTTAAAATAGTAAAAATGCACAGTCAAATAATCCCCCTTCTTCTATTCTTACAGCAAGAAGAAGAATTTGAAGAAGAGGAAGAAGAGATAATCCGCAAGCCGTCGTCGTTAGCCGAACTCAAGCGCAAGCAGACCACCGCGGTCGTACTGCTGGGAGTCATCGGGGCAGAGTTCGGACAAGATATCACTAGCGAAGGTATGTGTTTTAATAATAATAATTGGTTAGTTATTGTTGAACTGTATGTACAGACGCCAGCACATCAAGGTACTACAATCTGTCAAATTTCTTTAATAGATTTTCAACTTTATTGCTAAACTATAAGGTTCAAAGTTGATTGGGATAATTTGACAGTTTCGGGTAGCTTGGCGTACTGGCGTCTGTATACAGGGATATTTTTTTATCACCATCCAAATTTTTACAGGGTGTTCTACCCATGAATATGAACAGCTTTCACTATGGGACCAACTCTGAAATCACGAAAAAAAACAGCTGTTTAATATAATACAAAAGTTCAATACCTACTTGACCAAAATGTATGAAACAGCTGATTTTTTTTCGTGATTTCAGAGTTGGTCCCATAGTGAAAGTTGTTCATATTCATGTTTTCACCCTGTAAAAATTTGGATGATGATAAAAAAATCTTCCTGTATACGGGTTATTGGAAAAACACTAACAACCTCTTAAGAGGTCATTGTACTCATCATTATGAACAACTTTTATTATGGGACCAAACCTGAAATCGCGAAAAAAAATCAGCTGTTCCCTACATTTAAGTTCGTATAACTCGTCAAAATGTAGGGAACAGCTGATTTTTGTTTTACTTTAAAGCAAAATTTCCTGATGTTGAAAAACTCTGCGGCGTACTTAAAAGCCTGTCCTCTTATAAATAAACTCTTCCTTGTTTACCAAAAAAACGAAGTGTAAATGTCAGGATATATACACATCTGTAAAGAATATTGCTTGCTACCAATAATTAAAGCTATAAATGTCATCATCATCATCATCAGCAGCCTATAACGTTCCCACTGCTGGGACACAGGCCTCCTCTCTGTGAGAGGGAGTGGGCCGTAATCTACCACGCGGGCCCAGTGCGGGTTGGTAGATGTCACACGTCTTTGAATTTTTGGTTCTAGGACATGCCGGTTTCCTCACGATGTTTTCCTTCACCGTTTTTTAGAAAAGAAAGAGTCGTCTAAATCTCCGAGCTGACTAGACGAAAACAAACATTACTTAAAATAAATGTTCTTGTATATCGATTTTATTCAATTTCGAGCGGCCATTGTTGTTTACATCTTTGGAAAATTTAGAAACGCCGAAACTATAGTGTGTTTATTTGATAAACAATTAATTTCCGACTGTTTGTACTCCTATAAAAATGCTTCTTGTTAACAAATGTATATTATTATAGGGCGATCGCTTAACTGAGACGTTGTCTGAAGTAGCTGCGCGGTGCGGGAGGGGTGATAGTTGTCACAAGTTGACGAATGACTGAGCTCTCACATCACGTCAAGATATCCCTCCCGCACCGCGCTGCTAACTCAGGCAACGTCTTAGTTCTCAACAATAGTATCTCCCAAAATTAGAAATCAATTTAACGACAATCTAAATGTCCTCTTTAAACACTGTAATGTCTTACCGGTTCATATACAAATAAATTGTATGTTGTTAAAAGAACAATTTTTCAATATACCTAACTAAGAAACAAAATCGAACATTCTGTATGCACTCGGGCTGTTTCTGAGAATAGGCTTCGTACACCGCGCGCCAACAATACGTATGGCGAACGAACTACTGGTTATATTGGACCGAGACTTATTAATAGTCTACCCTCAGAAATAAACAAATGTATTACACAGAAAAATATCAAATGTAAACTTAAGCAATATTACTTAAGTATTATGTAGGAATGATTGTAACCATTTAAAGACCTTAAGATGTTAGTAATTGTATAGTTCGATATTGAGATAGACTCATGATAGCACAAGTTCAAACCTTAGTGGTTTTTGGTTGCTATTTATTATGAATAATCCTGTATTCTTTTGTATAAATGATAAATAAAAAAAAAGTTAACCTTTTGAACGCCAGAGTATAAACGTATCGCCGTACCCCTGACGCCAGGCCACTTTAACAAAACAACACACACACTTAAAACAACAAATTTCTCGATATTGGTGGTTTATTTATATTAGTTTCATGCAATACAATATAGACGGAAGCTTAAACTTTTAAATTATATAAATAAAAACACACAAAAGTAATGATTAAATTGTTTATTTCATCATATGGTGCGACCCGTGCGACGTGTATTTTGTCATAATATATTTGTGACGTTGGCGTTCAGGGTAAGATTTCGTTTGTCACATATATGTGACAATGGCGTTCAAAAGGTTAAGGGGCCGCCTCCACGAGCGAGAGGATCGCGGCGATATTATCGTCGTGCCACGTATTTCTATACACTCTTTTAGAACGTGTCTCCACACGGCGATATCATCGCGGCCAAAATTTGATGGCATGGCGAGACTATCGCCGCGATTCTCTCGCTCATGGAGACGGCCCCTAAGCGGTCGGCCTATAAAAACTCGCTTGTTTATTTTATATGATTTGCATTATTTGGCTTGCTTGTTTTAGGCGCTGCTGGCAATAAGAGGAGAAAGGACGGCGATAGTCGTAAGAGCTCCGTTGTTGAAGGTAGGTTAAATAAATTATATTATTTATTTATTTATACAATATGTAACATTATTAAAGAAAAACCTCATCCACCCCAAATAGAGTATTACGTTAAAAGCATATTACAATGGCCAAAGCTTTATATTTTAAAGCTAACTATTTTTATTAAGAAAATGGAGTTGCCCCTAGCATTACTTTATGTATTGAAAATTGAGTCTTATTGCCTTGTAATAAGATTTAATTTAGTTTGGCTCAATGGGTGGTCGGTGTGGCAAAATACATAACTTTTGAAAAAAATACCTACACTTGGGAGCAAATAAATCGAGCCACTTCCTTTTTTTTTCACGTATAATTGTTATTATTTTTGGTATTATGGAACGTATCAATTCGAAACATATATCGCCTAAGAGCTTTTTTAATAACCTTTACAATGAGGGTAAATTATTGAATGATAACCTTATTTAATGATAAATTATTGGCTCTGAAAGAAAAACGGTAATTTTGATAGAAAATTGTAGGGTTAAAACAGTCCAGAAAATCTATCGAAATCAGGGCGCGGGGGGATAATACAAGATATTAAGAATAAGTTTATACCATAATTTTGTTTTTAATTGTTTTTTTCTGGACTGTTTTAACCCTACAATTTTCTATCAAAATTACCGTTTTTTTTCAGAGCCATTAATTTATCATTAAATAAGGTTATCATTCAATAATTTACCCTCATTGTAAAGGTTATTAAAAAAACTCTTAGGCGATATATGTTTCGAATTGATACGTTCCATAATACCAAAAATAATAACCATTATACGTGGAAAAAGAAAGTGGCTCGATTTATTTGCTCCCAAGTGTATATTAAAAGTTACTGAAATCGATTCAGTAGTCAATTTTGATCAACTTTCAGGACTTGCGTTCATTCTGTTACACTTTGTATAGGTATTGGTCAAATTTTTTTTCTTCTTAATAAGCCTATAATGTCCGAGAGGGAGTGGGCTATTAGTCCACCACGTGGGCCCAATGCGGGTTGGTAGATATCACATGTCTTCGAATTTTTGGTTCTAGGACATGCCGGTTTCCTCACGATGTTTTCCTTCACCGTTTTGAGAGCAGAGGTGATGAAATTATTTACACAAAGTAAAGTGCCTGTCTGGATTCGAACTCACGACCTACAACTCGTCGAGACCATTACCACTAGGACACCACTGCTCTTTTTTTTTTTTGTGTCTGTGTCTTATTGTGTGCCTTAACGTGGGACAAATTTTATTTTCTTTTTTACTGATCCGTCTCATAAATAATTTTACTTTCCGTTCCAGGCTTTACCCTAAGCTCCTCCAACAACCTAGCTCGCCTGACAGCTCTGGCGCTCACCCATCTACTTCTAAGCCCCGCGTGTCCGCGCTTGCCCGCGCACACGCCGCTGCGCCGGGCAGCTGTGGACCTGTTGGGAAGAGGGTTCACTGTGTGGGAGCCTTATTTGGATGTTAGTCATGTGTTGTTGGGTACGTGAAATACAAAAAAAAAACATATTTTTTACTGTTGTCTATACAAATCTCTTTATTAGTTTAGTTAGTTAGTAAGATATTAAAGGGATTTTTATCACAAAATTGCCTGCTTCGACAAAGCGTTTTTGACTTATTTTGAAGAAATATGACAGCCCCGCGGTTTTACCCGCGATAAAAGTATTATAGTCTTTTTTTATTGATTCTCTATACAAATCTCCACCCCTCTTTGTACACCCTTAAAGAATAATTTCGGCGATAAAAACTATTCTATATCCTTCCCCGCAACTCAAACTATCTCCATACCAAATTTCATCTAAGTCGGTTCAGCGGTTATTGATTCCCCATACAAACTCCCACCCCCCTTTTCACCCCCTTAAAGGATGATTTCTGGGATAAAAACTATCCTATGTCCTTCCCCGGGATGCAATCTATCTCTCTGCCAAATTTCATCTAAATCGGTTCAGCGGTTTAGGCGTGAAATGGTAACATACAGACAGACAGAGTTACTTCCGAATTTATAATATTAGTATGGATTTGTTAATTTAAAAAAATTATGAAAGTCTTAATCCCACCATCTTTTCTTTGCAGGTCTGCTAGAGATGTGCTGCGACGCTGACAAGCTCGTGCCCTCAATGACGTACGGCCTCCCTCTCACTCCGCAAGCTGACTCCTGCCGCACTGCCCGACACGCGCTCACCCTCATAGCTACTGCCAGGTAATCAATACTAAACATCATCATCATCATCATTTCAGCTGAAAGACGTCCACTGCTGGACATAGGCCTCCCCCAAGCACCTCCACTTCGACCGGTTTTGTGCTTCTCGCATCCAACGAGTTCCGGCGGCCTTCACAAGGTCGTCGGTCCAACTTGCGGGAGGCCTTACGACGCTACGTCTTCCGGTACGCGGTCGCCACTGCAGAACCTTTCGGCCCCATCGGCCATCTCTTCTGCCAGCAACGTGCAATACTTCCCGAGGGTGTCGTAAAAGGCGACTAAGGTTCGTAACGGAGAATGGTCAGCAGCGTTCTCTATTTTTACCACCATACTGCGATCGCCAACTCGCCTGCCAAACGTGGCAATTATAGTAACCCCCCCCCCCCTAAAGTAACAGAACAAAGAGAATAACAAAAATATTAATATGTATACGTTTCTCTTCAGGCCTGCAGCTTTCATAACCACAATGGCGCGTGAAGTAGCCCGCTGCGCTGCGGCCGCGCAGTCCGGGCAGCCCTCACCGGCCTACCTCGCGCTGCAGAAGGGACGCGCCGAGGTGCTGCGCGGCATCGAGCTGCTCATCGACAGGATGCACAATGAAGTCGCCGAGCTGCTGGTTGAGGTACGTTTGTTTTCTGGTGTTCTTACTGTTTCATACAGTCTCGTACAAAACTTATTTCAGATTTTGTGTTATTTGAATTATACTTTGTACTAGCTTCCGCCGGCGGCTTCGCCCGTGGTATGTCGGTTTAAAATGTTGCCTATGTTCCTCATATTCAAAGTGTCTCCATATCAAATTTCATCAAAATAGGTCTAGCCGTTTCGGAGATTAGCCGGAATAAACAGACAGACAGATAAAAATGTTAAAAATTGTTTTAGGGTTCCCTACTCAAAAGGAAAAAAGGAACCCTTATAAGATCACTTCAAGGCCTATTAGTTAACTAGCTTCTGCCCGCGACTTCGTCCGCGTGAAATTTCACCCTCCCCCAATTCACCCTCTTAGGGGTGGAATTTCGAAAACCCTTTCTCAGTGGATACCTACTCTTCACAAAGAACACACCCTCCAAATTTCATGTCTCTAGGACCAGCGGTTTAGGCTGTGCGTTGATATACCAGTCATTCAGGACTTTGAATTTTATTATACAAGGTGTTTTTTTTTTGTTTTTTTGTTGCTGTTCCCTACATTTATGTTCGCATAACTCGTCAAAATGTAGGGAACAGCTGATTTTTTTTTTCGCGATTTCAGATTTGGTCCCATAGTAAAAGTTATTCATAATGATGAGTACAATGACCCCCTAGAGTTATGGGATATCAAAAAAAACACGTTGTATAGACTAGCTGGCCCGCGACTTCGTTCGCGTGCATGACGGAAAACGTTTTAATTTTTTTGCGCGGAACCCTAATACTTTTTCTAAAACAAAAGTAGCCTAACTTACTCCTTATTACATCAGCTATCTGCCAGTGAAAGTCGCGTCAAAATCGGTCCAGCCGTTTCAGAGATTAGCCGCAGCAAACAGATACAAAAATTGTAAAAAAAAAAATTTTGGTATATGTACCGTGTATCCATATACATTTAGTAAAAAGCGGTTATATTAATATTACAAACAGACACTCCAATTTTATTTATTTGTATAGATAACAAACATCGTATTAATTACCAGGTAATGGACATAATCCTGCACTGCGTTGACCAGTCGCACTTGAAGAGTAAAGGTCTGAACGAGGTGTTTCCAGCCATCTGCAGATACAACCAGGTGTCGCACTGCCCTGCTACTCGGAGGATTGCAGGTATGATAAATACTCTCGTCTTTGTGTAGCTGTTGCTTGTTGTTGCGTCAGCGCCGGCTGTCGCTGAAAACCAGCGCTGGGGCTCTGTCTTGCATAGGGTCGCAGCATTATGCTGAGCGATAGCCGTTTTGCGTGGATGTGACGCATGTTTCCCCCTACCTTTTTATTTTATTTTTTTGTGTTTATGTTCTTTTTTGCGTCATTTTCACCGCAAATAAACGTATTTTCTTTTTTTCTTTCAAATTTTTGAAGAAAGAAAGAAAAAAAAATTTTTTTTTTCGTGAATTCAACCCCCGTTGGAGATTTTCAATCGTTATACCTAATATGGGAAAATGCTTTTTAGTGTACCTTTTTATGTCTGTTTAAGGGTCATAGCACATGTATCAACTCGGAAAGGGATCGTTACCGTATAAACTCGAGCCGTTCAGTATTCTTTGTATGAGACTCCCTACTGCAACGCACACTAATCGGAATCGTAACGTAGTCGCCTCGCCTCGGGACAAGCTCACGAACCGCGGTGCGGTGCGTTACGGCTCGTCGTCCCCGCGCTTACGTCTCTTCGGCCCCCCTTGCCCCTCTCCCCCCCCCCCCCCCCCTCGGCCTGCCTGCAGCACCACCAACCAGCGATCGGCGAGCCGTAAGCGCGGCGTCGCCTAGCCGTAGCCGAGTCGACGTATCGGAGCTTCTGATCCGCTACGTTTGGTTACGCTACGATTGGTTACGTGCCTACGTTAGGTTGACGCCTGTTTGACGGCGAGGCGAAAGGCGATACGATGACTTTTGCGTCAGCAGAATCGATTAAAGCCAATGTTGCACAAAATTAAATCAAGATGTTTTTGACAGCGAACCAAAAGCAACCCTATTATAACTAGAATAAAGATTGATTTTGTCAGTGATGCAAACTCAGTGGTTAAATACTCTAAAAGGACTGTACAATGTCCATACTATGTTGTTTCTAGTTTGATGAGGTAAAATTCTACTTATACAGGGTGAAATTGAAAACATGCGACAAATCGAAATGGGAGATTGTACTCATCATTATGAACAACTTTTACTATGGCACCAAACCTAAAATCGCGAAAAAAAAATCAGCTGTTCCCTACATTTATGTACGCATAACTCGTCAAAATGTAGGGAACAGCTGATTTTTTTTTTCGCGATATCAGGTTTGGTCCCATAGTAAAAGTTGTTCATAATGATGAGTACAATCTCCCATTTCGATTTGTCGCATGTATTCAATTTCACCATGTATGTTACTAGCTGACCCGGTGAACTTCGTACCGCCTCAGATTTTTTAAGTGAAAACTTCATTAAGCGCGATGGGCATTTTTTGAGATGGAAAAAACTGTTGAACTCGCGCCACTGTTACCGTAACCGACACCGCTTCGGGTATGTTCGGCTGTCCTCGGGATGTACTCGGTTTTAATGTATATCAGACTACTAGCTTTTGCCCGCGACTCCGTTCGCGTGAAATTTCTTATTCCCTTGACCCATCTCGTCGTATTGCATCACTTGCCCGCGTCTCCTGCTCTATCACTTCGTTTCCCCATAGCGCTTTTGCTCGGCTCCTAAGGGTCATAGCGTGACGTTAAATAGCCTATAGCCTTCCTCGAGAATTAGGCTATAAAATGCAAGAAGAATTTTTCTAATCCGACTGGTGGTTCCAGAGATTACCCCCTACATACAAACTTACAAACAAATTTTACCTCTTTATAATATTAGTATAGATATGTCAGTGAGTGATGGCAAAGTATTCTGTTTGTGTTTTGTTTTCACTTCTGTCGGCACTCCCGGAGTGCCCCTGTTTTTTTTCCATGTTTTAATAATTATTGTTATATTCGGAGCGTAGACAAATCCAACAAATAAAAGATCATAAAAATCGGTCCATCCGTTCTTGAGTTATAAATGGTGTAACTAACTAGACTTTATTTTATACACCATGTTCCGGACGATATACATAAACTTCGACCAGATGTTCAGACCATGAAAATAAGCATTTTTCTTATGGACACATTAATGAATTCTTATTTTTTATTTTTTGTTAATTTTCATATAAACTAAATACCTTGACGTAAATCGCCCGATATGCATGCCTCTTTATCCGAATTGGCAACGATGACGTATTTTCATTCATAAGATTTGGCGGGGTCCAAGTTGTCAAAACTGAGTTAAGACCCTTTCTTACTGCATAGCTCAATTAAATTTTACTAAATGAAATCACAAATATCTTTGTAACGAAGCCTTTTTAAGTACTACTTCCTTTGTTACATTTAATTTGTAAAAGCTATAGAAGCGTTTGACAAAGTTTATGGATATCATGAAGAACACGGTGTATATAGATTATTGTGTTCCTCAGTGGGCAGTCACACAGGCCAGCTGGCCATGTACGAGCTGCGCGCGGGTCGCTGCCAGTCGCTGGCGGCACACAGCGGGCCCGTCACCGCGTGCGCCTTCAGCCCCGACGGCCGCTACCTCGTGTCCTACGCCACGGCAGACAACCGGCTGTCCTTCTGGCAGAGCACGGCTGGTGAGTTATCACCCCTACAGGAAGACACGGAAGACTTCCGTGAAAAAGAGAAGGCGTGCACCAGCTGACTGGTGCGATCGGCCGGCTGACTCTCCGCTGTCCCCGCAGCCCGAGCTCACTGAGCGCCCTGAGCGCCAAGATTTTGAGAGGAGCGGTCTCGACAGGGCTTCTGAGGGTAGTCAGTGACGAATGTCAAAGATCTACGAATGACAGCCGGGATCGACGGCTTAACGTCCTTTCCGAAGCTTAGATGGCATCTTTTATATAATTGTATTGTGTGATAAAATACTTGTGGAGGGGCATGTGGCTGAGTAATAACAGCCGCACGGGTCGAACGATCAGGTTAAGCTACGCCAGTGGCGCACATTGGTTTTCAGAATAGGTAGGCACTAGGCCGGGTCTAATGTAGACAAACGAGGTCACTAATCAGAAAATAAAAGTGAGCTCAAAAGTGTGTTTATTTGAGTAGGCATGCCTACTTAAGGGTGATAAATTGCGAAGGTCGAACGTCATGTATTACGCGTGAGACGTACGTATTTTTAATTTTGTCGTATTAACTTGTACTGGTAAAGACCAATGACAATGTGCGAATAGTACGGGAGCCGAGTAGGCCGTCCGGCGACTGCCTACTGCCGCGCGTGTTTGTATGAAGATTTTGTTTTTTGTTAGGTATGATAATTTAGTGAGTTTCATAATTGTGGGCACACACACTAAAATGTAATTGACAGGCTTATGTTGATATATCGAGGTAGGCACTGCTTATATGCCTATATGCAATGCACGCCACTGAGCTATGCTTGCCGCGGTTGGTCCGCGGATGGGTAACCATCTTCACATACCAAGACCCTCCGTGCCTCGGAAAGCTCGTTAAACTGTTGGTCCCGGCTGTCATTCGTCGATCTTTGACAGTCGTTACGGGTCGTCAGTAGCCCGAAAGTCTGACAACCAATCTTACCAAGGGGTATCGTATTACCCAGTAACTGGATTGTGGGGGTCAGATAAAATACTAGTATTCAGCTGCATCCGGTTAGACTGGAAGCCAACCCCAACATAGTTGGGAAAAGGCTAGGCAGATGATGATTTTAGACACAATACTTACTAATTTAGTCTTCTTTTTTCACAGGTATGTTCGGCCTAGGCGCAGCTCAAACTCGTTGCGTGAAATGCTACAGCACAGCCCCAATGGCGGACGTAGCCCGCCTCAACCCCGCCCGTTTAGCAAGACTCGTGTGGACAAACTCGAGAACGGTCACCTTAATGCTGGCAGATGGTTCGGAAACCAGGTTTAACGTATAAATAATAGGGTTCAATTTAACTTAACGCGCAAAAGGTCATTTGTAAAAATGTAAGACCTTAATGTGATTGTTGTATTTTTAGTTGCTAGTAGCGTGTCGATAAAAATTGTTGCTTGGCAAAGTAGTAGAAATTGAAAGGTTTTTTTTTCTGGCAATCCATACGTAATATTATAAATGCGAAAGTGTGTCTGTCTATCTACCTCTTCACGCTTAAACCGCTGAACCGATTTAGATGAAATTTGGTATAGAGATAGTTTGAGTCCCGAGAAAGGACATAGGATAGTTTTTATCCCGATATTCCCACGGGATCGAAACTTATGCGGGTGAAACCGCGGGGCGTTGCTAGTATCTTATAAGCTGTCAATTGTATTAAAATTACTAAAAATATCTTAGTATTAATGTCCAAAATAGACTAAAAACTATTAAAATAAGGTGACCCGGTTTCATCAGGAAAGTATTTTTTTAGGCTATCATGTTTTAGAAAAGTATGGATTTTTCTACCATTTTGCCAAGCTGAATTTTCCTAAAATATTTTGACACCGACAATACGGTTTCTTTGTACTAAAACTTCACGAATGTAAAGCTATTTTAATGTGTGTATGTAATTGGAAAAAAATATGTTGAAAAATGTTACCATGAATTGTATATTTTATTATTAGTTAATTTATAATACCTACTGATCAATACATATACTTAGATATAAGCTGCGCCGCGAACTAAAATGGAGCTTAAAAAGTATAATTTAAAAAACTAACTTATGTAAAAAAGTTTTCCAGATTTTCAGTCTAAAGATCATATATGTAATTAGAAAGAAAAAGAAATACGTTTACGACGCAGAAAAAGAACACAAAAAAAAAGTTGGGAGAAAACATACGTCACATCCACGCAAAACGGCCATCGCTCAGCATAATGCTGCAACCCTATGCAAGACAGCCCCAGCGCTGGTTTTCAGCGACAGCCGGCGCTGACGTAATGACGTCAACCGGTACACAAACAATTCTCCTACTAATTTAAACAGTGGCGGATTTACACATTTGCCGCCAGTAGGCTATTCAAATTTTGCCGCCCCTACCGACCTCTACAATAATGTCTCGTCTTTTGTATACTGCTTCGCCTTTTCTTCAAAATACTTAAAATGTTCTCGTTCATCAGCTACGAAAAACTTGCAAAGAGATTTGTTAAGATCGGCAACTGTGATAAACTCTACGGTAGAAGCCTGAATTTGAGCATTCACTTTTTTTATTCTTTCCAAAAAAACATGGTAGGTATATAAATATTAATCTTTTTAATTTCAGTATGACATTTAAAAAAATGTTAGCCCCACATTTGCCGCCTCTAAAATCTGCCGCCCTAGGCTCCAGCCTATTGGTAAATCCGCCACTGAATTTAAACACTAATTCCTACATGGTTCAACCAAGTTCGTTCACTGGTTGAAAGGCACAGAAATGAACGATATTCATTCACAATTAAATTTCGTTACTTCAACTAAGTTGAGTAGCAAAAGTAAACCATTTAATATTGCCTTAATATCAGCATATTTTTGTGTTGTTACAGTCAAACGGGGTGAATAGGGATGCAGGGGTGAATCGGGACAAAACTTTAAAAGGGATTTTAACATTAAAATAATATAGTTTGTGGCCAAAAGGACCCTAATGTGTTTACTGTAATTTAATTAACGATTACGTGCCCTTATTGACAATAAATTATGTTATTTCAGTACGCAAAATACGCGCATTGACGTGGAGTTGCGGACACCAGCCCGTATTACCTATATTATTTCAACGTTAAAATCCATTTTAAAGTTTCGTCCTGATTCACCCCTGCATCCCTATTCACCCCGTTTGACGGTATAACAACGAATGAAATTGATAAAATCATCACGCTTGCAGCTTAACTAATATCACACCCCGGATACTCCATACAACGCTCGCAAAATAATTACCTACTACTACATTAAAAAATGACGTTTGTATACATATGAATGTGTGCGTGAGGTACTTGTGTTTGCGAGCGCTCTTGTTAAAGAACTGCGACGGTAACCTCGAAGTGCGGGGTAAGGTGCGGTAATTGATGTTAGTGCGGGGAAGGGAGTGTTTGTTCTGTACGTAGTACTTTAAGTATTCTGTGCTAATATTCCAAAATATTATTTAGTGCTCAGATTATTTTATTACACAATTTCTTAGTTCACATACTAGTCTAAAATCATAATATTTTTTAACTTTACACCCTGTCCCTTATACCTCCAATTTAGGAAACCGTAGCTTTTAGGTATGGGTGCCGGTCTCACAGGCACAGATCTTAAATTCTATGTATGGGGCATTTTGGCTGTGTCTTTGGGATGCCTCTGGTATTGCAGATGTTCATACGCAACGTAGGCTACCTTCAAGTGGGCCTGTCAAATCCGTCAATAAAAAAAATGTGTATTTGTAAATTATTCGATGTGTGTAAATGTTAAAATAAATTAATGTTAACAATTATAACCCCACACTGTATTAAAAATATTATGTAAATTAAACTATTTATTCCAATGTTTAAGAAAATAATGAATTCTGTTCTGAACAGAAAATTATCGCTGAAATATTGCATTTTTTTTTTTTTTCTTTAATATTTATGTAAAATGTGATGTTAAAGATTATTGAAGTATTATTTAATTGATGTTTTTTGTTATTATTTGTATCTTGTAAGGCACTGTAATCAATGTTATTCAATAAATATGTTACATTTGAATTTTTGTTGTTCTTTGTCGTGAGGAAACCGGCATGTCCTAGAACCAAAAATTCGTAGACACCTTGTGACATCTGCAAACTCAAACTCAAACTCATAGCATTTATTTCAATTAAACCAATTACAGGCACTTTTGAATTGTCAAGGGTTCGGTCAGTCAGAAAGATGAAGCTAGTTGCCCATTCCAAAGCGTAGGTACCTATGGAGAAGAACGGGCAAGAAACTCCATGGACACTCTTTTAAATCAAAATAATATGGTTACAAAGTCTTGGTTACATCATTCATGTTAAAAATTATACATGTGAGAACGATTCAGAACGATAAAAGCGTCCATGATGAAAAGATGAGAAAAAACAACAATTCAAATATTAAATTAAAATAAAATAAGCCATGGCAGCAAAGAGATGACCAGTCCCTACTGACGGCGCCCGTTCACGAACATGACGCATGTATTAGCACCATTCAGCTCAACCATTTTGAAGGGAGCTAAATTATCCAACAAACCCGCACTGGGCCCGCGTGGTAGATCACCCACTCCCTCTCGAAGAGAAGAGGTCTGTTCTACAGCAGTGGGAACATTATAGGCTGATTGTTGGTTTGTGAGCAGTGGTGGCCCGGTGGTAACAGCCGCGACTTACCCAGTTGCATGTCGTAAGTTTGAACTCAGACAGGCGCTTTACTTTGTGTAAATTATTTCATCACTACTGCTCTCAATACGGTGAAGGAAAAAATCGTGAGTAAAATGTCCTAGAACCAAAAATTCGAAGACATGTGAAACATCCAACCCGCACTGGGCCTAGGCTGCGTGGTGGATTACAGCCCACGCCCTCTCGAAGAGCGGAGGCCTATGTCCCAGCAGCGGGAACATTATAGGCTGATTATGTATGTTAGGTTATGTTTACTTGAATCCCTCGTTAGTGTAGTGGTCGTAAGCGCTACAGCAGAGCATGTGATTCGATTCCCATTTCGGGCACTGTTATTGGATTTTTCCATCAGTAATTTCTCAGAGCAGCCCGAAGTCTGGTGTTGTGCCCAGTTGATGGCATTAGCCTCGCCCCCTTATCATCACCTCATCTTCATTGCACGTAACGAGGGTGCTAAACGCAGAGCTTTAATAGACCACTTAAGTCACACGTACCTATTTTATAGCTCGTGTGACTTTAAGTCGCACTTATGTCACGTTTTTCTGTGTAAAAATGGACTTCTTAAGGGCCTGTGCAAACCACGTTTTTTAAACGCGCCGTTGACGCGCGTTTGTAGCGATACAGACGCGATACGCACGCGAGTCAGACGCAGCCTGTAGACCTTCTGTAGGATAAAAGCGCGCCGTCGACCCACGTTTCCTAAAACGCGCGTCAACGGCGCGTTAAAAAACGTGGTGTTCACAGGCCCTAAGTCACAGAAAAGCGTGACATAAGTGCGGTTTTTGGTCACACAGTGCTATAAAATATGTTTTGAGGATTCAAATGAAACAAATCAGTTATATAGGAAAAAAAATAAGTATATTTTAATATTTGGCAATAGTAATACAAAGTCTACTTTTCGCAAGTAGTTGATACACGAGGAATGTTTACAAAGAGTATGGGTACAAATGTTAGGTACTGTTTCAACACTAATCGTTGACTACATAATTAAGTCAGGGAAATTAAATTATTGTTTTAAAACTTGAATACCAACTTAAATTGTCCGTATTTATAAATTTTTTGACAGTTTTCTGAAATGGCCAAAACACATTGGCGCACAGTGCGGACGATGAGAGAATGCGTTCTTGACACCCTGTTAGTTTCACACAAACAAATACGTGTTTTGCGAATTTGATCTTTAATAGCTATTAGAATTGTCGCACTGGCAGATGTCAGGAACACATTCCCTCGACGGCCGGACTGTAGTGTGCCAATTTTATAAACAATTAATTTCACTGGCTATAGGTACAAAAAAAAAAACATTTCTTTGAAATTATCCTTCTTATAATATAAACACAATTTTAACAAATTGTATTTTCTTAGCCTTAAAATGACAGTTCAAACAAGTATATTGTTTTAATTTCAAATACTTACAGGCTGAATTTTGGGTTGTTTACGATTTGACCCAATATAACCTTAACCTAATTTAAAAAAAAACTTAAGTGACACATAATTCTTCTATTTTAATTATAACTATAAATTTTTGGTTTCAACTAGATGAAGCCCTTTATTTATAAAAACAAAGGGTTTCATCTAGTTGAAACCAAAAATTTTTTGGTTAATAATATATTTCGTCAGAGATACTACTTATAAACTAAGTAATGTAAACAAGCACTTACAAATGCTTAACCTAGTTGAAACCAAAAATTTTTTGGTTGATAATATTATTTGTCAGAGATATTTTACCTACATTTACGTATACCTAAGTAATCATAAAATAGAAAAGTTTTCTTATCATCTACTTAAGTATATAGAAATAACAAAATTGTATAGAACTTATTAGGTAGCTTAAAACAATCCTTCAACCAACCCACACTGGGCCCGCGGCGCTAGGTCTAATTGGATAAACGGAATTTATAGGCTTACGGTGGATTCTCGGACATGCGGTTTCGCGTATCCACCTTAGGGTGGATAAACGGAATAACCGGTCCCGCGTGGTGGATTACGACCCAGTTCCTCACAGAAAGGAGGCCTGAGACCCAGCCGTTTACATTAATAGGCCGTTCATGTTACAGTCAGCCTCATAGCCAAAATTATCACAATTTTAAGTCGTCTTCCTATATCATACAAAAAACAGTCCTTCAATGATTTTCAATCACAATTTTAGGCACACCACACAGTTACGACTTGTCGCGTTACAACTCTTTGGTACAGTAGACTGCACGTCCACGTCGTTGGTAAGCTCTAGAACTTTGCCCTTGAGCCGACCTAGCGTAGTAGGTACGGAGTTTTAATAGAATGAGAGTCCAGCACCCTAATTGCGTAACACACTGAATCATTTTGAAGGATATTGCTAATCCATTACCTACTTCATATGTTCGAAAAGTGTGTCTATTGAACAATGTAAACAACGCAATGAATGTTGTTGAATTGTCAAAATGAAACCCATTGCTACTGATAGTGTGCTACGCAATTACCCTGCAGGTTATACTGGTTGTGTCAACACTGACTTGCGGCGTACTGTACCTCTCTCTCTTCTCTACCTGTGCTGAGTCGTGCGCGATTTGCGATTTCTATCCCAAATAGCAACTATACATATAGGAATAGAAGTCGCAATGTTTTCCAAAAGTTTTTTCAAAAAAGTTCACGATTCGCACTCTTTGAAGGTTTTTAATACCTACAAATATGTTTTCAATAACTTATTATAATAAGTGCATGCATATTCCCAGACTTTTTAGCTCTGTTCCCGTCATTTTAATTTATATAGCTATATTATTAGTCAATGAGATCCTTAATAACTATAATACATTTTATGTACAGTTCGAGTCAAATAACTTTGCCGCTCTGAAGTAGGCAGCAAATCACTGCACAGTAGTTTAATCATAGGAATAAAACAGCAGCGCGCGTGCGCGGCGTTCGGAACACCTAGCTTCAGGAGCGGCAAAGTTATTTGACGCATACTGTATGTAGGTATACATGATTGGTTTTAAGGTAAAAATTGCAGTCAAATATTACAAAAACCTTGTTACCGAAGGTACCTAATAAACAATATTATAATTACACTCTAGTTACAGAAAAAAGGTAAAAAAAAATATTTATCCTTTTTCAAGAAAATCCGAATTTGTTCTGCCCGTACCAATATTTTTGTGCTCGGTTGGTGATAATAGGCTCGCCCCCTATTACATGGGACGAAATGTGGGTATACCAGGTTTAGGTACACCTCTGATTAACCCTTTGGTGTATACAGGCGTGAAGTTATGTTATATTGATCTTGAAATTATTATTTTAAACTGAGCATAGTTTTCTTCTTCATCCCAATCGCTTTCTCTTATCAGAGGGGATAGATAAACCTAGATAACGCAAAAGCGACTACTTCGCGTGCCCAGCTTACGTACAAAAATCGTAAGCCGCCACTTTCGCGCTCAGTTCATAGTACCTGTGGTAGTACTGCTGGCTGGGTGAGCGTGAGCGCTGGCGCTAAGCCCCGAGGGTGGGGCGAGCGAGACGGGTGCCGCACGCAGCGGCGTCTGAATCGATTTGATTTTCCCATCACTAAATAGTGCTTATGACGTCATAGTAGGTACTTAGTCAAAAAATGGCACGCTTGGTTTTCATACACATCGTGATACTTGCGTTATCTAGGTCTATCTACAGGCTTATTTTTTTATCACCATCCAAATTTTTACAGGGTGAAAACATGAATATGAACAACTTTCACTATGAGACCAACTCTGAAATCACGAAAAAAAAATCAGCTGTTTCATACATTTTGGTCAAGTAGAACTTTACAAGTATTGAACTTTTGTATGAAACAGCTGATTTTTTTTTTCGTGATTTCAGAGTTGGTCCCATAGTGAAAGTTGTTCATATTCATGGGTAGAACACCCTGTAAAAATTTGGATGGTGATAAAAAAATAAGCCTGTATATCTGTGGGCGTCACTTTGATGTGCAATCGCCGATGCGACAGGAACCTACTACGTGGGAGACCCTAGAAGTTCTAATTCCAAGAGTAAACATAGTCACTCGTACGCCTATTAATTAAAAAAAAAACAACAACTAACTAAAACAAAAAACTACTTAACTAAAACACAAAAAATGCGATCATTTGTTCTACTTGTTAGTATTCGAAGGTAGTCTAACTACAAATTAGTAAACGTGTGTGCTGTGTCGTTTTATTTTAGGTACGATTCAGACCAACCGGCTCGCATCGCGCAGGGCCGGGCGGCATTTTACAATGCGGTAAAGAACATTGAAATGTATCAACAGTAATTACAGTTTATATTTGCATGCAACTTACGCATATTTACCTCCGTCGGCATCCCGCGACGCGTCGCGACGTGTCGCAGAATGCATTCGGCTGTCGCGGCGGCCGACCAGCCCCGACCAGCTCCGAACGGCGCCGAACTGCGCCGTCGGCATCCAATCGGCTGCCGTCGGGTCCGTTCGGAGCCGGTCGGCCATGCGTCGTGGAATACGAACGGAGATTACGGTGCAGCAACTAGCGAATCATTCAAGTTGTGTTCTTCAAGCAACTGTTACAAAAATGGATACGGAAGAAAAACTAATTTCTTTAGTTCAGACATATGATTGCCTTTATGTTTTTCTTTTTTTTGTGCTTGGAGTGCGTACGGATTTCAGCGGACGCTGTCGGCTGCCGCGCCACGCGTACGGCTATCACGGCAGCCGAACGCATGCCGCGGTAGCGGTACGGGTCCGACAGACGCGTTCGCGGCGTTCGGCTGCCGCGGCATGCGTACGGCTCCGTTTCGATGCGGCACGACGCGAGCCGGTTGGTCTGAATCGTACCTAAGTCGGAAGTTTTGTTGATTTTGTATGTGTTTTTAAGTGTGTTATATTTTGTGCACACGTACCTCTCGACTCAGTCTAAGTAGCAGGCTTTTGGATGTTATATGCCTTGGCACGTGCACCTGGTTGTGAAAAAAGGGTAAAATAAAAGCAAAAAAAAAACGTAATAAAAAACCGAGTGTGCTTATGACCACACGATTGTGTGAAACTTCGAGAAAGAGAGAAAGAAAATATGCGCGCGCACTGCTCTCTCTTGCTCCTACACTGTGATACAGACAATAGGCCTGCACTGTGCTTAGATATACGGAACGTATTTGGCTATGAGAGGATGATAGAAAGAAAATGTGCGCGCGCACTGCTTTCTCTTGCTTATATCCCCCACTCAACTCCCGTTCGCCTCGCCCGATCACACTTTTCGTAACGCTTACGTCACGCGTTCGCCAGCTTAGGGTGTCCCCACATTTGTTAAGTCTCGTGGCGCCATCTATTATCATAATAACGTTATTGTTGTTTTCCTCGGGAACAGCACTTTTTTTTGGGATGAAAGGTACCTACCCTATGTCCATTTCTGTACACCTGATAACGTATATGAAAAATTTTAGGATGACCGGTTCAGTGGTTTAGGCGTGAGAGGGAAACAAACAAACAAAAAAACTTACTTTCGCATTTATAATATTACTAGCTGCGCCCCGCGGTTTCACCCGCATAAGTTTCGATCCCGTGGGAATATCGGGATAAAAACTATCCTTTATCCTTTCCCGGGACTCAACCTATATCTACCTATAGCAAATTTCATCTAAATCGGTTCAGTGGTTTAGGTGTGAAAGGGTAACATATATGTAGTATAATAATTATATGTATAGTATAGTATGGACATAGTAAGTTAGGATTCGAGTAAAATATTGTTGTTACCTACTTACATTGTTTTATTAAAAACAACATAATACATGGCGCAGTCGTAATTGCTTACCATATTTTGTAATAATCGCTGAACACTTTGTAGGCTGGTTTCACAGCTGTCCGGGAGACCCGTATGGGCCGACCGTACACGGGAGACCCGTACGGGTAGTACCCGCAGTGCTCTGAAACGATGATTCAGTACGATACGGTTGCTAGCAGGAAACATATACGCTGTACGTGCTCAACCCGGAGCGGGTCGTGTACGGATCAAGCCGCGTCGCTGTGAAACGATGTTCTAGCGCCTCCGACTGACAGCCCGTACGGGTCTCCCGGATAGCTGTGAAGCCAGCCTAACTGTGTGCAACTGCAAACATGGCCGCAGCGTCGTACAACCTACCCGAAAAACTTTGCCTCGATGGGGATTTGCCAAGTAATTGGAGAAGGTTCAAGCAACAGCTACAAATATATCTTATTGCCTCAGGACTTGATGACGAAAAGGATAAAAGAAAAATTGCCGTTTTTCTAAATGTCATTGGCGAGGAAGGAGTACAAATCTATAATAATTTTGATTTCGACAAGCTTGATGATGCCGACGAAAAAAAAGGTTCATTCAATGATATAAATCTCTATCCCTTTGCTGCACCAATTGACGTCATCACGTCAACGCTGGCTGGCGCTGAAAACCAGCGCTGTTACTATGTGTCGCACAGTGTGAAGCTGAGCGTTGGCCGTTGGCGTTTACCTATTGATGTGACGCAAATTCGCCATAATTTTTTTGGGTTTTGTGTTTTTCTTTCGTGAAGTCTCTTTGCCAACACTGTTCCATACGAAACTACAGTAAAACGGGGCTACTTTGAACAGGCGGGGCTACTTTGACAAGGCCGATCACAACGCTATGACGCGTTCCCCACACCCCGCGCCTCGCGCAATATTACTCGAGGTCACGCACACTTGCTGAGCACACGTGAAAACCGATTTTGGCGCTCTGTCAAAGTAGCTCCAAAATCTGTCAAAGTAACCCTGGAAGTCAAAGTAGCCCCGTTTTGCGGTACCTTTTGGAGGAGGCAATTAGAATCAATTCTATTTTCTTGTAAATTCTGACGTTCAAAAGTGCCTTTTACAAAGAGATTATAGTTTTAATGTCTTTGGCATTTTATGTGCCTATTTGAAATAAATGATTTGACTTTGACTCAAACGTCACATTTAGTCCAGATAAATGTAATGTTCTTTTTCTTTTAATTATAAACATTGATTAAGTTGAGCAGTCTTTGCTGTCACGATTGCTCGAATAAATGTCACAATACCTAACTATCAATTTCTTTGAACTTAAAATCGAAATATTAACCCGAATATAGATTGATACGGTTAGTGTAGAACTGTGTAGAGTGGACACCAGCAAGTCAAGCAAATCGGAAATCCAGTTTTCTGTTTTGTTGACACCGATAATTCGACTGCCCGGGCATTATGACCAGATCGATGGAAAAGAGATTTTTTTTTAAAGCCCTCTGAATACTATAAGTACTAACAGGCAATCCAGTTATCCAGAGTTATATAACAGATAACTGGACTACCTAGAATAAGACCAGATCGATGGAAATTGATATTTGAAATAAATTGAAGCATTTATAAACTAGAAATGTTTAATCAAACATACTCCAGTTAAAGCCGTATTTTGAATACTTCTTTAAAACCTAAAAACGGTCACAATCAGTGAACACTTGGCCGTTTGAAATAAGAAAACAGACACAGAATACACCGTGAGTTCTGGTAGCACCCACCGTGGGCCATAGGAGTGAGTCTGTGCTATCTGCAATATCAACTGAGGTGCACCGCACTGACACTATGTGTTGACACCGATAACTGTACTATCTGCAATATCAACTGAGGTGCACCGCACTAACACTATGTGTTGACACCGATAACTGTACTATCTGCAATATCAACTGAGGTGCACCGCACTGACACTATGTGTTGACACCGATAACTGTACTATCTGCAATATCAACTGAGGTGCACCGCACTGACACTATGTGTTGACACCGATAACTGTACTATCTGCAATATCAACTGAGGTGCACCGCACTAACACTATGTGTTGACACCGATAACTGTACTATCTGCAATATCAACTGAGGTGCACCGCACTGACACTATGTGTTGACACCGATAACTGTACTATCTGCAATATCAACTGAGGTGCACCGCACTAACACTATGTGTTGACACCGATAACTGTACTATCTGCAATATCAACTGAGGTGCACCGCACTGACACTATGTGTTGACACCGATAACTGTGCCTAGCAGTATGACCAAATCGATGGAAATTGATTCCTTGAAAGAGAGTGAAATATTCATATAAGTACTGCCAGGCAGCCCAGTTATCCAGAGTTATACTAGATACCTGGACCACCTAGCATTAACCAGATCAATGGAAATCGATTCTTTGAAAAAAAGTGAAATATTTATTTTCTCAAACATGCTTGATTGAGCATTATTTGCCCGGTTTTGCCCGGGCATTATCTGCAATATCAACTGAGGTGCACCGCACTAACACTATGTGTTGACATCGATAACTGTGCCTAGCAGTATGACCAAATCGATGGAAATTGATTCCTTGAAAGAGAGTGAAATATTCATATAAGTACTCATACTAACAGGCAGTCCAGTAATCCCGAGTTATATAACAGATAACAAGACTAAGTACCTAGAATAAGACCAGATCGATGGAAATAGATTATTTAAAAGAAAGTGAAATATTTATATAAGTACTAATACTAACAGGCAGTCCAGTTATCCAGTTATATCGACACCTCCATGCAATAACATCGTAACTCACTTTTTTCCAAAAATTGAGTTACAACGGCATTGTTATGTAAAAAAAATAATGCATTTTTTCTGTACTATCATTGTAATTCTATTCCCTTTCGTTTCTAAAATAAACCAACGTCAAAGTATTGTAACTAATCCAAAAAATATTTTTTGTCAACAATATAATTGTCAACAAAACAATTTTTCTTTTACAGCTTTAAAACCATACCTATTTATAGTCCTCCTAAACTATATTAAATAAAGCCAGCTTAAAAAATTGTACGGGGTGTTTTGAGTTTGCTATAATTTTTCAAACTTTAAAATCGCTCTCCTGTAAAATCACAAAAAGTGAGTTACGATGTTATTGCATGGAGTTGTCGATATAACAGATAACTGGACTACCTAGAATAAGACCAGATCGATGGAAATAGATTCTCTGAAAGAAATTGAAGCATTTATTAACTAGAAATGTTTAATCAAACATACTCCAGTTAAATTCGTATTGTGAATACTTCTTTAAAACCTAAAAACGGTCACAATCAGTGAACACTTGGCCGTTTGAAATAAGAAAACAGACACAGAATACACCGTGAGTTCTGGTAGCACCCACCGTGGGCCATAGGAGTGAGTCTGTGCTATCTGCAATATCAACTGAGGTGCACCGCACTGACACTATGTGTTGACACCGATAACTGTGCTATCTGCAATATCAACTGAGGTGCACCGCACTGACACTATGTGTTGACACCGATAACTGTGCTATCTGCAATATCAACTGAGGTGCACCGCACTGACACTATGTGTTGACACCGATAACTGTGCTATCTGCAATATCAACTGAGGTGCACCGCACTGACACTATGTGTTGACACCGATAACTGTGCTATCTGCAATATCAACTGAGGTGCACCGCACTAACACCATGTGTTGACACCGATAACTGTGCCTAGCAGTATGACCAAATCGATGGAAATTGATTCCTTGAAAGAGAGTGAAATATTCATATAAGTACTTCCAGGCAGCCCAGTTATCCAGAGTTATACCAGATACCTGGACTACCTAGCATTATGACCAGATCGATGGAAATTGATTCTTTAAAAGAAAGTGAAAATTTTATCCAGAGTTCTAACAGATAACTGGACTACCTAGAATAAGACCAGATCGATGGAAATAGATTCTTTGAAACAAAGTCAAATATTTATTTTCTCAAACATGTTTGGTTTGAGCATTATTTGCCCGATTTTGCCCGGGCATTATGACCAGATCCAGACCAGGCTTAGTCACGAGCCAAAAACCAAAAAGCGAATCACCAAAAAGGTGGAAATATATTTACAAAAGCGAATACAAAGTAATCAATCAGAAAATCTGACGTTGGATGACCAACGCATTGAGGATGAAGCGCTAGTGTTACTCCGTCCACCACAAAAACCTCTGCTACCGGAGCTCCAGCAATATCAACTGTTGCGCATCGCAATAACACTAGTTTACTGATACCAATAACTGTGCTCAGTATTATGACCAGATCAATGGAAAAGAGAATTTTTTTTTAAAGCCCTCTGTATACTATATAAGTCCTACCCAGCAGTCCAGTAATCCCGAGTTATATAACAGATAACAAGACTACCTAGAATAAGACCAGATCGATGGAAATAGATTATTTAAAAGAAAGTGAAATATTTATATATGTACTAACAGGCAGCCCAGTTATCCCGAGTTATATAACAGATAACAAGACTACCTAGAATAAGACCAGATCGATGGAAATACATTATTTTTAAAAGAAAGTGAAATATTTATATAAGTACTAACAGGCAGTCCAGTTGTCCAGAGTTAAACCAGATAGCTGGACTGCCTTTTTTTTTTTTGGGTGGGAAATTGTCAAATAACTTCTCCCGCTCTGGGCGGAGCGAAAGGGCGTGTCAAACTTTTACAGACTAAAACCCACCCGTGTTCCTTCAGTTGCCTGTACCAGGGGCCACGGCAGGCTTCGGTCCTGCAATATCAACTGAGGTGCACCGCACTAACACTATGTGTTGACACCGATAACTGTGCCTAGCAGTATAATAATAATAATAATAATAAATCATTTTATTTCAGGCATTGTACAGTCATACACATACATTTCACCCATAATGACTACATGTCATATCATAAATAAATAAGCATTGAGTATTATTAAGACCAAATCGATGGAAATAGATTATTTAAAAGAAAGTGAAATATTTATATAAGTATTACCAGGCAGCCCAGTTGTCAAGAGTTAAACTGATAACTGGACTGCATTATGACCAGATCGATGGAAATTGATTCTTTGAAAGAAAATGAATGATGAAGAAGAGCGATAAATGGTCGCTGTCCCGAGATTTGGCTCTTTGGTTTGCTAGGTCACTGATGCCATTTGATACTATGGAAAATGATGCAATGATTGACTTTCTAAAAAAATACAGCGTCATTGTTTCCAACGCAGACTTGCCATCGAGACACAACATAGCACGAGAAGGACTAGAAGATGTGAACAACAGTATGCTGGCATATATAAATGATTTCATTTCGAAGCAAAGTGCTCGCTTCAGTGCCCTGACTGCCGATATGTGGACCGATAACTGTATGATATGTGAAAGAGAGTGAAATATTTACGTAAGTACTAACAGGCAGTCCAGTTATCCAGAGTTATATAACAGATAACTGGACTACCTAGAATAAGACCAGATCGATGGAAATTTATTTATAGTTATAGGTCTTTGCTGTCACGATTGCTCGAATAAATATAATACCTAACTATCAATTTCTTTAAAGTCAACATCGAAAACGGAAAACGGATATCTATTATCCGTGATCGATATACTAACCCGAATCTAGGTCGATGCGGTAATATCACACCAACATCTTTTTGGGTTTTGTATTTTTCTTTCGTGGAGTCTCTGCCTCCTCTGTTACCAACAAAACTTTTGGAGGAGGCAATTTAAATCAATTCTATTTTCTTGTAAATTGGGACGTTCAAAAGTGCCTTTTATGTGCCTATTTGAAATAAATTATTTGATGTTTGAAAGAAATTGAAGCATTTATAAACTAGAAATGTTTAATCAAACATACTCGAGTTAAAGCCGTATTTTGAATGCTTCTTTAAAACCTAAAAACGGTCACAATCAGTGAACACTTGGCCGTTTGAAATAAGAAAACAGACACAGAATACACCGTGAGTTCTGGTAGCACCCACCGTGGGCCATAGGAGTGAGTCTGTGCTATCTGCAATATCAACTGAGGTGCACCGCACTGACACTATGTGTTGACACCGATAACTGTGCCTAGCAGTATGACCAAATCGATGGAAATTGATTCCTTGAAAGAGTGAAATATTCATATAAGTACTGCCAGGCAGCCCAGTTGTCCAGAGTTAAACCAGATAACTGGACCACCTAGCAGTATGACCAGATCGATGGAAATTGATTCTTTGAAAGAAAATGAATGATGAAGAAGAGCGATAAATGGTCGCTGTCCCGAGATTTGGCTCTTTGGTTTGCTAGGTCACTGATGCCATTTGATACTATGGAAAATGATGCAATGATTGACTTTCTAAAAAAATACAGCGTCATTGTTTCCAACGCAGACTTGCCATCGAGACACAACATAGCACGAGAAGGACTAGAAGATGTGTACAACAGTATGCTGGCATATATAAATGCTTTCATTTCGAAGCAAAGTCCTCGCTTCGGTGCCCTGACTGCCGATATATATGTGGACCGAAAACTGGACTGGCTAGCATTATGTCCAGATCGATGGAAATTGATTCTTTGAAAGAAAGTGAAATATTTACGTAAGTACTAACAGGCAGTCCAGTTATCCAGAGTTATATAACAGATAACTGGACTAACCAGAATAAGACCAGATCGATGGAAATTTATTTATAGTTATAGGTCTTTGCTGTCACGATTGCTCGAATAAATATAATAACTATCAATTTCTTTAAAGTCAACATCGAAATCATAGATATCCGTGGTCGAAATACTAACCCGAATCTAGGTCGATGCGGTAATATCACACCAACATCTTTTTTGGGTTTTGTATTTTTGTTTCGTGGAGTCTCTGCCTCCTCTGTTACCAACAAAACTTTTGGAGGAGGCAATTTGAATCAATTCTATTTTCTTGTAAATTGGGACGTTCAAAAGTTCCTTTTATGTGCCTATTTGAAATAAATTATTTGACTTTGACTTAAAAGTCACGTTTAGTCCAGATAAATGTAATGTATTTCTTTATTTTTCTTCTAATTATAAACATTGATAAAGTTGAGCAGTCTGTGCTGTCACGATTGCTCGAATAAATGTCACAATAACTATCAATTTCTTTGAACTTAAAATCGAAATATTAACCCGAATCTAGATTGATACGGTTAGTGTAGAACTGTGTAGAGTGGACACCAGCAAGTCAAGCAAATCGAAAATCCAGTTTTCTGTTTTGTTGACACCGATAATTCGACTGCCCGGGCATTATGACCAGATCGATGGAAAAGAGAATTTTTTTTTAAAGCCCTCTGAATATATAAGTACTAACAGGCAGTACAGTTATCCAGAGTTATATAACAGATAACTGGACTACCTAGAATAAGACCAGATCGATGGAAATTGATGTTTGAAAGAAATTGAAGCATTTAATAACTAGAAATGGTTAATCAAACATACTCGAGTTAAAAACGTATTTTGAATACTTCTTTAAAACCTAAAAACGGTCACAATCAGTGAACACTTGGCCGTTTGAAATAAGAAAACAGACACAGAATACACCGTGAGTTCTGGTAGCACCCACCGTGGGCCATAGGAGTGAGTCTGTGCTATCTGCAATATCAACTGAGGTGCACCGCACTGACACTATGTGTTGACACTGATGATAACTGTGCCTAGCAGTATGACCAAATCGATGGAAATTGATTCCTTGAAAGAGAGTGAAATATTCAGATGAGTACTGCCAGGCAGCCCAGTTATCCAGAGTTATACCAGATACCTTATGACCAGATCGATGGAAATTGATTCTTTGAAAGAAAATGAATGATGAAGAAGAGCGATAAATGGTCGCTGTCCCGAGATTTGGCTCTTTGGTTTGCTAAGTCACTGATGCCATTTGATACTGTGGAAAATGATGCAATGATTGACTTTCTACAAAAATACAGCGTCATTGTTTCCGACGCAAACTTGCCATCGAGACACAACATAGCACGAGAAGGACTAGAAGATGTGTACAACAGTATGCTGACATATATAAATGATTTCATTTCGAAGCAAAGTCCTCGCTTCGGTGCCCTGACTGCCGGATATGTGGACCGATAACTGGACTGGCTAGCATTATGTCCAGATCGATGAAAATTGATTCTTTGAAAGAAAGTGAAATATTTATGTAAGTACCAACAGGCAGTCAAGTTATCCAGAGTTATATAACAGATAACTGGACTACCTAGAATAAGACCAGATCGATGGAAATTTATTTATAGTTATAGGTCTTTGCTGTCACGGTTGCTCGAATAAATATAATAATTATCAATTTCTTTAAAGTCAACATCTAAATCGGAAAACGGATATCTATTATCCGTGATCTAAATACTAACCCGAATCTAGGTCGATGCGGTAATATCACACCAACATCTTTTTGGGTTTTGTATTTTTCTTTCGTGGAGTCTCTGCCTCCTCTGTTACCAACAAAACTTTTGGAGGAGGCAATTTAAATCAATTCTATTTTCTTGTAAATTGGGACGTTCAAAAGTGCCTTTTATGTGCCTATTTGAAATAAATTATTTGACTTTGACGCAAACGTCACATTTAGTCCAGATAAATGTAATGTTCTTTTTCTTCTAATTATAAACATTGATAAAGTTGAGCAGTCTGTGCTGTCACGATTGCTCGAATAAATGTCACAATAACTATCAATTTCTTTGAACTTAAAATCGAAATATTAACCCGAATCTAGATTGATACGGTTAGTGTAGAACTGTGTAGAGTGGACACCAGCAAGTCAAGCAAATCGGAAATCCAGTTTTCTGTTTTGTTGACACCGATAATTCGACTGCCCGGGCATTATGACCAGATCGATGGAAAAGAGAATTTTTTTTAAAGCCCTCTGAATACTATAAGTACTAACAGGCAGTCCAGTTATCCAGAGTTATATAACAGGTAACTGGACTACCTAGAATAAGACCAGATCGATGGAAATTGATGTTTGAAAGAAATTGAAGCATTTAATAACTAGAAATGGTTAATCAAACATACTCGAGTTAAAGACGTATTTTGAATACTTCTTTAAAACCTAAAAACGGTCACAATCAGTGAACACTTGGCCGTTTGAAATAAGAAAACAGACACAGAATACACCGTGAGTTCTGGTAGCACCCACCGTGGGCCATAGGAGTGAGTCTGTGCTATCTGCAATATCAACTGAGGTGCACCGCACTAACACCATGTGTTGACACCGATAACTGTGCCTAGCAGTATGACCAAATCGATGGAAATTGATTCCTTGAAAGAGAGTGAAATATTCAGATGAGTACTGCCAGGTAGCCCAGTTATCCAGAGTTATACCAGATACCTTATGACCAGATCGATGGAAATTGATTCTTTGAAAGAAAATGAATGATGAAGAAGAGCGATAAATGGTCGCTGTCCCGAGATTTGGCTCTTTGGTTTGCTAAGTCACTGATGCCATTTGATACTGTGGAAAATGATGCAATGATTGACTTTCTACAAAAATACAGCGTCATTGTTTCCGACGCAAACTTGCCATCGAGACACAACATAGCACGAGAAGGACTAGAAGATGTGTACAACAGTGTAGCGGCATATTCACATATACATTACACACAACATATACATACATTTATTTACATATATACACACAACAATATATAATATTCACATTCATAAATATAGGTACTCATTATAAACACAATCATATTTTGTGTCGGAACTTCGGCCGCTGTGGCTCAGTGGAAAAGCACCATAATGTATAGCCATAGCTATCTACTTATCGTTTCGTGGAACTCCGGCCGCGCCGGCCGGCGCGCGCGCCGCGCGCCCCGCTCACCACACTCACTAGTCCTGACCTACTCTCGACGCGAAGCGCACGCTGCTTATTTGTTTACCGTTCTGCTTACACCCGCTTATGGTTTATGCTAAACTAAACTACACTGTGAATCTGTGCTTACAATTATCTCGTGCTATCCTAAACTGATATACTTTCGCTTTCAACATCTGTGCTTGTGAACTTTGAGACTATACTTTTAACCTAATAACCTAACTGCGATTTCATTGTGTGATCCTCGATCCTTCATTCTTCTTGTGCTTTCGATATAATCTGTTTACTGGTTTGGAACGTATTATAAATTAGTTAAAATACTTGGCCGAAGACTTTCATTCCATCGCCCAGAATCACACCCACGTAAGGAAGGAAACGACCACAGCGAGAAGGTAGGATTTACCCATATTATTCCTACATTGGTGACCCCGCATAAGTAACCGCAAGATAAACAATACTGCAGATCGCAAACAAAGCGAATATTTAAAAGAAAAAACATGGCGGAAGGTTCACAGTCCACAAGTAGCAAGCCGTCTACCGAACGTACCGAAATGCGTGTTTCCACTGACGCATCGGACGTGTCGACAGAAATTTGCAGAGTTGCTGTTCGCATACCACCCTTCTGGCCCGAGGAGCCCGAAATATGGTTCGCACAAGTAGAAGGTCAGTTCGCTATTGCAAATATTACTATGGACACGACGAAGTTTCATTACGTCATCGGACAATTAGAACCACAGTACGCCAAAGAGGTGAAAGACATTATTGTGCAACCACCAGCGAGTGACAAATATCAGAAGCTTAAATGCGAACTTATTAAACGACTCAGTTCGTCTAATGAGAAGAAGGTAAACCAACTTTTGATTCACGAAGAACTTGGCGACCGCAAGCCTTCACAATTCCTGAGGCACCTTCGGAGTTTGGCAGGAACTAATGTCCCAGAGGACTTCATTAAAACCATCTGGACCAACCGCTTGCCAGCAAACATACAGACAGTCATCGCGGCCCAGACCTCCTTATCGCTGGAAGCTTTAGCGGACATAGCGGATAGAATCAAGGACATAACTACCCCCTCAGCCCAAGTAGCTTCAACCAGTGCGAACCCTCAAGTACTAGAGGTGTTAGCTAAAGAACTCGTGGAGCTTCGGAAAGAGGTGAACGCGCTCGCGATGGGACACCGACAGTCCCGCTCCAGGGAGAGAGGAACGAGGCACACCCGTTCGTCATCCAAACGTTCAGACTCAAACTACAGGAAATTCCCGGTATGCTGGTACCATTACAAATTTGGCAGCAACGCAAAGACATGCAATCTCCCATGCGATTATAAGGCGGAAAACTCGACGGGCCGTCGCTAATGGCGACCAGCGACTGCCCTAGCTCCGGTCGCCTGTTTGTTACCGACAGGAGAACTAAAGTACAGTTCCTGGTCGACACCGGCAGCGACCTCTGCGTATTTCCTCGGACCATGCTACGTGAACGACGCGCCAGCACCAACTACCAACTCTTCGCGGCCAACGGAACACCTATTCCGACCTACGGTTATGCAAACTATAATTTAAACTTAGGGCTTCGAAGGGACTTTCAATGGAATTTTGTAGTCGCAGATGTAACTAAACCAATAATTGGGGTAGATTTTCTCTCGTTTTACAATCTAGTAGTCGACTGCCGTAATCAGAGATTATTAGACAATGTTACAACTTGCTCAACTATAGCTTCACTAGTCCGTACATCAGATAGTATTCACTCTGTAAAGGTCATGACTGGCGATACCGCGTATCATAAGTTACTTGAAGAGTTCCCAGAGATTACAAAGCCGCCTGGTACACAGCGAGTCATTGTTCATAACACGGTCCACCACATACGTACTACACCGGGTCCTCCGATTTCATGCACTCCCCGCCGCCTGGCTCCAGATAAGCTCAAAACGGCCAAGCAAGAATTCGACGCAATGTTAGCAAATGGCACGGCCCGACCTTCAGAAAGCCCTTGGGCGTCCCCGTTACATTTGGCCCCCAAAAAAGACAATGGCTGGCGACCCTGCGGAGACTACAGGAGACTCAATGCCCGCACCGTTCCTGATTGTTATCCCATCAGACACATACAGGACTTCGCGCACAGTATATCCGGATGTACTATCTTCACAAAAATTGACCTGCCCCCTTATTCACAAACACTCGATATGCTTCCGTATCGTATCGAACATTAATCATTGTTATCGTAGGAGTCTTCTCAATGCTGTTCACAAGTCCAAAACCCGAAAATTTTGCCAGTTTAAATCAAATAGACGCCCGCTATTCTTCCAACAGCTATTTGCTGTTGAGGGGAAGTCAAATTAGGTTATCGAAATGTCAGGGTTTCGATACGATAGCCTGTCGTATGGTTGTGAATCAGGGCTCTGGTCAAAGCATACAACCAAATACCGGTCAATCCGGATGATATACCCAAGACCGCAATCACCACACCGTTCGGAATGTTTGAATTTCCATATATGACGTTTGGTTTACGAAACGCGGGCCAAACATTCCAACGGTTTGTGGATGAAATGACGCGCGGGCTTGATTTTTGCTACACGTACCTCGACGATTTCCTTGTGTACAGTAAGAATGAAACACTCCACAAGGAACATCTAAGACAGTTATTCACCAGAATGAAGGCATACGGTATGGTGATTAATAATGCAAAATGTGTTTTCGGTGCGCGACAAATAAACTTTTTGGGATATACTATATCAGAAAAAGGAACGAAGCCATTGCCAGAAAAAGTACAAGTCATTCGCGACTACCCAGCCCCAAAAAATATACGTGAGCTTAGAAGGTTTTTGGGCATGATAAACTTCTATAGACGTTTTGTGCCCGAAGCCGCCCGAATCCAAGCCCCACTCAATGCTTTGCTGATAGGAGCAGTGAAGGGATCAACTCCAATCAACTTAACAGGGGACGCCTATGAGGCCCTAGAACAATGCAAAGAGAGTCTGTCAAACGCAACCCTATTGGCCCACCCAGATTGCTTGGCAAAAATGAGCCTGGTGACGGATGCATCTGATTTAGCCATGGGTGCTGTGTTGCAACAACACAAGGATGGCCACTGGCAGCCACTAGCATTTTTCTCTCGAAAATTGAACACCGCTCAACAAAAATATTCTCCTTACGACAGAGAACTATTGGCAGTTTATGAAGCGGTGAAATATTTCCGGCACATGCTGGAAGCCAGAAATTTCACTATCTATACTGACCACAAACCAATCAGTTTTGCTTTTCACGAAAGAAAAAATAACTGTTCGCCACGTCAGTATAGATATCTGGACTTCATATCGCAATTTACTACAGATATCCGTCATATTTCCGGAAAGGATAATGTGGTTGCTGATACCTTGTCACGGATAAATGAACTGCAGGCACCAGTAGCTCATGAAACTCTCGCTAAGGCACAAGAGTCTGACTTGGAACTGTCAGGATTCCTCAACTCAATGTCATCGCTCAGGCTAGAAAAGTACAAAGTCCCAGGTACAGATGTAACTTTGTACTGTGACGTCAGTACGCAAACTGCAAGGCCTTTCGTACCACAAGCCTTACGAAAACAAGTGTTCGACAGTCTTCATTCGTTAAGTCATCCTGGCGCAAACGCAACTTCGAAGTTAGTTGCGGATCGGTTTGTTTGGCCAGGGGTTAGGAAAGACTGCCGGGAGTGGTCTAGATCTTGCGTAGCATGTCAACGAGCCAAAGTGAATCGGCACGTATCGGCACCATTAGGTACCTACAAATTGCCACGCTCTAGATTCAGACATATACACATCGATCTGATTGGACCCCTCCCCATTTCACAAGGTTATCGATACTGTTTAACGGCTATTGATCGATTCACACGATGGCCGGAGGTAATACCGATAACCGACATCACCGCTGAGACAGTGGGCAAAGCCTTGCTGCATGGTTGGATATCTAGGTTCGGCAGCCCAACAGATATTGTAACAGACCGTGGACGCCAATTTGAGTCCACCCTGTTTCAATACTTGGGTAAAATAGCCGGGTTTCGTCATCACCGAACTACAGCATACCATCCAGCAAGCAACGGACTCGTGGAACGTTTTCATCGACATCTGAAAGCATCTATTGTATGCCATGCAAACGAAAACTGGACAGAGGCTTTGCCCTTAGTCTTACTTGGCATTCGTAGTGCTTACAAAGACGACCTTCAAGCGTCACCGGCCGACTTAGTATATGGCGAGCCACTGAGGCTGCCTGGCGAATTTCTAGAGCAAGCAGCGAATGGCACTAGTGACGTGACAGACTTTACAGCACGACTTCGTACCATAGCTCAAAAATTACAGCCAGTGCCGACATCGCGCCACGGTGAAAACAAAGTTTTCGTATACAAAGACCTAAGCACATGCGACTATGCATTTTTAAGAGAAGACGCATCGCATAGTTCCCTAACTCCGGCATACACTGGTCCACATCAAATTATCGAACGAGGTGATAAAGTGTTCAAATTGATGGTAAAAGGCAAGCAAGTAACAGTCTCCATCGATCGCCTCAAACCTGCATACATACTAGCTGAAAAAGAAAGTGAACCAGAGTACCCGGTACTGCCTTCCGCAAGTAGTTCAAATCACGGGTCTCGCGAAGCCACCAAGACAACCCGTTCCGGTCGTGTGGTAAGGTTCCCGGATCATTATCGTCCTTAACCAGGCCTCTGGGGGGGAGTGATGTAGCGGCATATTCACATATACATTACACACAACATATACATACATTTATTTACATATATACACACAACAATATATAATATTCACATTCATAAATATAGGTACTCATTATAAACACAATCATATTTTGTGTCGGAACTTCGGCCGCTGTGGCTCAGTGGAAAAGCACCACAATGTATAGCCATAGCTATCTACTTATCGTTTCGTGGAACTCCGGCCGCGCCGGCCGGCGCGCGCGCCGCGCGCCCCGCTCACCACACTCACTAGTCCTGACCTACCCTCGACGCGAAGCGCACGCTGCTTATTTGTTTACCGTTCTGCTTACACCCGCTTATGGTTTATGCTAAACTAAACTACACTGTGAATCTGTGCTTACAATTATCTCGTGCTATCCTAAACTGATATACTTTCGCTTTCAACATCTGTGCTTGTGAACTTTGAGACTATACTTTTAACCTAATAACCTAACTGCGATTTCATTGTGTGATCCTCGATCCTTCATTCTTCTTGTGCTTTCGATATAATCTGTTTACTGGTTTGGAACGTATTATAAATTAGTTAAAATACTTGGCCGAAGACTTTCATTCCATCGCCCAGAATCACACCCACGTAAGGAAGGAAACGACCACAGCGAGAAGGTAGGATTTACCCATATTATTCCTACAACAGTATGCTGACATATATAAATGATTTCATTTCGAAGCAAAGTGCTCGCTTCGGTGCCCTGACTGCCGGATATGTGGACCGATAACTGGACTGGCTAGCATTATGTCCAGATCGATGAAAATTGATTCTTTGAAAGAAAGTGAAATATTTATGTAAGTACTAACAGGCAGTCAAGTTATCCAGAGTTATATAACAGATAACTGGACTACCTAGAATAAGACCAGATCGATGGAAATTTATTTATAGTTATAGGTCTTTGCTGTCACGGTTGCTCGAATAAATATAATAATTATCAATTTCTTTAAAGTCAACATCTAAATCGGAAAACGGATATCTATTATCCGTGATCTAAATACTAACCCGAATCTAGGTCGATGCGGTAATATCACACCAACATCTTTTTGGGTTTTGTATTTTTCTTTCGTGGAGTCTCTGCCTCCTCTGTTACCAACAAAACTTTTGGAGGAGGCAATTTAAATCAATTCTATTTTCTTGTAAATTGGGACGTTCAAAAGTGCCTTTTATGTGCCTATTTGAAATAAATTATTTGACTTTGACTCAAACGTCACATTTAGTCCAGATAAATGTAATGTTCTTTTTCTTCTAATTATAAACATTGATAAAGTTGAGCAGTCTGTGCTGTCACGATTGCTCGAATAAATGTCACAATAACTATCAATTTCTTTGAACTTAAAATCGAAATATTAACCCGAATCTAGATTGATACGGTTAGTGTAGAACTGTGTAGAGTGGACACCAGCAAGTCAAGCAAATCGGAAATCCAGTTTTCTGTTTTGTTGACACCGATAATTCGACTGCCCGGGCATTATGACCAGATCGATGGAAAAGAGAATTTTTTTTTAAAGCCCTCTGAATACTATAAGTACTAACAGGCAGTCCAGTTATCCAGAGTTATATAACAGATAACTGGACTACCTAGAATAAGACCAGATCGATGGAAATTGATGTTTGAAAGAAATTGAAGCATTTAATAACTAGAAATGGTTAATCAAACATACTCGAGTTAAAGACGTATTTTGAATACTTCTTTAAAACCTAAAAACGGTCACAATCAGTGAACACTTGGCCGTTTGATATAAGAAAACAGACACAGAATACACCGTGAGTTCTGGTAGCACCCACCGTGGGCCATAGGAGTGAGTCTGTGCTATCTGCAATATCAACTGAGGTGCACCGCACTAACACCATGTGTTGACACCGATAACTGTGCCTAGCAGTATGACCAAATCGATGGAAATTGATTCCTTGAAAGAGAGTGAAATATTCATATAAGTACTGCCAGGCAGCCCAGTTATCCAGAGTTATACCAGATACCTGGACCACCTAGCAGTATGACCAGATCGATGGAAATAGATTCTTAGAAACAAAGTGAAATATTTATTTTCTCAAACATGCTTGATTGAGCATTATTTGCCCGGTTTTGCCCGGGCATTATCCATGGGCGTAGCGAGGGGGAGGCAGGGGGGGCAGCTGCCCCCCCCCCTAGCAGGCGGGCGGGCTGGCGAACTGAGCGAATTTTATTTCACCTCTTTATAGAAATTTACTGAGCTAAGCTATGTCATACTCATAATTATGGTAATATTGTTATCTTTCGCCTCGCTAGCACAGTTTAGTGTTATTCTATAGTTTAGTTGAGTTTAGTAGCTCGGTAGACAGACGTTCGTTCCTGCCGCGCCGCGCCATCGCCGGCCGCACGCGCCGCGCCGTCGAGCCGGAGCGGGGTGCGGGTACGGGGTGAGAGGGGAGGCAGCTGATGCACAGCGCGCGTGCGCGTAACAACAAACAATATTTTGTACACAGATTTTGTATTCAATCTTGTCTCGGTGGTCCTCTTATAACGTCTGTTCGTAATTATCGTGCAATTCGAAGTCGTGAATCGAGATTTTTGTTGTAATTTAATTTGTTTTTCGCTGTCGCTTCGCTGGTGTTTGGGTGGGTGTGTTGGACGACTGGTGTTTGTTTTAAAAAATGGATATAAGAAAGTTTTTCAAAGGTAAGGTATTTTTTATTATCACAGTTAATTTTAGATTAATAACGATATGATATTTATATTTATTTAAAAACGCGTGAATTTTTGTTTAAGGGACTTTAAAAAGAAAAAAAGCAGAAACTAGTAGTGAAAGTAGTGATGACGAGAAAAAGGAAGAAAGTTCGCTGGCGCTGGCTCAAGCTGGATCTTTTAGAGTTCAAAATACACCTGAAGTGGCTGCAGATGAATTCGTTTGTGATAACGATTTAGGCAAATGGGTAGGGCGAACTTCTTTGATGACCACAAGTCAAAAATTGGATATGCTTAAACGTTGTTGGGTGCCCCCTGAAAATTATGACTTTTCTAAGGATGCCAAAGCTGCTGATCTGCAGCGAAAATTCAATCATAGTTGGTTGCAAACTTATTCGCCCTGGCTTGTTTATTCGAAACATCTTAAAGGTGCGCTGTGTTTATATTGCGTACTATTCCCTCCAAAGACAGTTGTTGGAGTTTTGGGCTCATTCGTAATTCGACCTTTTTGCCGTTTCAAATATATTCATGAATACTGCGTTAAGCATGTCTCATCACAATATCATAAATCAGCAGTTACCGATGCAAAACATTTGTCGGAGAAAATGCCTGTGGATATAATGATGAATACTGCTCACCAGAAAGAAATTGAGACAAATAAAAAGATACTGGCATCTATAATTTCTTCAGTAATTTTTTGTGGCACTCACGATTTACCTTTGAGGGGTAAACAGAATCATGAAGGCATTCTTGAAGACCTTCTAAATCTAAAAATTGAATCTGGTGATCAAGATTTAAAGCAGCATTTAGAATAATGGCAAAAAAAAATGCTATGTATACTTCCCCACAGATACAAAACGAAATTATTGAATTGTGCGGTTTGGTCGTAAAGAATGAAATTATACAGGAAGCAAAGAAAGCTTATGCGTATAGTGTCATGGCAGATGAGTCATGTGATATAGCGGGTAAAGAACAACTATCTATCGGAATCCGTTTTTTTGACGAAGATCAAAATATAATACGTGAAGAATTTCTAGGATTTGTAGAATTAGAGGCCATGGATGCTAATACAATTGCGACAGAAATTGATAAATTCTTAGAAAGCGCCGGACTAGAATCCAATAAGTGCGTAGGCCAAGGCTATGATGGCTGTTCGACTATGGCGGGGAGTATTAGCGGCGTACAAAAAAAAATTAGAGATAAATATAAAAAAGCCTTATACTTTCATTGCGCTAGCCATAGGCTTAATTTGGTAATAAATGACTTGAACCAAGTTCCAGAAATTCGTAACACCATCGGAACAATCAAAGACATAATAAATTTTTTTCGAGAATCTGCTTTACGTAGAAAATACGTACCTAATATTCCGGCGTTATGCGAGACCCGCTGGTCTCACAAATATAAAAGTGTGGCCATGTTTTACAAGCATTTTGAGGAGATCATTCATGGACTCGAGAACATATCTAAAGACGGAAATGCTGCAGCCAGAAAAAATGCTTATCAATTACATTGTGCTGCAACGAAATCAGTATTCATCATATGTGTGACACTGATAGCCAAATATTCTGCAATACTGGAACCTGTTGCTAACGCACTTCAGTCGAAATCTATTGATGTGCATACATGTACGAACCATATTAAGAGAATTATTTCTCTAGTAAAAGATCACCGTCAAAACGTAGACACAGAAAGTGAAAATATAATTGAAACTTCTCAAGGAACTGCATCTGCCCTTGGTACCGACTTACAAGTCCCACGCATTGCGTCTCGGCAACAACATCGGTCCAATCACCCGGCACAGAGCTCTTCAGACTATTGGAAAAGATCCATTATAATACCCTATTTAGATTCCTTAATTTCCGCACTCGATCAACGCTTTTCGAATGAGCATCTGCCAGCCTTCAGCCTAATGTCATTGCACCCAAACACAATGTTATCAATGACCCTCAGTGATTTCCAAGAGAATTGCAAAGCATTCACCAATTTTTACGAGCTCGCTATCGAGCCTGAAGCAGAATTGTGGTATAAATTGTGGAAAGACAAGGGGATTCCAAATGAAGAGTTAGAGAAAATGGATTTTACCGACACGCTTAAAGAGGCAAATACTTTCTTCCCCGCCACAAAGAGGGCCATACTTATTTTACTGGCGCAACCATGCACCACGGCCAATATAGAACGGTCTTTTTCCACCTTACGGCGAGTAAAAACGTGGTTGCGGTCTACAATGTCAGAAAATCGTCTGAACGGCCTATGTATGTTAAGCGTACATAGGAAAATGGTAGAAGGAAAGAAAGGCGAAGTTATTGAAAAAGTTTTAAATAGATTTTGTGAACAACCACGCAAGTTACTGTTTAAGTAATTCAAACTATTCTGTTTCTGGTTAAAATTCGTTTTTTTATTGTTACACTTGCTGACCCGGCGGACGTCGTCCTGCCCAGTAATCAATCTTACACCTACCCTAACTAAACTAAACCTACCCTACACCTACCCTACCCCTATCTATGTATGTGTTATTCTGAGTCTTCAGCTACCTACATACCAAATTTCATCGTAATGTGTTCATTAGCTTTTGCTTGAAAGAGGTAGGGTAAAACCGGGTAATGCCGGTCAGGAGATAATACCGGTCAATATTATTTCTCTCAAACTACTGCGTTTCCGCGCACGTACATATACACAACCGCTAGTGTGAACCTACTCGACGTCAACGCGCCGGGCCCCCGCTCATTCCCCGCCCGAACTCTGCGATGAACGCATGTCGATCGTTTTCGCGCTTACTTGTAGTAAATTTACGAAGGGAAACAATAAGAGGTGAGTGTTTATTATTGCATTTATTTTACATTGTTACTTATAATTGTTGTAGCGTAATTATCAAACTACTTATGTGAAAAGTGAATTTGACCATTTCTCTCAATTTTTATAACCTATAAATGTTTTTACGAAAATGTTTCTAAGTGGGTAATGCCAGTCAACCTGACCGGTATTACCCGCACGTAAAATAATGATATAAGATGAGTATTTTGATTTTTGAAGTATGTTTTGATTATTTCAGAATGCCTAAAACTAGGAGTCAACCACGTATTAAGGCATCATGGGGCCAAGATCAATTAAATAGGGCTTTTGAGCTAGTGAATGAAGGAAAAGCTATTAGGGAAGCTGCTCGAACCACTGGCGTGCCATTTTCGACACTTCAAGAAAGATTAAAGACCAAGAATCGTGATATTCCACAGCTTGGTAGAAATCCAGTCTTCACAAGGGAACAAGAAGTTGAAATGGCATCCCAAATTAAGTTCCTTGGTAAAATATATTATGGATGCACTTCGCTTCAAATAAGAAAGATGGCTTATGAATACGCTGTAAAAAATAACATCAAACATAATTTTAATGATACTCTTGAATTAGCTGGCAAGGATTGGCTAAAAGGGTTTATGAAAAGAAATCGTTTGTCCGCCAGGAAAGCTCAAGGCACAAGCCTTAATAGAGTCACTGCCTTTAACAGGAATGAAGTTGCTATATTTTTCAAACTTCTTACGGAGCTAATGGATAAACATAAGTTTTTACCAAGAAACATATGGAATGTAGATGAGACGGGAATTTCTTCAGTACAGGATCCAGGAAAAGTTGTGACTGAGAAAGGACAACAACGTGTAGGATCTATAACTAGCGGAGAAAGAGGAAAGACCGTTACAGCTGTGTGTGCTGTTAATGCTACTGGAGCCTACGTGCCACCAAGGTGCTATCTATCGATGCTCAAAAAATGGGTGGATTAATGAAGATCTTTTTGTAGATTGGCTGAAACATTTCGCAGATTTCACAAAACCTTCAGAAAATGAACCAATCTTGCTTATTCTCGACAATCATTCGAGTCACATTTCTTTGAGAGCTTATGACTTTTGCAAAAGCAAAAACATTGTTATGTTGTCTTTGCCACCGCATGGTTCGCATAGAATACAACCTCTAGATGTTGCCATCTATGGTCCTCTAAAAACAGCTTATAAACAAGAATGCAACCTATTCATGAAGAACCAATTAGGGAAAAAAATTACCCAAAATGATCTGGCATCGCTGTTTAGGAAAGCTTTTCAAAAGGTAGCAACCATTCCAAAGGCTGAAGCTGGTTTTGCTGCTACAGGAATATATCCTTTGAATCCGGATGTGTTTACAGACGAAGATTTTGTAGCTGCTGACATATTGAACAGTGACGATGTAGTAGTTGAGGCAGAACAAATACGTGACCGGGACAATAAGACGCCAGATGCCCAAATTATATTAGATGAACCTATTGATGATTCTTCCCATATCCAAACGAATCCACCTCAATCGCCGTCACTGCTTGATAATGTAATTGAATTAATCTCGCCTAATAATGCAACAGTTACTTCTGAACTTGAGCAACAGATTAATTTATATAATGATCCAAAGCCTTCAACTTCAGGAACTCTTGAAAATATCACTGCTATGGATCTATTGCCGATTCCAAATAAGTCAACAGACAGCAAAATCCGTGCCAACTCTCGCAAACTGCATGCAGCCATCTTAACAGGAACACCTAACAAAGAAGCTCTTGTGGCAAAGGAAAACAGAAAAGTTACAAAAGGTAAAAAAAAGATCAAAACCAATACCGAAAAAAGAACAAAAAAAAAGAAAGGAAAGCCAACTGAAATTAAGAAGGCTAAAAGAAGAGTGCTACAAGAGACAAACCAAAAAGATGATGATAGTACGTCAGATTCTGAAATACAAATGACTGACTTGCGAGATGACGAAGATACTGACGCTGATGACGACCTAGAAAATAAATGCATAATATGCGATGATTATGGGCGAAACAACGAATTGTGGTATAGGTGTGTGCTGTGTGGTCTTTGGGCTCACGCTGACTGCTCAGGTGCGGACTCTCCTGAGGGTTATATCTGTGACTTATGCATAAACAAACTTTGACCGGTATTATCAACCTTGTGACTGGTATTACCTGCCATGGTGTTTAATACCGGTCAAAGACATTTTTTTTTATTATTTTGATTATGCCAAATGTATCTTACTTATTGATCTCAATTATTGTGATTTTGTCAGAAGAATTATTAAAGTTTAGTTAGTTTAAGGATTAATAAAAAATATTGATTAAAATCTGAGTTTTGATAATTTTTCCTTAAGTGACTGGTAATACCCATTTTTACACAAACATGCATCCGTCCACACACACTCACAAACTTTCACCTTTATACCTAATGTATGAAAACATAAATTCAGTTTCTCTATGATTTTCTCAACCTGCCCCCCCCTGTACAAAATCCTGGCTACGCCCTTGGCATTATCTGCAATATCAACTGAGGTGCACCGCACTAACACTATGTGTTGACACCGATAACTGTGCCTAGCAGTATGACCAAATCGATGGAAATTGATTCCTTGAAAGAGAGTGAAATATTCATATAAGTACTGCCAGGCAGCCCAGTTATCCAGAGTTGTACCAGATACCTGGACCACCTAGCAGTATGACCAGATCGATGGAAATAGATTCTTTGAAACAAAGTGAAATATTTATTTTCTCAAACATGTTTGGTTTGAGCATTATTTGCCCGGTTTTGCCCGGGCATTATGACCAGATCCAGATCAGGCTTAGTCACGAGCCAAAAACCAAAAAGCGAATCACCAAAAAGGTGGAAATATATTTACAAAAGCGAATACAAAGTAAACAATCAGAAAATCTGACGTTAACCTACCAACGCATTGACGATAAAGCGCTGATGTTGTTCCGTCCACCACAAGAACCTCTGCTACCGGAGCACCAGCAATATCAACTGTTGCGCATCGCAATAACACTAGTTTACTGACACCAATAACTGTGCTCAGTATTATGACCAGATCAATGGAAAAGAGAATTTTTTTTTAAAGCCCACTGAATACTATAAGTCCTACCAGGCAGTCCAGTAATCCCGAGTTATATAACAGATAATAAGACCACCTAGAATAAGACCAGATCGATGGAAATAGATTATTTAAAAGAAAGTGAAATATTTATATAAGTACTAACAGGCAGCCCAGTTATCCCGAGTTAAACCAGATAACTGGACTGCCTTTTTTTTTTGGGTGGGAAATTATCAAACAACTTCTCCCGCTCTGGGCGGAGCGAGAGGGCGTGTCAGACTTTTACAGACTAAAACCCACCCGTGTTCCTTCAGTTGCCTGTACCAGGGGCCACGGCAGGCTTCGGTCCTGCAATATCAACTGAGGTGCACCGCACTAACACTTATGTGTCGACGCCGATAACTGTGCCTAGCAATATAATAATAATAATAAATCATTTTATTTCAGGCATTGTACAGTCATACACATACATTTCACCCATAGTGACTACATGTCATATCATAAATAAATAAGCATTGAGTATTATTAAGACCAAATCGATGGAAATAGATTATTTAAAAGAAAGTGAAATATTTATATAAGTACTACCAAGCAGCCCAGTTATCCAAAGTTATATAACAGATTACAAGACTACCTAGAATAAGACCAGATCGATGGAAATTGATTATTTGAGGCTCAGTCATGAAGCTGAGAAAATTTACATCTTAATACTAAATAAGATAAGATGTAACTTGATGTAACTAGACAGACTATGAAGGAGTAGTAATTTTAGTATTATCTGTGGAGGCTTGCAATTAGCAATTTAGTTATTTATTATGTTACTATAGTGTTATTATGGCATTGATTGCCGCCGCGGTCAATGGTGACCGCGAACAATAGATTTTCTATTGTCTCTGTTATCTGGCAATCAACCTCTGTCAGCCTTCCGAAAATAATAAAAATAAATAAATAAAATACCATGAAAAGCTGAAGTCCGAATTATGTGCAAAGTATACGATGTGCGCAATCGAACTGTAAACATAGATAAAGTTAGACGGTCTTTACTGTCACGACTACTCGAATAAACTATCAATTTCTGCGAAATCGAATTGGAATTAGTACCAGAATCAAGTTGATGCGGTTAGCGGAAAATGGACAGAAATAGTGTCCACGGATGAGAGTTACCACTCGGAATATGGACGAAGTCATTCAGTCTTTGCTGTCATCACTGCTAGAACGAAATTTGAACACGGACATATTAAAAACGGTTTCGTTTACAGTAGAACAAGTCGCTGTGCATTAAGTATGCAGATAGACAAGCTATCATGATTCTCAGTCATGCTAACTGATGATCTCATGTTGCGCTATCATGTCATTCTAGCGCAAAAGTTCCATTACCGGTGCACCAGCAATATCAACTGTGGCGCACTGCACTAACACTATCTATGTGTTGACACCGATAGTTATCGGTATCAACACATAGATAAATATATTCTAGGCAGTCCAGTGGGCCTGCCTAGAATATGACCAGATCGATGGAAATTGATATTTGAAAGATATTGAAGCATTTATAAACTAGAAATGTTTAATTAAACATACTCGAGTTAAATTCGTATTTTGAATACTTCTTTAAAACCTAAAAACGGTCACAATCAGTGAACACTTGGCCGTTTGATATAAGAAAACAGACACAGAATACACCGTGAGTTCTGGTAGCACCCACCGTGGGCCATAGGAGTGAGTCTGTGCTATCTGCAATATCAACTGAGGTGCACCGCACTAACACTATGTGTTGACACCGATAACTGTACTATCTTCAATATCAACTGAGGTGCACCGCACTGACACTATGTGTTGACACCGATAACTGTACTATCTGCAATATCAACTGAGGTGCACCGCACTGACACTATGTGTTGACACCGATAACTGTGCCTAGCAGTATGACCAAATCGATGGACATTGATTCTTTGAAAGAAAGTGAAATATTTACGTAAGTACTACCAGGCAGCCCGGTTATCCGGAGTTATATAACAGATAACTGGACTACCTAGAGTAAGACCAGATCGATGGAAATTGATTCTTTGAAAGAAAATTAATAATACAGTGAAATATGTGTATACTGGAAATGTTTAACCAAACATACTCGAGTTAAAGCCGTGTTTTTAATACTTCTGACCATCAACTTAACAAATTAAAGCAAAACCGCAATCGAACTGTAAACATAGATAAAGTTAGACGGTCTTTACTGTCACGTTTACTCGTAAAAGTAAGAATAACTCAATTTTTTTGAAATCCAATTGGAAATATGTAGGTACCCGAATGAAGTTAGACGCGGTTAGTGTAGAGTGGACACCAGCAAGTCAAGCAAATCAGAAATCCAGTTTTCTGTTTTGTTGACACCGATAACTCGACTGTCCGGGCATTATGACCAGATCGATGGAAAGTGAATTTTAGAGAGAAGAAGAAAATAAGCCACCAAGTGGCGGTCTTTGCCACTGCTAGACCGAAGCTTGAACTGGCAATATTAAAAATGTGTTCATCAAAGAACAAGCCGCTGTGCAGTAAGTCTCAAGCTATCATGAGGCTTAGTCACGAAGCTGAGAAATTACCAAAAAGGTGGAAATACAAAAGCGAATACAACGTAAACAATTAGAAAATCTGACGTTTATGACGTAACCTACCAACGCATTGAGGATGAAGCGCTGATGTTGTTCCGTCCGCCACAAAAACCTCTGCTACCGGATCACCAGCAATATCAACTGTTGCGCATCGCAATAACACTAGTTTACTGACACCAATAACTGTGCTCAGTATTATGACCAGATCAATGGAAAAGAGAATTTTTTTTTAAAGCCCTCTGAATACTATAAGTCCTACCCAGCAGTTCAGTAATCCCGAGTTATATAACAGATAACAAGACCACCTAGAAAAAGACCAGATCGATGGAAATACATTATTTAAAAGAAAGTGAAATATTTATATAAGTACTAACAGGCAGTCCAGTTATCCAGAGCTAAACCAGATAGCTGGACTGCCTTTTTTTTTGGGTGGGAAATTGTCAAATAACTTCTCCCGCTCTGGGCGGAGCGAAAGGGCGTGTCAGACTTTTACAGACTAAAACCCACCCGTGTTCCTTCAGTTGCCTGTACCAGGGGCCACGGCAGGCTTCGGTCCTGCAATATCAACTGAGGTGCACCGCACTGACACTATGTGTTGACACCGATAACTGTGCCTAGCAGTATAATAATAATAATAAATCATTTTATTTCAGGCATTGTACAGTCATACACATACATTTCACCCATAGTGACTACATGTCATATCATAAATAAATAAGCATTGAGTATTATTAAGACCAAATCGATGGAAATAGATTATTTAAAAGAAAGTGAAATATTTATATAAGTACTACCAAGCAGCCCAGTTATCCAAAGTTATATAACAGATTACAAGACTACCTAGAATAAGACCAGATCGATGGAAATTGATTATTTGAGGCTCAGTCATGAAGCTGAGAAAATTTACATCTTAATACTAAATAAGATAAGATGTAACTTGATGTAACTAGACAGACTATGAAGGAGTAGTAATTTTAGTATTTATCTGTGGAGGCTTGCAATTAGCAATTCAGTTATTTATTATGTTATTATAGTGTTATTAAGGCATTGATTGCCACCGCGGTCAATGGTGACCGCGAACAATAAATTTTCTATTGTCTCTGTTATCTGGCAATCAACCTCTGTCAGCCTTCCGAAAATAATAAAAATAAATAAGTAAATAAAATACCATGAAAAGCTGAAGTCCGAATTATGTGCAAAGTATACGATGTTCGCAATCGAACTGTAAACATAGATAAAGTTAGACGGTCTTTACTGTCACGACTACTCGAATAAACTATCAATTTCTGCGAAATTGAATTGGAAATATGTACCCGAATCAAGTTGATGCGGTTAGCGGAAAATGGACAGAAATAGTGTCCACGGATGAGAGTGACCACTCGGAATATGGACGAAGTCATTCAGTCTTTGCTGCCATCACTGCTAGAACGAAATTTGAACACGGACATATTAAAAATGGTTTCGTTTACAGTAGAACAAGTCGCTGTGCATTAAGTATGCAGATAGACAAGCTATCATGATTCTCAGTCATGTCGACTGATGAACTCATGGTACGCTATCATGTCATTCTAGCGCAAAAGTTCCATTACCGGTGCACCAGCAATATCAATTGTGGCGCACTGCACTAACACTATCTATGTGTTGACACCGATAGTTATCGGTATCAACACATAGATAAATATATTCTAGACAGTCCAGTGGGCCTGCCTAGAATATGACCAGATCGATGGAAATTGATATTTGAAAGAAATTGAAGCATTTATAAACTAGAAATGTTTAATTAAACATACTCGAGTTCAATTCGTATATTGAATACTTCTTTAAAACCTAAAAACGGTCACAATCAGTGAACACTTGGCCGTTTGAAATAAGAAAACAGACACAGAATACACCGTGAGTTCTGGTAGCACCCACCGTGGGCCATAGGAGTGAGTCTGTGCTATCTGCAATATCAACTGAGGTGCACCGCACTAACACTATGTGTTGACACCGATAACTGTGCCTAGCAGTATGACCAAATCGATGGAAATTGATTCTTTGAAAGAAAGTGAAAATTTTATCCAGAGTTATAACAGATAACAGGGACTACCTAGAATAAGACCAGATCGATGGAAATAGATTCTTTGAAACAAAGTGAAATATTTATTTTCTCAAACATGTTTGGTTTGAGCATTATTTGCCCGGTTTTGCCCGGGCATTATGACCAGATCCAGATCAGGCTTAGTCACGAGCCAAAAACCAAAAAGCGAATCACCAAAAAGGTGGAAATATATTTACAAAAGCGAATACAAAGTAAACAATCAGAAAATCTGACGTTGATGACCAACGCATTGACGATGAAGCGCTGATGTTGTTCCGTCCGCCACAAAAACCTCTGCTACCGGAGCTCCAGCAATATCAACTGTTGCGCATCGCAATAACACTAGTTTACTAACACCAATAACTGTGCTCAGCATTATGACCAGATCAATGGAAAAGAGAATTTTTTTAAAGCCCTTTGAGTACGACGCTATCGGCTGAACCGAGGGCGTAGAAAAGGGAAAATATCTAACAGGGAACCGTTGAGAATTACCAGCTGTTTATAGATGACACTATTGAGCCAAAGGAGGAACGTCATGCAGATGATATGGTGCTGCTCAGTCCCTCAGCCAAAGTTTTAAGGAGACTTGTTGCGATCTGCGAGAAATATGCAGCTGAACATTATCTCACCAATGTTAAGAAATCGGAAGTTATGACATTATATACGGTAAAGGTCCTGATCATATTTTACCGATCAATTTATGTGGAACTGCCCTAAACATACAAAGTCAGTAAGTTTAAATAGCTTGGTCATATAACTACAGATGATTTAGCAGATGATGCTGATTTTGAACGACAGAGGCGTAGCATCGCATGTCGAAGCAATATGTTGGCTAAACGCTTTTCTCACTGCTCCAATCAAGCTAAAATAACTCTGTTCAAGGCCTACTGTCAGTCGTTCTACACCAGTCAACTCTGGTACAGATACACGAAGAGTGCTTATAACTCTTCGTGTACAATATAATAACGCCTTTAGAGCCATATTAAAGCTGCCCTGGCAGTGTAGTGCGACTGGCATGTTCGTAGAGAACTGAGTTACTGATTTCGAATATTACGAATAATGCCTCCTTGTCAATGTCATCCAAGCGCCAGATCTTAGAAGCATTTTTAGTATGCTGATTGCTAAGTTATGCAGTTGTTTAAATCAATAGATATTAATTATTCGACATGGAAAGTGTCAGAATTAAAAACCTATGTATATCCATACTAATATTATAAATGCGAAAGTGTGTCTGTCTGTTACCTCTTCACGCTTAAACTGCTGAACCGATTTACTTAGATGTTGGTATAGAGATAGTCTGAGTCCCGGGAAAGGACATAGGATAGTTTTATCCCGATATTCCCACGGGTGCGTGTGAAACCGCGGGGCGTTGCTAGTTAACTATAATCCTCGTAATCTTTCTTCAAAATGTTTTCGGTAGGTATAGCCTCGAATTCTGTTTAGGTAAAATAATTATCTATGAATAGCTTTACGTTACGCCACAATCTTCAAAGTTTCGAGTCTTTCGGAAAATGGTAGGCTCCAATTTCCGGGCATGCGGGAACACAACAACATTTTCGCAAAAATAAGTAAAAACTACCTCACACCTAGCTACGACAGCGACACTTTGACCGTTGCCTATCTCATTACTCTATCACTTTCGGCAACAAGTATATTGAAACTTGATTGAAGTCGTAACGATCTAACTGTCACTGTTATTTTATGACGCGCAAATGATTTTCAAGCTTAGGGTGGTAGGTAAAACAATTACGAGGTCGACTCTTGGATACACGATAACGGTGACATTATAACCAATTTGAATACAACTGTACAGTGTACAAGGATCTTTTGACGCGTGGTAAATATTGGAACTAACGCGGCCATCTTGTTTTTCAACCGCCTGTCAATGTCATTCAAGGTCCAAAAGATCCTTGTAGCACTGTAGCCATACCCTACTATTTCTAACGAAAACAATGGCTATGAGTCAATACTATATTCATTATTATAACGACACAGAAAAAAACCGTCATGCAACACCATTCCAGACTCGATTTTTATAGTAATACTAAATTTATTATTTATTCAAATATGGTTTCAAGAACAAAAACAGTAGCAGCGGTCAAGCGGTGCGGTTCGCCGATCGGCGACGAAACAATAGAAAATCAATTGTGTCTCATTAGCGGAGCTTGACAGATTAAAATAACGAAACGTATCGTTAAAATTGTTCATCGTTCACGCTAAAACTGCGCGCGCCGTTCTATCGTACATTACCGGTTTACCCACATCACTAGCAGACTCAAGATGGCTGCTATATTCCGACCAATCGGAACGTCAAACGCAGAGCGCCGCGCGCCGCGGTCCGTCGCGTCGATACGTCAGTGGTCGATCTTGAATTGAATGATCTGTCTGACATTCCGTAACCACCCGGCGACATTATTTGTGTTCTAACAATAAGCTCTAATACTCTACAGATAAAGACGTCTTTCCCAATTAATGTTATTATTATTTAGTTTCTTTGGTTGGCGCGTAGCGTGCGACAATTCTGAGTATTCTTTTGACAGTTTATTTATTTAGCAAGCAAGCGGTATCGCGAATGTTATTTGTCTCGCCGGTTGATAAATATTATTGTATTTCTGATAATGTAAGTGCAGTTAATAGCCATTTCGGGTTGTGACGTGTCCATATGAACTGTTTACTTGATAAAATAAACATACTTTCTCGTAAATACAGTGCGTGGTAGGATTTATGTGCAAATGAGATAACTACGTTGTTAATTTTCGCAGATTATAATAGTGACTGCTACCGAGAGATAGCCGGTGCTACCTCGTTGCTTCGACGCTGTAAGAAGGACGCTGTTCGTGGAATCGTCTTGTGGACACAGAGCTATCTTTGTTGATAACTTTATTAGGTACTTAATTGGTATTTTTTTATTCTGACTAGAGTTTTAATTCCTAATACGTATACACGCCATCCAGGTGCTCTTAAGTCCAAAACACATCAAACCTCTATATTCCCCTCTCCTTTATATTCTACCTGAGTCAACCGACTGACCGAAAATGTTTTTTTTTAATTTTTAAATTTCGAAAATTATATGTTGGCGTCTGTACCTAACAATTACCTAATTTAGCCGGCCGAACAAGGGACAAATAGAGTCCAGCACACTAATTGCGTAACATACTATCAATCTCAATCTGAATCATTTTAAAAGATATTGCTAATCCATTGCCTCAAACAATTTGTACATGTTGCACACCTAGATCTAAAGAGAGCTAACTCCTAAATATTTGAGGTATACATACCATCAAATTCCTTAACACTTTGACAGCCAAGCATTTTATTTATTTAGTAGTGTAGTGTGTCACGTAGTATGTGATCCGCTGTCAAAGTGTTAACTCACTACCTAGCGACCAACAAAACAGATGCAAAAACTTATAACATCATTGTTCTATCTGCATTTAAAAATATTGATCAATACAGCAAACTCCTGTAGTGCGCAGGGAGATGGTAATCAGTTTTTCATTTTTTCTGAAATAAGAGTTTTTTTTGAGTTAATTACTGTTTAGATCTAGGTGTGCGATATGAAAAACACAATAACACTTCACAACCCAGGAATCGAACCCAGGACCTCGCACTCAGCAGTGTTTTCTATTAAGTACTTTTTATCCTGTGTGCGTAGTTTGTTCTAAGTAATAATTATGTTGTTTTCTTCTTTCTAGGTCCTTTAAACAATGTCTCAAGACATCAAAATTACACATCCATTATGGTATTACTTCACTATGATTGCAAAATCCAAAAAGGCTACCTGTAACCAGTGTTCTAGGAAAATATCCCACAAGACTACAATGGGTAACTTAACAGCTCATTTAAAGAGACTGCATATCGCCCATTACAACGCTTACATTAGGAAACTAGAAATATATAAAAATCTAGTGCAGGACCCTGATAACCCAACGGTTTCGACAAATCAAACATATCACTTGCCAGTTTCATCCACATCCAACCACCAAATTAAATATGAGATAGCATCCCCTGGAAACCAAGAAGCTGAGAACACTGATGATGAAGAAATGACAGACACAGACACCACAACTAGGGGAATTTTGTTACCTGAGGAGAAAAGACAAATTGATACTAGGTTATTGATGTTTATAGTGAGGTCGTACCAGCCTGTTACCATAGTGGAACAACGAGCCTTTATAAACTTAGTAAAGGCAATGAATGCCGATTATACGATGCTAGAACGTAAAGCTATAACAAAGATAATCCTACCAGAGATGTACAGCAAATGTTTGGAGGAACAAAAAACAATTGTAAAGCAAGGTGCAGTTTCGATTTGTCTAACAGTTGATCGATGGACATCAGTCATCTATGAGGACTCGCTCATTGCCATCACTGCTCATTTTATCACTCCTGATTTTAAATTTAAATCTGTTTTACTTAAGTGTCAATATTGTGAGGGTAACAGTGAATATCTGGAAACAGTTTTAAACGAAACGTGTGCGGAATGGGAGATAGCTGGCAAAATAAGTTGGTGTGTCACAGACGATGGTGCGGATATAGTGCAAGCGGTCAACTCGTTAAGCTGGACTCATTGGGGCTGCATGGCATATAAGCTAAACCTCACGTTACAAAACTCTCTCAAATTATGTGACGAGACTCTGTCAAAGGTAAAAAAAATTGTACGTTACTTTGATTCAAACTATGAATCCCAGAAAATGCTGGATGTGTATCAGACTAACCAAGGCACAGCAGAACCCTTGGAGCTTTTAGATTCGGAGCACACAAGTTGGACCTCGAAATATGACATGATCGAGAGATTCGTAACTTTACAAGAAGCCGTCGAGGCAACAATAACAGAACTTGACGGCGAAGTCGATCTACCTGATATTATAACAGATGAGGACTGGAGTAAATTGAAACAGCTCTGCAAGCTTCTGAAACCTTTTAAAGAAGCGACAAAAGAACTGAGCGCTGATAAATACGCGTCCGCTTCAAAAATCATAGCTGTTGTGAATGGACTAAAAGATGTATTACTGGAATTACGTAAAAGACCGGATTGTTACTATTCTGTTAAAGAAGTAGTGGAATGTATAGAGAAGGAACTAAATGAAAGATTTGAAGGCATTGAGAGCGAGCCTAACTTGACTTTTTGCACCATATTAGATCCTAGATATAAAATGTCAATGTTTCTTGATGAGAGCGCTGGAGATATGGCCAAATTAGAATTAGTATCAGAGGTAGAAAGACTGATGAAAGATGGAATTAACCCTAAGGATCCTTTGAAGGTGGATGGCGGACCCAGCACTGCAAACAATGAAGATGGAAGCGACTTCAGTCTATGGAGAAGGAGGACTATGATTTTAGAGAAAAGACTAGATAACCAGAGTGTAAACCATCTTAGGCTCGCTCAACAAGAAGTGGAATCCTATATGCAGGAAGAATTGGCTGACGGTGACCCTTGCGAATGGTGGCAGAGCAACGAATCAAAGTTCCCTCATTTGGCCAAATTATTTAAAACTAGATGCAATAAGGTAGCGACATCTGTACCCAGCGAACAATTATTTACAGAACAGAGCATCGATTTATGTGAAAGAAGGAGTATGCTGTCGCTTAGAAAGGCTGAGATGATTGTATTTTTACATGCTAATTTAAATGATGACGATTATTTTAGATTGATGCCTGAAAGTTATGATTATGGGACACGAACATTGTCTGTCTGATTTCAACTCTTCAGTGTTCTCCTCAATCAATGTTACTACAGTCCGGCCGTCGAGAAAATGCGTTCCTGTCACCAGTCAGTGTGACAATTCCAGTAACTAATAAAGATCACATTCGCAAAACACGTATTCGTTTGTATGAAACTGACAGGTGTTAAGAACGCATCCTCTCCTCGGCCGCACTATAATACTTTACTAGTATTAAAGTTTCTTGCCCGTTCTTCTCCTGAACCTAATACACTTTGGAATGGGCAACTAACTTCACCTGTCTGACTGAAGATTTGTTTTTTTTGTATGTTTGTTTGTTAACGCTTTCACGCTAAAACGGCTGATCGAATTTGGAAGAAATTTGGCACATGACGTTAGAACAGGAAACTTTAACCCGAAATTCCCAGGGGATCAAGATTTAGGGTCTCCCCACATTTATCGACGCGGAATCGGCTAACACCGGTCAAAAAAGCCTTTATGTCTACGTAATAAGGGTGTTACTAATACCATTCGCATCGGCTCGGCTCGGATGACGCGTCGCGACGCCGACCGACGGCGAAACGAGCCGTTTGCCTATTAGCCTCGGCGATAAGTCGAGTAGTTTGGTGATACGCACTCGGCTTTAAGCCGATTCCGCGTCGATAAATGTGGGGACACCCTTATGCGGGTGAAACCCTAGCTCGTAGGGCGCAGCTAGTTAGAAAAAAATGATTAGAGTCGAGTACAATCAGACAAGTTTTTTTTTTTCATGTATAAATTGTTGGATAGTGCTTCTATTCTTGTAGCTAACTATACCATTCTATTATTTGTGTTTGAGCGTATTTGTCACTCGACGTTGCGTTTCATTTTCATGTGATTGTGATGATATTAAGTTAATAATGTCACAAATACTGTCATCAATACTTTCAGTTTTGGATTACCTACCCATAACATCCAGCGTCTGTTCCCTAATGGGTTAGACAGAGGTGAACCTATAGTACAGCCTGTAGTGGACTATTTAATGCCAAATTTATAAATTAATAAGCACATTACATCATCAAATGTTCTGTTGTTATCCCATTCTAAGCAAGTTACATTCCGGCCGTCGAGAGAATGAGTTCCTGACAGCTGTCAGTGTCAGATTAAATTCGTAAAACACAATTATTTGTTTGTATCAAACTGTGAAGAACGCATTCAATCGTCGGCCGCACTGTACAATAGAGTTCATTTAATATGCCATCAAAGAGTAATGACTCTACAGGAAGATTTTTTATCACCATCCAAATTTTTACAGGATGTTCTACCCATGAATATGAACAACTTTCACTATGGGAACAACTCTGAAATCACGAAAAAAAAATCAGCAGCAGCCATAGTGAAAGTTGTAACAACTTTCACTATGGGAACAACTCTGAAATCACGAAAAAAAAATCAGCAGCAGCCATAGTGAAAGTTGTTCATATTCATGAGTCCAAATAAAATGAACACATCTTAAACGATTTTTCAAAATTCCACCCCTGTGGGGGTGAAAAGCGGGGATACAGTTTATTTGAAAATCTGATTCCTTTGTTCTATAAACTTAAAAATTGGCCCGAATACTTATTTATCTAAATTAATTATAAAGATCATACCAACATACATTTTCGAAACTTTTAGAGGAAAGTACGAATTTACGCGGACGAAGTCGCGGGCGTACAAACACCCTGTAAAAATTTGGATGGTGATAAAAAATATCCCTGTATATTTGGTACATTTGGCTTCTAGATGTTCATTATTATTGTTTTGGTGATTTCTGACTGATGTAATATGAACGTAGGTCTTAATATAATTATATTTCTGCGTAAGTTATAAACTGTACCAGTACCTACTCCTATAAGTACCTACTATTAGAAGTGAATTGTTACATCATTTTTAAGTACTTACGTTTTATCTTTGAAAAAGTAAGAAGCTAATTTTGTTTATTTCAACATATTTTTGTTATTTTTCTTTTGGCACATTACTTTTACTATTAAGAATATTTACGTTCTTTTTATATATAAGATGATTGTTATCCGTTATATTACTAGCTAGTTTTTGAAAAAGTAAGAAGCTAATTTTGCTCAATTTCAACATATTTTTGTTATTTTTCTCTTGGTACATTACTTTTGCAATTAAGAATATTTAAGTTCTTTTATAAGGTGATTGTTACCCGTCATTTTACTACTTAGTTTTTGAAAAAGTAAGAAGCTAATTTTGCTTAATTTCAACATACTTTTGTTATTTTTCTTTTGATACATTACTTTTGCAATTAAGAATATTTAAGGTCTTTTATAAGATGATTGTTACCCGTCATTTTACAATTAGTTTTTGAAAAAGTAAGAAGCTAATTTTGCTCAATTTCAACATATTATTATTATTGTTATTTTTCTTTTGGTACTAACATTACTTTTAACAATTAAGAATATTTTAGTTCTTTTTTATGATGATTGTTATCCGACCTTTTACTAGTTAGTTTTTTTTCTAAAATTTTTTATAAGTGAAAAGTATTACTACCTTTTTTTTCTCCAAATTGTATTTTAATAATTTCCTTGCATGTTATGTTAAAAGGATACTGACTATTCTACTAATATTATAAATTTGAATCATACTAGGATGAAATTTTGCACACGAGTAATTTATGACCTGGATTCACACAGGATACTTTTATCCCAAACGAAGTCGCTAGTTTACCATAATTAGGGTGGGTGCACACCTTATTTTTGTGGAAATTGTGCACAACTAAAATTAATTTGCTCAGACAGACGAAAATTAAATTACTAGTTAGTTTGAAGACTTCTTGATCTGAGCAGAAATCTGCATATAACCTGCCTGAGGTTTACAAGAAATCATGACGTTTGGGTCAGTTTCAGTGTTTCTTTCCAGAGATAGTCAACAGGAGCAGGTGCAATTTTTGACGTGATACCGTCTTATAAATCGCTGAACGCCGGCTGCAGGCACGAAAAAGCATGACTCCATGTCACGTTCCGCCTGAGCCGAGCGTGTAAGCGAGAGCGCGGAAAAAGCGATAGAGAAGCACGATCGGCCTAAGCGTTCGGCTTGTGACGTTGTGATCTATCTGACGTTTTCTTATGACGTTATATCACGTAAAAATTATCGTCCGTAAACCGACTTTACAGACAATCATTTTTTTTAACTTAAAAGAATGATTCATAAAAGGAGTACTTACTTTTGATTGGTTTCCAGATCTGGGTTACATTACATGTGTGAGTGTAAGTAGTTCTTTTCTCATTAATTAAAATAAGTCAATAGCATAACGAAATGAAACTATATTTGAAATAATAGCAGTTGAAGTGAAATAACGATCACTTGCCGGCCGCTGTGCAGGGTGTTTGGCGCATGGAACGACACAATTTTTTGGGGGGTTGGGAGGGTCATTTGCGAGGTTTCACCCAAAGACCCCTTGAGGAATGTTATAGGCTATTTAACATCACGCTATGTCTCTTATGCGCCGAGCGAAAACGTGATAGCGCGGGCAGGTGATGCGATGCAACGGGGTTGGTCGGGGGAACAAGAAATTTCACGCGGACGAAGTCGCGGGCAGAGCTAGTTATTAATATAACAATTTTATAGTTATACTAGTTATTATTAACCTTTTGACCGCTTGTGTCGCATTTATGCGGCACATATTTCCGTCCGTGCCCCTACTCGTGTCGTATTTCTGCGACAGAGAACATGCATGATTTTTTCGTCCTATTAATTGCGTGGTACAGTCGAGTTCAGTAATATATTGGCAGTGACAATGTTTCACAATATTATAAGCGTTAAAATGATCATATAGTTCTATACAAACTTAGACATCAATAAAATGTTTTCATATAAACTGTTCAAAAGTATGTTACGGTAGTGCAGTCAAAAATATCTGACTACTCTTCGGAACATAAATATCTAAATACTCTAGATTTCAATATATTTGTTGCATCCTAGGATTCATAAATATCTATACAGCTTTGAATATTCAACTAAATGGCCTTTACCATTAAATTTATTTTTGCTTGCCGGAGCAGAAGTTCGAGTAATAATGCAATATTGCCGTTGAAGGATGTCATAACTGACAACTTCAAATTGATTTTGTTTTAAGATCTTTTTCATAGAAAAATAATTGCATAGATATTTGTGAACCTATCTTTGCGCTTAATAATATGAACAAGGGATTGCGCACAATTTTTAGAGTCTTTGTCTGTAGTAATATTATTGATATAATGTAGTCACATGATGTCACAGATTGTTTACAATTTATTGTACGGCGAAGCTGTTTAGAGTTTTATGAAACTTACCATTGCCTATTATAATTTTTGATTCATGAACATGCTCAGATATTAAAGAACTCGACTGTACAACTAAAACAATTATTAAATAGAGATTACAACTTTTTGTAAATTTTTTTATTGATACAACGATTTCTCCTCCTTATTTATTGTGGGTATTATTTTATCTTGATTTTATCGATTTGTAGTCGCGCGCTAGGGGCACGGCAATAGATATTTAGCCAAGCGCTTAAAAGGTTAAATATCACATGGTGATGATCTAAATGAGATAATTTAATTTCGCATGCTATTTAGGGAATCCATTTTATATTAGTATTCGTGAGAGTTAGTATACAAATGAAAACAAAATAAAATAAAAAATTAACCCATTTATTGTTACATAATTTAGAATTTTAAATACATAGTCCAACGAACTACGACACAAATATGAGAAATTTGAATTAAAAAAATAAAAATATTTGTTTTACAAGCCACGGTCAAATGGTCAAGTTAACATGTTTATATGAAAACTAAAAAAAAATAGATTTTGCGTATTTATTTTATTATATTTTAAATTTTAACGAAAACTTAGAACTTAACAAAGAACAATAAAAGGAAAAAAAAACAAAAATGGGAAATATTTAATTGAACCTCAAATGATGTCCGCCTTTTTTAAATAAATGAGCGTCTATTAAATTTACTACGGGGTTAGCAACGCAAAGTCAAAGCATTTATTTCAAATAGGCACATAAAAGGCACTTTTGAACGTCAAAAATTACCTTAAAATAGAATTGATTCTAGTCGCACCTTCCAAAAGGTAGTTTTCGTGTGGAGAAGAATGGGCAAGAAACTCCACCGTTACTCTTTTAAAATGTTTTAGGTACAATATTTTGCATGGGTACATTAAATATATAATAATATGTGAGGACGATGCACCTAAAATAAAATTACTATAAAACAATAGGTAAAAGAATTAAAAACGAAACCATGACATGTAAATTAACTATCTGATAGATACATGGTGCTCACATATTTACAAACGCGTTATAGTTAATCTATTAGATCCATGAAAATGATATCTATATGACGAATAACATGCAGTCCATTGTTGAGGTTTTCATGGACCAAAATATATTTTAAACATCTATAATGCAATAGGTACGCATTTCCAGTTTACCAGAATAGGTTTTGAGATTACTGAATTCCATTTAATTACAGGTCGCCTGTAAACGACTGATTTTTTTAACGCACAGTTATTTAATACTTCAAGCACATAAATGTACAGAGGCGGACTTAATGCCATAGGCATTTTCTACCAACCAACCTTACACACAGTTGATCAAAAGTGGTTAATATAAAGATTTTTGTTTTTTAAGAATCACAAAGAGGCTCATTTATTATATTAGCGTGTCAATCAATTAATAAAGGTTCGATTAATACATGCCATTAAAAAAAACTTATAATTATAATCGCGTAACATTAGATGAGATAAAGCTCAAACGGGGGTTTTTAGTCGGTAGGAGTCTGACACAACCCTCACTTCTCCGTAATGTATGTATCTATAAGAATTTCCCCACGAGAAAACGTAATGGATTATTCCGTTTATCCGCCCCAAAAAATCCACCCTAGGGTGGATACGCCGAGAATCCAACCCAGGCCTAGTTGGCTATAAATTTAGGGTGCATTCTCGGACATGCGTTTCCGCGTATCCACCTAGAGTGAATAAACGGAATAACCGAAAGTAATTGCTTAAAAGTTAAAATACAAAAGTAACAAAATCTTAACTTATGAGATGTTTTTTGCTCAATAAATGCACAAAGGCGGACTTGATTTTTAAAGGACATCATTCATTTCTTACCCAAAAATTAAAGTACCGGTCGGAAAAGTTACTATTTTCTTATGGGAAATAACATCTTGAGCATTTTTTACTATTACAGCGAAAGTCTAAAATTAACCCCCTGGATGCTTTAAGAGATTGAAAATGCCAAAAATCATATTCTCATAACAAGTGTTTTAATTTTTATTATAGTGACATGAAAAACGTTCCCGGTACTGTCCGCCAGCGCGCCCCTGCTTCTTTTAGATTTTAAACATTGACACGACAATATTTTATGAAAAAACTAAATAATATTAAATGAAAGCCTTGTAATTTCAGAAGGTAGATAGGTTAAATAAGTACAATTAAGTGTGACTGCTGTTATTTAAATTGATTATATTTAACTCCACATCAATCTTGACTGTAATAATGTTTGTTGTACTTTTTACTACAAAGTGTGCCCCTAAAAGAGCCTTTTTTTACTTCTGTCTAATGCTATAGTAAATGGAGTATAAATACATATAAATTATGTTTTTAAATATTAGAACATAATAACGTAATATAAAAACATTTAAAAATATTAAAAATAGTAGCCCATTGGTATCAGGAACAGGGTCCAAGCTACCGGCGGTCAGGGTATACGTTTGATTTTTTTCTAAACTCCACAATAGATTTTGACGCAGTTTTCGCCATTATTTAGAGAATTTTAAGTTTTATGTGAATAACCATTGGATTAGTGCGAAGCAGGGATGTGGGTCGCTAGTTTTAAAATAATTTCCTTTGAATAAAACATGCGAGATTCAATATTTAGTGTACTTTCCTTCCAGGATCGATCTTTCCCTAAATAATACCGTAATAAAGGTTATCAGTCGTGGCCTATGGCCGGTACTAAAGCGAATAATGTAATTATTTAAATTATCTTACGAACACAGCTTTTGTCGCTTACAGTACTTTAAAAAAATAGGATAGTAATAAAAGCTCCGACAAAAAAATAAGAATTGTCCTTACTAAAAATATTAAATCTACTGCCTAAAATACTAACTTTCCGACTACTTTTATCCGAATAAAAATGACGAAACGACCGAATGAGATACTGAAATCTTCGAAAAATAAACATGACTGTTTATTGATATAATACTTTTCTAAGAGCTTAAAAATTACGTTTTGATATATACCTAGGTAAAGGTATTTGTATTCTCATTCGCTCGCTCTTGCATCCTATGTAGACGGAGCCCCGCGTCGCGGAGCTCCTATTTCTACGTAAAGGGTTTAAAGTAACCTAACCAAACCGAACCTCGGGGTGCCCTTGACAAAACCTCTGTTGTCAGTAACTTAGTAATTTTGTCGGAGGTTCAGTATTTTATTCGGAAGTTTAGTTTTGTTATTCGAAGATCCATTTTTTTTTTAGTCGGCCACAGATCGCTGGAGATTAATTTGTTTTTCGGAACCATTATTATTTCCCAAAAAAATATACCAAGTATCTATTGCTTCATAGATCACTCCTACAACAATGGGCAGTGTCCTCTTTTTTAATTCTTTGTTTGTTTGAAAGGGTATACTTTCCAGGAAATCGAAGGAACTCTTCAAATATTATAGGCACATCTATAGCGATTTGGGTGTTTTTTACAATAACTAACTCGTGCATTTGCTCTCGGAAAGCACCATTTGGTGAAGTGGAACTGATGATGAAGACCACAGATGACCACCGGAAATACTCAATAATAAGTATTTCACGGGTTGCGATTCGATTACTTTAATATAGTTGCTAAGCAATTTATGCTCGTCACAATGCGATTGGTAAAATGGAGCTGATGGTGGAATATCAAGAGAACTCCTCAACAATTAACGTCCCTGCATTGGGAAAAGCAATATTTTGTAAAAAGGCGATGAACAAGTTGACATTAGGCTATTGTAACTTAGATACATTACAAACAGACTCACTAAAAAGCGAGAAATAAAAACTTTTTAACAAAAAAAAAAAAACCGACTTCCAAAAGAAACACTACTAAGTTTAAAATTACTTTAATTTCGGAAGTCGGTGACAAATACTAAAATACAGATCCAAAGCCCCGTCAAAGCCCGCCGCGTATGTGCCTGTTCCAAAGAAAATGGCCGATGACCTGGGGCATGCCTTTCGCATTTATATTATTAGGAATTTCTTAGTAACAGTCGGGATTTTGGACATTGGCAGTGAGTTATATACCCCCGTGCCTCGGAAAGCAGGATAAGCCGTTGGTCCTGCACCAGAAGGCCAACTCTCGTAATTTAAAACGATCAAAATCTAGTCGCAGTCTCATCTCGGCGACAAACAAATGTCAAAATATAGGAAAATTATAGGTTTTTTTGACAGATTGAGACTGAGATCAGACTGTGAACGTTCTTAAAATTACGAGAATTGCCCCTCTGATCTCACTCCAGTTGTGTCGGATTGCCGTTACCTCGGACTATGAGAGTGAGGGAAGAGAGAGTGCACCTGTGTCTACGCACATACTTGCCGCGTCGAAGGCTAGTCTCTGTCAAGATTGGCCGCCATGGGCGAAATACCGTCTGGAGAACTGTATTAAAAACTAGCTTCTGCCCGCGACTTCGTTCGCGTGAAATTTCTTATTCCCTCGACCCATCTCGTCGTATTGCATCACTTGCCCGCGTCTCCTGCTCTATCACTTTGTTTCACCATAGCGCTTTTGCTCGGCTCCTAAGGGCCATAGCGTGACGTTAAATAGCCTATATAGCCTTCCTCAAGAATTGGGCTATCAAATGCAAGAATTTTTCAAATCCGACTGGTAGTTCCAGAGATTACCCCATACATACAAACTTACAAACAAATTTTACCTCTTTATAATATTAGTATAGATAGTATAGATTATTATGAAAGCCGTAATTAAGTATTGAAAAAGTATTAATTAAAAAACTAAACGATAAAAAAGCAGACTAGTTTTAAAAAGGAACTTTACTGCAATCACACTTCGATTTATCAGACAGGTATAATGTTCCCACTGCTGGGAATATAGACTAGCATTTCACCCGCGACTTCGTTCCCGTGAATTTCATATTTTAACGGACTTCAAAAAAGGAGGTTCTGTATTCAACCCGTATGTATGTATGTCCGCGATTTTCTCAAAAACTAATGAACCGATTTTGATAATTCTTTCACTAAAGTGATCTACATACTTTCAGGAAGGTTTTAGTATACAATTTTGAGTTTTCCAAATGCTGCCTAACCCAACTGGATGCTTCTGTCAGCTTCCTTCTCAAAGTTGTGTCTACCGAGCTGGATGACTTGACTTGCCCTAGGTAGACATAATCCTTCACAACTTCGAGAAGCGACCCTTCGATGTGGATTGGACTCGGCAAGACGTGCGAATTGTACATGACTTTTGTCTTGTCCAAATTCATACCGAGGCCAACCCGCCGGGAGGCTCCATTTAGGCTGTGCAGCATTTGGTCTAGCTGTTCCAACGTCTCTGCCATTATGACGATGTCATCGGCAGATCGAAGATGTGAGGTGTACTCGCCGTTAATGTTGATACCCTGTCCAGTCCAGTCCAGCGTCTTGAAAACATTTGAGTGATCACGACATACTCTCAGCCGCGAGGACACATTCAAGTCAATGAGAGACATATTACAATGCGTGTCACGAAAGATGAGACTTGACACACCCCGAGCACATGATTAGACAAACGGAACAGATACAAAGCTTCAAACAACCGCGCGAATCGGTTGCACTACTATAAGCACGCGGGGCATGTGTGCGTGACCACTGGCCGCTTGTCACGTACGCGGCGAGACTGGAAAAAACCGGTTTACGCTGGCACAGCTAGTTGACAATCTCAGGGTCAGTGCGACGCACGTTGTTTGTTTTGTTAGTTCCAAATTTGAATATTTTAATGTAAAAAAACGTGGTATATTATTGTTAATAATGGTGGTTTATTGTACTGTGTGTATGAATAATACTAGAAAAAACAAAGATATATCATACTGCAACTATCCCAAGGAGTACAATAGGTAAGTAAATATTTGATTACTTCTTTTTCAAGTAAGTACCTTTTTGATAAGAAGACGGTTGTACACGGTGTGTTTTTACCTTTTTATTATTATTACAAGTTTTTAGTATATATATTTTGTTGGTACGTGGATGGGTTGGTATGTACGAGTAGTAGGTATGTGTGTTAAGTTTAAATATTGCAAGTAAGGTTTGAACCACTTCCCGATGTCTGATTGAGCTGAAATTTTGTATACCTGCGTAACTTCGGTGATAATGCAATAATAAGATATAACCTGACGCTGCACCCAGGATTATCTCCTCACTAGGGAACTCTTCAACGGTTAGTAGCACGATCACGAAATTTTTATGATAGATGAATTTTGATAATTCGACACGATACTTATCATGAACTGCTGCTGCAGCCAGCATTGTCTCTTTACGAGGGAACTCTTTAACGGTTAGTAGCATGGACTTGAAACTTTTTATTTAAATTTAATTTTGCTTGCTAAACATGATTCTCACCATAGACTGCTGCTGCAGACAGGTCTTCTCACGAAGGAACTCCTCAACGGCCATAATAGCATGATCATGAAAGTTTGAATACGAGTTTAAAAAGCATTTTTAATCGAAACTTATTATTAATACCTACATCGTACTTATTTCTCGGTACTAGTAGTTCTTGAAATTAAATAAATATTTAAAAAATAGGTATACATTTACCCCCTTATTCATAAAACTTATCAAACCTATTTTAGTTAAAATGGGGTTTGTATCTTTCTTCCACACAGAAATGACAACGTGACAGATAAAGACAAACGTTCTATAAACCTATTTTAGCTAAAATAGAGATAAAATAGGATTATGAATAAGGGGAATAATCTTTAAAATATAGGTCTACCTATGTCTTTTGTATAATAGTGTTCGGTTCACATTTCCATTTTATTTTTGTTTCAGCTCAAAGCATTTACCACACCATTAAAAGAAACAATAAATTATTAAAAAACAAAAATTATAAAAAGAAAATTATTAGAGTAAGTAATTTGTAAATCATACTGAATAATAAAACTATTTAACAAATGTTTTGTTTAATTTGTCTTAACCTATTGTGACAACCCTACCAAAATAGGTAACAATTTTGCACGTTCTTAAGAAGCTTTGCCTCTGTTCCGTTTGTCTACTCATGTGCCCCGAGGTTTGATTGAATTGCGCAGTACACGATTTTAGGTCTCTTTAGCGGTATGAGGTCTCAGCGCGGGACGGGACCGGGCGTCATAGGGGCGGCGGAAAGAGCGCGGGAGGCGGGGATGGCCGCGCATTGTACCCAGTAAATGGTAGCTCTATAGTACATAGTACTCACACCTATGCACCCCTTCAACCCCAGGTAGCTTTCGAAAATTACATTAAAAACATAATTTAGATAAGTATTCGGGCCATATTTCAAGTTTTCAGATCACAGAAAAAGGATTTTTGTCATAAACTGTATCCCCTCTTTTCAGCCCCACTGGGTGGAAAGTGGCAATGGGCCGGCCATATTAGCCGTAGAACCGATGACCGTTGGGGTAGACGTGTTCGTGAGTGGAGACCGCGAATCGGTAAACGCCCTCAGGCTATTTGGAGCGACGATCTTCGCTGGATGGCTGGTCGCAGCTGGATGAGAGTTGCCGAAAGTCGAGCTGAATGGCGTGCAATAAGAGAGGCCTATGTCCAGCAGTGGACTGCAATAGGCTGATGATGATAGGTGGAATTTTGACAAAACGTTTGGGACGTTTCTATTATTTGACTTAAAGATTATTTATACCAATCTTTGAGTTAACACTCCCTGCCGACTATATATAAAACTTTTTAAGTTCAGGAGGCCATGGACGTCACCGGCGGGTCCCAAAGTTTCTGCTTGTGAACGCCGTGAGTCAAAGGTCAAAATTATTACAAGAGGCCGTGGGATACGCCGGCGGGTCCGAAAAAAATCTTTCAGGACGCCGTGGTATCCGCCCGAATTCAAACAGTTTTTACAACTACTGGCGTGCTGTTATGGAAAACGTGATAAAAGTATTAAAAATGTACTTTGTCCTGCTGAACAAAATTTTTTGGGCGTCGCCGGCGGTTCCCATGGCAGGGAGAGTATTAATCATGCCACTCAGTAAAATCCTACCTACACAGTAAAATCCTAACCTAAAACCTAATAAGATCTTTTTCCCTGTAGGGGTAAATTTTGAAAACACCTCAATAACTCATTTATCTTTATTTTCTGTCAAAAGTATTTATACCGAGTTTCAAGTTAATCAGGCCACCCGTTGAGATTCTTGCATACAAACATTTTTTTTTTGTTAGCCTCTTTTGTGCCCCACTGCTAAGCAAGGGCCTCCCCTTTTTTCTTCCAAACCTCCCAGTCTTGTGCGATCTCTGGCCATGTTGGCCCTGCAAATGATATTAGATCGTCACACCACCTTCGCCTTGGTCTACCTCGCCGGATGTCCTGCCTCAGGCGTCCAGTGAGTGACGATCTTTAACATCACTTAAACCCCATTTGAAATTATTTATTTAATTTGCTTGTTATTCACTTAAAGGTTGAATTTTGAAAAACCATTTTTTAGGGTTTCCTACATTATAAAAGGTAGCCTTTTACAAAATTTCACGTTCCTAGGCTGTCATTCCGGCTGTGCGTTGATATGTCAGGCAGTCAGTTTCTCCTTATATATTATAAGGTCCCATTAAAATATGTAGATGGACAAACTTTTAGAAATCATTCAGACCACCAAAATAAGGACGATGGTAAAAAAATATATAAGGAAAACGCATTAGATACTTACAGGAAAAATAATCAGCTAACGAAAATACACGAATGTGCCGGCAATTTATTATTTTAGGTCAAAATAAAATCACTTTAATCAGTGTTTTTTTTTGCTTGGATATCTTTGGTTAGACGTACTGAGCGCTGTGTTAAAATTTGTCCATCTATTTTAATGGGACCCTGTATAGATAAAAGCTCTAACAGTTCTACAAGATATAAAAAAAATTTAAACAAAATAACTCATCAATCATGCAATTTTATTGCATTATCACAATTTCCTTACACTTCCTAAAACATTTTTTTTAGTCATACTCTTAAATATTTTTATTTCTTTTTTTTGGCATATTGTGTGGTTACTATAAGAGCACCTCTGCCTAAACCCTTGTGGGGTCTTGTGTACAGGCGTGATGTTATGGTACATTTGCATAACCTTTTCCCAACTATGTTGGAGTCGGCTTCCAGTCTAACCGTATGATGTTATGTTAAATATAAAAAAATGTTTAAAAATATAAATTATGGAACGCTTTTCTTTAATGGGTGGATTCCGTTATTCTTTTTAGGGCAATTTTACCAAATTTTAAACCTATAATTAGGCTGCGCTTCCATCAGAGATGTGCGAGGATGCGTAGCGAGGGATGTGTGTGAAACAAACCAATAACATCGCTTCATTTTCATAGCTTGAACTAAGTTAGCGATGTTATTGGTTAGTTTTACACACATCTCACGCTACGCATCCTCGCTCATCTCTGGTGGAAACGCAGCATAAGTCAGCACCCTAATTGCGTAATGCACTATCAATCGGAATCTGAATCATTTTGAAGCAAATTGCTAATCCATTGCTTCATAAGTTCGAAAAATTTGTCTGCTCAACACGTAAATAACGCAATGAATATTGTTGAATTGTCAAAATGAAACCGATTCCGATCGCAATTGCCCCGCTGATATTGAGAATAAATTTTGAATTTTTGACAGTTTTTCCATACTATAACAGTCAGAAATTAATTTTATTCCACGGATAAAAGTCATCTGACTGGTAAAATCAGTCCTGAATAATAAAAATTAATAGAAAGAACCAACGTCATCTTGCAAGTTATCATCACTATCGCTGTCAGCGTAATTTTTAATAAAACTCTTGCTATGATCAATAACTTCCGATTCTTCGTCTGAAGAAACATCGATGCTATCTATATCGTAGACTATCCATTTCATAAATTCGTTATGCCTTGTCAACGTTAACCAATTTGTGGCCATTATTTTCCATAATTTCACTAGTATGTACTGTCCTTTGTTGTAGTGAAAACATTTCTTTAGGTCTACAACACCATATAATTCAAAATCAAATCCGTAATTGATATTGTTGACTTCTGCAGTAAATTTCATATACCTTTCTTTAATTATAAGATCATAATCTTCAGCTATCAATTTGATTTTGATCGTGACGTTATTTTTATTTTGACGCCATTGTACTTGTGGTCTGCTAACTTTATCTACTTCAGCAGTTACTTTAGGTTTAGGATTCTCTTTTGATGGAGACTCAGAAGTTTCAATTGGTGACGCTAAAACTTGTTCACTCCATTCTGCATCTGGGAGTTCTGTGATTGAAACTACCTGGGCTATAGGTATGGAAAATATTTTGCCAGATTCATCACCCATTAACTCGAAGTTAGATTCATCAAAACTGTTATCTGAATCGCTACTGCAATTGCTTGGCTTATTACTTGGGATATATTGTTTCTCTTTATTCTTGTCGTCAACCAGAAATGATCTATCTATCTTGTTAACTGTCTTAATAGGCTCGTCATCTACATCTGAATCGGAGGATTCTTCAGATTTTCTTTCAAATCCTAAATCATCTAAAAACTTAATCTCATCATTTTCTTCTGCCAAATTCCTATCCACCATCATCTGATTAATAATAATATCTTCAGATGAATACGTATCAATCAAAACTACGCCATATTTGTGTCCTTCAGTAAATTCTGCTTTTTCTTTAGTGAAATATTTTGTAAATAACTGTTTATGTTTATCAACGGAGTCGAAACATGAATCTACGAAGAAATTAGTGCTGAAATCTGTCCAATTATCCCCGAGAGGTTGTATACCTACTAGCCTACATTCAATAGCTTGGAATGGTAATTGAGTAATGAATTTTTCTGTTATTTGGTATATTTTCTTGATGGAGACGTCTCTCCATTCTCCTTGGTCTACAAAGAAACATTTAACCTTATCATTGTTAACGTTACTATCAATTCTAGCTCTTTCACATGTATTGTCGTCAGGAAACTCCGCTAAAACAATGTCCCCTACGTTTACGCTTTCTATAGGTTCAGGGTTCTCGTTTACGTATTTTATTATATCTTGGATCAACATGATCATACATTTTTCGAATTTGATGGGCCGCACAAAGAATTGCGATGGATTTTCAGCGTACATAAAGAATACTGACGAAAATCCACCGCTTTCTAGATGGGCCCATCTACCTTTAGGTAATGCCTTGACAGGGTTAGCAACTGCAATAGGTTCTGCTATTTCTTTGGGAATGTCACGTTTGTAATCACAGACTTTTCTTAAATTATCAATATGATCTGGGTGAGGTATTGCATGACGATCTAACAGCTCCTTTCGGAAATCGCTTTTTACAACGACTTCTTCTAACGAAGACAAATCCTGACAAGCCTCTAATGTGTCCACGAATATAGTATTACCAACAACCATTGTTATTTGACCTCTCATGTAAAGCTCGTCGTTTTCATCAGTGATTTGTTTTAACTGGTCTAAAGCTAACTTTGAGAAAGTCACATCTTTGTCGTGGGGCATAAGATTTGCCAAAAACACAGTAACAACATGAGTTTCAATATTCTTGAAGTCGTCCGGCAAATAGTACAGGCATATATCTTGTGCCGTCTCGTATATCTCTTCGTCTATAAGTTTGATCACAAAGTAAATAGGTTTACCTTTCTCAGCCTTTAGTTTCTTTGTCACTTGGCAGCGAACGAATAGATTCTGTTTTTGAGTAACCGCACACATGTCACCTACTTTTGGTTCGCCATGAAGCTTCCTATTAGCTTCTTTACTATAGTAAATTCCCATTTTAATAGAAAGCAAGCTGTAAGTTTGTGGGTATTTTGTAATATTGCTTTTAATGGAACACGAGGATATCCTAGCAGAATAATTTACTGCTGAATGGTAGTGCAGTATACGGAAGGTGATTATACCTTCTTTCGGCAGCCAAGGCTTGGGGGAGTCGAATTCTTTGAATATAGTGTGTCTTTCGGCGCAATTCCAATAGTCCGGGCATTTACCAAGAGTCAAAAGTCTTGTACATATCGGCACTAAGTTCTGAGCTTTCATCAAATCTTTTTCAGTTTTAACGCTTGAGCAAATTTCATCTAAGAACGGTGGCACATCCGTAGTGCATCTTTTAATGAAATTAAGGATTTTTGGTAGTTGTTGAATGTTGTCATCGTCAATTAAAATCTTAATTTTGATGTTAGTTTCATTACTCTTGAAAATAGACGCATAGTTATCGATGAGCACTGCAAATCGTTTGCAGAACATCGAGAATAGATGCGGCAAGGAATAATGAACTAAATATTGTGCATCCGTAACGTTCAAATGGGTCAAATTCCCGTCGCAGCACACCAAAATTGGCCCTAGCAGGGGCTCTTCATACTCTTTGAGGGTTTTATCTAAATTGTACAAGTCTTGCACCGTCATTGTGTTATCGCAAGAGAACACGATATGTCCCAATTTAGTCAAGGCTTTTTCTATGAGTTTCACTTCCTCATCAGCCTTACAAACTATCACAGTCTTTTTGGACTTATCAACACCTTGCAAAAAATTTATAACCGACGTTAACTTCTTCTCTTGGGCAACAAATTCGACTGAAGTTGCAGCCTTGGAGTATAGGACACATTCTTGGAAAGCACTGATACATACGACGGAATCAGGTGCTTTCCTAGCTAGAGAGGACATGAAGTCACACCATACCCTAGACACTATGATATACTGGACTTTCCATTCTTTATGAGCGCGATTTTTGACCATATCCATTACCTTCAGAAGGCAAAATTTAAGTTCAGTGTCATAAGTCGTTGAAATATGTTCACAGTCATCAATTACAAATGTGGATAGGTTACGGATGTCAAGACCTAAATTTCCCTGAATCAGACGGACTAGCATGGAAGGAGTGCAAATGAGAAGATCACAACCGTTCAGAAGCGCCGTTGTGATGTCCATATCACTGAAACCAGCGTAGCAGGCGAAAATTTTCGCGCTGTGTAAGAACATTTTACAATGAGCTTGCACTGATGTTACAGCATGAGACGTTGCACAAACTATGATACAGCTAAGACCAAACTTGTCTGGAGTATTTTTAAAATCATACACCAAACGGCATACTGCTGGCAAGTATCCCATAGTATTACCACTACACTTTGGACCTATGAGAAAAAAGCTATGGCCCCTGAGAATAGTAGGCCAGGACACAGTTTGAGGCCTCATTGGCTTCTCGACACCCATATTTCTTAATACTACAAGAATATCATTCCCAAACGGAATGTCTCTCATATTGCTAACTGGTTCTATCCGGTTGTCTTTCTTGCAATGTACCATTAGTACGGGGCTAACTAGCTTGTCAACAAATATGGATATGGTACCATCTACGTTCTTGAACGGGTTTACATTACATCTCTTTACATCAAAAGTGTCAGTTTGCACTTCCGGGTTATCATCTTTTTTAATATTATTTATACGTAAACCTAGTTTTTCTTCCAATCCTGTTATACTTTCAACGTCTGAGTCTAAGTCACACTTAGAGCTATCTTTGTCAGAAAGCGAAGATGAAAGACTATAATTTATCTTCGAATGCTTTTCCTCAATATATTTTATTCTATATTTTAAAGCACTTAGTGCTTCATCCTTATTTCTATGCTTATTAGTCACAGAATTATTTTGTATATTATTGTTAGCTTTTATCCGCTTCAGTAAGTCTAAGTTAGATATTTTTAAGTTTACCTCGGAATCTGTGTTTGCGTACACATCTTCATTTTTCTTTTCTTGGTATTCCGATTCAGGTTCAGGTTTTTTTTCTTGTATAACAGGCTCTTCTTTTTCTTCTCTGGTTATCTGTGGTTTGATGGTGAACTTGCTGGCTGAAAGTCCCGCTGGACCAAACGCAATTGTGTGCGTCTCTGCAGTCTTGCGTGATTTCATAACTAAAATTATCAGATAATATAATTAAGCAGTGCAGAAACTCGAGGAAAATTAAATTATGATGTTCTTCATATGAAATTGAAATAAAAAGTAAAGTAACTTATTTATTTACTAGCTGTGCCCGCGACTTAGTTCGCGTGCATGTCGGAAAACCAATTGGATTTCATGGGTTTTGACTTTTTTGCTCGGAACCCAAATTTCAAATTCTTAAAAAGTATTCTATTCTATTCTTTATAAAAGTAAAAAGTGTGCGAAGTGCAATGAACGTCCTGTCAAAATCGGTTCAGCCGTTTCAGAGATTAGCCGGAACAGACAAACAGACAGACAGGTATATCTGTCTGTCTGTTGATGTTGTTTAGTGTAATTAAAAAAGAAAATTACCTTTTCCAATTTTGGCATTATAGTCTTGTTTATTATGATTCTTGCTTTTTGGAGACACTGCATTATTATTTTGTTCATCATCGTTATTGTTTTTCATATCAGAGTGAATGTGTTGTGTCTTATCATCGGCTGCTTGCATGCTGCCTGATTTTGGTAGGATTCCAGAATCATCTGCAACTAGTTTGTGGGCTTCCTTTGGCTGATTGTCAATGCTCTGAGATTCTAACCATTGCAACTTTCTGTTTGCCACACTGACTACGCTGGACTGGTTGGACGTTGAAGAGTTCCTCGTACCGCATGCTCTTCCCACGGAGACTTCATCAACATCTTTGCAGAGCTTCAAAGCATTCATTTTGTTCTGGAGTAACTTATCTACATTGCCACGGTCTTGAGCTTCTAGTCTCCGAGACATTATGGAAGATTCTAAATGTTTTTGCTCGTGATGGACTGAAGCTTGCTGTCTCAAAATGCTCAGCCATGTTTTCTTCGGTATGTCTCGAGTTTTGTGGGCCTCCTCAATTTTACTCATAATTTGATGTGTAGTAATGTAGTTTAATTGTGTATTAAGGTTATTGCTGCTTAACTCTTGATGGAAAAGACACTCATCCTCATATGCAAATTCTGAATTGACAATTTCTCGAAGGACGTTTACTTTTTCACCATTCTTTTTCACAACTATTAAATGTCCATATTTGTGGGTGCTGTTGTCAAAAATTGAAGATCTGTAACAAGGAAATTTAAATTTAGTAGGGAATAAAAGATCAACAGCATCACACACAAAGGTCCATTTGAAGGACTAAGTGCGGAAACCAAACCCATAACATCTTTGTTATGGGTTTGGTTTCCGCACTTAGTTAGGAAAGTTCTTCTTCTATGTAAGTGTGTGTAGTTCTTCTTGTATGTTCTAGAGAAGTTGTTCTTCTATGTTAGAACATAGAAGATCACCAGCATTATGCCTAGACTTTTCCTAACTATGTTGGGGTTGGCTTCCAGTCTAACCAGATGCAGCTGAATACCAGTATTTTACATGCAGCGACTGCATAACATACTTACTATCAGTCTACCCCAAAGGAAGGTAAGATGCTTAATTTTACACTTATTATATTACTAACTAGCTGCGCCCCGCGGTTTCACCCGCGTAAATGTCGATCCCGTGGGAATATCGGAATAAAAACTATCCTATGTCCTTTCCCGGGACTCAAACTATCTCTATACCAAATTTCATCGAAATCGGTCCAGCCGTTTTCATGTTATGTCGTGACAACGGAAAACGGGTTTCATTTTTATATGTATAGATAGATAAACATGCTATACGATCGACACGTGACTCGCCGAAATCTGCGCAGATGTACGTATTTTTTTACCACAGTGAAGCAGTTAGGTACTCGCGTGGTCGTTGGCGTTCATTCCATAATAACGTATCCCTCTATGAATTCGCCATTTGTGGTGGCGGCCATCGTCGTTTTGAAATTTATCATAGTGTATAGTATTCTACTAGTCAAGCCCTTTCATTTGATAGGTACCCATATTGAGGGAATTGTGAATAAAAAATATAATTCGCCATTTTGTGGTGGCGGCCATCTTGGTTTTGAAATTTATCATAGTGTTTAGTATTCTACTTGTCAAGCCCTTTCATTAATTGATAGGTACCCATATTGAGGGAGTTGTGAAAAAATATGTAATCCGCCATTTTGTGGCGGCGGCCATCTTGGACCGATTTTCATCAAACATAGCTAAGAACACTTGCCACTAACTCACCTTTCAAACAAAAAAAAAACAAAATTAAAATCGGTTCATCCGTTCGGGAGCTACGATGCCACAGACAGACAGACACATACATACACACACACACACCCCCACACAGACACGTCAAACTTATAACACCCCGTCGTTTTTGCGTCGGGGGTTAAAAACAAATTCAACCTTATGCAAAATGTTTTAGGGCCAAAGCACACACGCTACTATTAGCATCGGCGATCGGCGATTTAGCCGCTTTTTTTTAAAAGCTAAATGCAGCGACCAAGCATTCCACACCGCACACTGAAAAACGCCAAACGCGGCGATTCAGTCGCTTTTTGTAAGCTCGACACAGCGGCTGAATGCTACAGTCCGCACACATTCGGATGCCGGTCGCAGCAATTTGGCATCTGCGCCAGCATCGAAACAGTCGCTAAAACGCACGATTCCGATACCGCGTCCGAACGCAGGAAGTCGCGAAATCGCGATGCAGTATCGATCCAGCATCGAAGCCGTCGCTAAAACGTGATTCAGCATCGATACAGCCGCAAAATCGCCGATCGCCGATGCTAAAAGTAGCGTGTGTGCTGTGGGCTGTGGCCCTTAAAGTCAGAAATACAATGTACCAAAAAAACCGGCCAAGTGCGAGTCGGACTCGCCCATGAAGGGTTCCGTAGCAGCAAGTAACATAATATAAAAGTTCTTGTAGTTCGTTGTAACTTTGTGAAAGGTAAATTGCGGTTTTCGATTTATGACGTATTAAAAAAAAACTACTTACTAGATCTCGTTCAAACCAATTTTCGGTGGAAGTTTACATGGTAATGTACATTATATATATTTTTTTAATTTTATCATTCTCTTATTTTAGAAGTTAGAGGGGGGGGGGGCACACATTTTACCACTTTGGAAGTGTCTCTCGCGCAAACTATTCAGTTCAGAAAAAAATGATATTAGAAACCTCAATATCATTTTTGAAGACCTATCCATAGATACCCCACACGTACAGGTTTGATGAAAAAAAATTTTTGGAGTTTCAGTTGTAAGTATGGGGAACCCCAAAATTTATTGTTTTTTTTCTATTTTTGTGTGAAAATCTTACTGCGGTTCACAGAATACATCTACTTACCAAGTTTCAACAGTATAGTTCTTATAGTTTCGGAAAAAAGTGGCTGTGACATACGGACGGACGGACAGACAGACAGACAGACAGACAGACAGACATGACGAATCCATAAGGGTTCCGTTTTTTGCCATTTGGCTACGGAACCCTAAAAAGTACAATACATTTTACGACCGAGGCTCGCCGCTAGGACAAGGAATGAGTGGAGTCGAATAATTGTTGAATATTTTTTTGTTTTTTATGGTAATATTGGTAAGGAATTTTCGGAATGGCATTTTACTTTTTTATTTTATTAAGCTATACATACATGTCATGGTTTGGTCTTGATTTCCGAAATCAGACCAAACCACGACAACTCTATTTAAGATGTACTGATGATTTTTATGGTTAAAATTATGAAATACATATCTATTTATTATTGCCGCGAATCATATTTTGATCGAGATTATTCGAAATACAATCAATAATGCAATACAATCTTACACTGACCTGCATATTGCAAAAAACGCAAGAAAATTTGAAATTCGCATGCTACGACAATATTTCTTTCCTCATATGATTTCCATGGCATTATATTAAAATTGATTCATAAAACTCCAATAAAATCTCACATCTTTAATTTTATTACATGCACTTATAGTCCATTTACTATAGCATTAGACAGAAGTTAAAAAAGGCTCTTTTAGGGGCACACTTTGTAACAAAAGTACAACAAACATTATTACAGTCAAGATTGATGTGGAGATAAATATAATCAATTTAAATAACAGCAGTCACACTTAATTGTACTTATTTAACCTATCTACCTTCTGAAATTACAACGCTTTTATTTATTATTATTTAGTTTTTACATAAAATATTGTCGTGTCAATGTTTAAAATCTAAAAGAAGCAGGGGCGGACAGTACCGGTAACGTTTTTCATGTCACTATAACTCTACCAAATCTAAAATGTTCCCTATTCCCTTCATAAGTTGTGGCAGCACGTGTTTTTTTTATTTTGTCGGTTTATATAAAGTTGTTTTTAATAAACTGATTGTTACTAAAAATTGTTTCATTTCACGTACCTATCCAAGCATAGTGACGTGTAGATAGATAGAATATGCTTTATTGTATGCCATGCATTGTTACTTACAAAAAAAACACATAACTTATTTATTAAAATTGTTTGAACTTAACTTGAAAATAAAATGTTTCGTATTCCTGCTTCTGCGAGCCTCTTTTTTCTAATGTTATAACAAATGGACTATAGTCAAAATTAAATCTATTAAATGTTACTATAATATTTATTTATAGAAACAGTAAAAAGTCGCATTAAACAAAAAAAAAAAAAAAACAATCATACTTTAATAATAATAAAAAAACTTAATATAAAAGAAATAATACCATCTCCACAAAATAAGAGAGTCAACGCACGTAACCCGAACAATTTAAGTGGGTATTTGATAATATTGATGGCAGCAAAGTAGAAACGGACATCTACATTTTTGTGAAAATGCTTTTTTTACAAAAATGATCTTATTTCAACCCTATCTACAAGTCTGTATTAAAATTATTTATAATCAAATTTCATAATAATTATGAAAATCTGCCATGTAAATAAGGACAATTTTTAAGTAATTTTTACTAAATCAGCTATCCTGTAAAATTGTGATTTTGTACATGTCCGTTTCTACTTTGCTGCCATCTATATGATTAATATATTTAGTAAGAGTCTTTACAATTGAGATGCTTTATAACTCCTGCAGTTTATTACGACTTAAATAAAAAAATGATTTTACGATGATTTCTTGACAAAATATCAGTATTTACAATACAGTGATAATAACACTTGCGCTTAGCCTTATATTAGTATGGATTTGACAGATTGTAGTAGCTTGAGGTGCTGGCGTCTGTACAATAAACATTTAAAGAATTGTTTGTTTCTATGGTAACACAAGGAGAATATTGATTGTAAAGCAACATATAAAATCTCCACTGACTCAGATAGTAGCAGGATAATATAACAAGTGATAAGAGTAGTCTAAAAAAGCATGTTTTAATGGTGATAAGAAGTTGTCTAATAGTAAAATTACATCACTATGTAATTTTACTATTAGACAATTTATTAGACAATATTCTGGATGTTCATGCTTGGCCTTAACCATATCACTATATGGTTAAGGCCAAGCATGAAAATCCAGAATATTCAGCAAGTGAATGATCAGGATTTTCTAAAACTAAAACCAGAACGTAAGAAATTGCATACTATTTCCTATACACATCACAAACTCGCCAGTTCTTTCCGAGACCAAATAATCAATCTGAGAGCCAAGGATTATCGAGCATTTGCTGGTTGAAGCCAAGGTGGTTTTGAAGATCCAGATCATTTACTTGCTAAGCTGTTTAAACATATTTGCCTAGTTACTAGTTTATTTGTATTATATTATTGTTTAGTTAATTGACATTGTTGTTTTTAGTTTTGCCTGAGACTTTGTCTGCAATCCAGGATGAAAAGTATCCTACGTACTTCTCTGATCCGTTTTAGCATGTAAGTGTAGATTTAATATTTTAATTTTAAGTTTAATGTTGTTGGAATGCCATAATTAAATAAATAAATAAGGTGTAAAAAAGAACAATACAAAAAATTTAAAAAATTCTGTTTATTTGTTTACACTTGTATTCTAACCCCCTTATTCATAATCCTATTTTATCTCTATTTTAGCTAAAATAGGTATATAGAATGTTTCGTCTTTATCTGTCACGTTGACATTTCTGTGTGTAAGAAAGAGACAAACCCCATTTTAACTAAAATAGGTTTGATAAGTTTTATGAATAAGGGGGAAAATGTAAATGATGTTTATTGTGATGACTTGTGTTTCTGTGTGACTAGTGTTTTAGAAATAAATGACTATGACCATAACCATTCCGCACGATAAAGCTGATTATGTAGACTATTTGGTCTGATCTTACATAAAAATTGTATATTCAATTATTCATACCTATTCAGGCAACGGAAGATTGGTGGATTGATTGGAAAATAATAAGAAAACCTTTGTTTGGTTAAAACTTGTAGTGCCCACATACAAAGGGCCTAACTACACCTAGGTACCAAATAAACGTAATTCCACTGGCGTGGCGACAGCATAGGTGAAGGAAGCAAAATTGGAGCCCTATAACGACCCTGACGGGAAAAACGTACCAACCGAAAACCGTTTAAAATTTTATCGCCATTTTAGCCACGCCTCCACTGGTGCAGACAAAGAAAATGGAAAAATGAAAACTGCAAAAAAAAAAGCTGAATTGCGCATATCTAAACAAACAACTTACTTTTCGTCGATGTAGGTAGGTGAAAACATCACATAGTCGGCTTCCAGGAAACATCTCCGCATGGCAACGGATGCTGCCGGCATCCATTGCTGACAAGGCTCAGATTTTACCACGCAGTCTTCCCCGAAAGTAACATTTTGCGGAAGAATCCCGTAAATTCCAATTTGTTCAAAGTAAAAACTATTTACATCCCCATCTTTTCGAACCAAAACCCATATCAAATGGGGATTAATATAATGAAGCACGTCCACCTTATATTGATTAGGCTCCATATCTAATAAAACTAGTATTTCTATAGTATTTTAATTCGAGATAACCAAATTCAACGAGCCGGTACGCTATTCAAAAACATGGTCGGTGAATGAAAATGAAGTAAGCAAAGCAAATGAACGATAAGCAGAGGGAGTACCTCTAGTGACGTGCCGGTGCAGTGCGCCTGTGTTGCCGCGGTGGCGTCCAGACGCAAAAGAAGGATAGGTCCGCAGTGCATACCCTAGATTCATAACTAAGCTATATATCAACAATCAATCAATAAAATCCACCGGGAGCGTTTATGCAAGTAATTATTCATCGGATAGCGTTCAGTTGATTACAATTTTACTTGATATGAACCAAATTTGGAGAACAGAAAAACTATAGGTATAAAATCGGTGTTCGTATATTCAAATAGGTCCTTCCTGCAGATAGACCAAGTTAGAATTTACTACTACTGAGATGGATGACTAGGCCGGTTTGTTTGATACTCTAATGATTTATTATGTATGTCGCTCATAAACTGTAGTTGGTATGGCAACAATAAGAAAGAATGAATGAAATTAAATCCATCAGTTGCTGGTTGTTATGGCAACGCGATTTTTTTACTTCCAAGAAAATATTTTTTACATGGGCACATCACAGGGCTGTATCTTTATAACTGTAAAGCCGGCTGTACACATGGGGCCAAGGTGTTGGGCCAACGTGTTGGGCAAAAATGATGGATAACCAAGATTGCTGTTCACACATTGGCTTACTGATCATTCTGCATTGGCGCTTCAAAGATGGACGTAGAAGTTGCAGCCGCGGCAATTTATTTATACAGTGCGTTTAATTATTACGTACATGTATGTACACCAAAGTAAAGTGACTAAAAAGAAATGGCGCAAAAGAAGGTGGTGGATGGTGACTATTCATAGGAATAGAACGAGGTAAATGTGTTATTAGTTATTATTGATATACAGGGTGATAATAATTTTGCTATCGGAACATGGGAACGAAAATTTCACTCACGCGAAACGATACTAACCAACACCTTGGCCCCATGTGTACAGCCGGCTTTAAGCCGGCTGTACACATGGGGCCAAGGTGTTGGGCCAACGTGTAGAGAGCTACCTGGCGGTATGTTGGCTTAATTGGTCTAGTTGGCGCCAACATTGGCAGGCCATCCGAATAGTGTCGGTTTTTTGTGCACACATCAAAGTATCTTGGCACGCTCCGCAAACAGCGTTCACACGTTGGTGTCTTGTTCAGTTCGTTGTTACTCGTCAGCGGAGACAGTATCGTTTCGCGTGAGTGAAATTTACGTTCCCATGTTCCGATAGCAAAATTATTATCACCCTGTATATCAATAATAACTAATAACACATTTACCTCGTTCTATTCCGATGAATAGTCACCATCCACCACCTTCTTTTGCGCCATTTCTTTTTAGTCACTCTACTTTTGTGCACATGTACGTAATAATTAAACGCATTGTACAAATAAATTGCCGCGGCTGCAAGAACTTCTACGTCCATCTTTGAAGCGCCAATGCAGAATGATCAGTAAGCCAATGTGTGAACAGCAATCTTGGTTATCCATCATTTTTGCCCAACACGTTGGCTCAACACCTTGGCCCCATGTGTACAGCCGGCTTAACACGTTGGCCCAACGCACTCGCCACGCACGTGGGCCCAATGAGCTTAGCGGCCTTAAAGCCGGCTGTACACATGGGGCCAAGGTGTTGGGCCAACGTGTTGGGCAAAAATGATGGATAACCAATATTGCTGTTCACACATTGGCTTACTAATCATTCTGCATTGGCGCTTCAAAGATGGACGTAGAAGTTCTTGCAGCCGCGGCAATTTATTTATACAGTGCGTTTAATTATTACGTACATGTGCACCAAAGTAGAGTGACTAAAAAGAAATGGCGCAAAAGAAGGTGGTGGATGGTGACTATATTCATCGGAATAGAACGAGGTAAATGTGTTATTAGTTATTATTGATATACAGAGTGATAATAATTTTGCTATCGGAACATGGGAACGTAAATTTCACTCACGCGCAACGATACTGTCTCCGCTGACGAGTAACAACGAACTGAACAAGACACCAACGTGTGAACGCTGTTTGCGGAGCGCGCCAAGATCCTTTGATGTGTGCACAAAAAACAGACACTATTCGGATGGCCTGCCAATGTTGGCGCCAACTAGACCAATTAAGCCAACATACCGCCAGGTAGCTCTCTACACGTTGGCCCAACACGTTGGCCCAACACCTTGGCCCCATGTGTACAGCCGGCTTTAGAGCTTTGGATGAATCGAGGATCGAAAATTCGAAGATCGAAACTACAAAGATCGAAAACAGAAATAGGAATTTCTCTTCTCTTTTTTACGCGGGAGAAGAGTTCCGTGGAGTATGATTTGGGGAAGGCCTTTGCTCAGCAGGGAGACCGAAACGGTTAACAAAAAAAAAAAAATAATAACTTTGTCAAGCCATAATTATAGTAAAAAAAAGACGGGTTGCACTCCGGGAGTGCCGGCAGAAGTGAAAACTTGAATATTAACGTTGAAATAAATCAATTATTAATTGAATTAATATTAACTCATTTTTTTTTTTAACTATTTCTGCGTCACTTTTTTCATTAATAGATGCACTTTGTTCAATTTCCATATTTTAAACACTATACGAGTATACACGAATTTTAAGAATACACAGCAGTGTAGGTACTACACAGACGGTCGAGCCATCAGCTGTCCATCCATCCATCCATACATCCACACCCACACACGGTCGAGCCATCAGCTGTCCATCCATCCATCCATACATCCACACCCACACCCACACCCACACCCACACAGACACACACACACACACCCCCACACCCACACCCCACACACATGCCCACACCCACACCCACATACCCACACCCACACGCACACGCACACCCACACCCACACCCACACCCACACCCACACCCACATCCACACCCACACCCACACCCACACCCACACCCACACCCACACCCATACCCACACCCACACCCACACCCATACCCACACCCACACCCATCCATCCATCCATTGTCGTGTGTCACTTGGTCCACTTCGGTTGGCGCCGCCGTAGAAAGAGAGGGGGATACTTAGTAGTTAGGAGTAGTAGTTCTCCCCTGTGAGTGTGAAATCTCTCCTGACGGTCACGTGTCCTGACGTGATGTCCTGACGCGATGTCCTGACGCGAGTTTAACATTTTTTACCCATTACAAAAAAGTGTGCAACGCCGCTAAAGAAGTTTACACTTCAAAAAATTTGTAAATGTATGGTGCAAGAGCAAGCGAAGCGAGCTCGAAAATTTTAGTACCCCACCCCGGATAAGTAAGGTTTTATTTCGACTATTCGTTATAATAAATAGGAAGGTTGCAAGAGCGAACATCGTAGCGAGCTCTAAAATTTTAGCACCCTACGTTGATCATATGCCGCCAACCGCAAACTACCTTTTACTTACTGGATATATTTTTTTCTTGTTTGGGATTTGATGTGAAAGGAGGGATGACGGAGTGGGCCGCAGTCCGCACTTGCATTGACCGTGTAAGGTGCCCCTGTAGATAGACGGTTTATTGACGTGAAAAGATCCCAAAAAAACCGGATTAATTAACATTTGAACGCGTCCAATTTTCAAATTGTCATCGTCAGTCGTCGTCGTCGCCGTCACACAACACAAACGTCAATTCGTCAAATATTTGACAAGTCGGCAATGATTTCGTGGCTGCTGAAAACAAATTGTGGTTTAAAATAATAATTAAATCGCTGTTGAATGTTGTATTGTATCTACAACCTGTGAAAATAACAGGTAAGAATAATGTACTCATAAAGTTTCGCAAAATTAGAATGGATATGAAGTAATAACGATATTTGTGTATGTATTTTCATGATCAAAAAACAGTTTTTGATTACAACAAATTTTGTTTATTACTCTATTTATTGTGTTGTGATACGGTTTTATTGTTTACTAACATGTTTGTCTTTTCATATTATAGGCTTAGATTGCAAATATACTTTGAATTAAACATTTTTTCATGAAATTCGTGGTATCTGGCCATTGGTATAAATCTGTTGTAATGATATCGAATTTATATTTTCTTGGTTGCTGTGATACGATAAATCACTAATTTAGCGTGAACGAGGTAACATACTTTCATACGGCTTTCGTTAATCGATGTCTACCGACGATCATGGTGCAGTCATGACAGTAAATTAGTTTTTTTCTTTTGAGTTTTTTTCGTTGTCATACTGCTAAAACAGATTAGTAAATGAATCTGCACTTGACTAAATTGATGTCAAGTGGGTGAGTGAAGAACTTGGTCTGTGTGTTAGATAAACTGTTTATTACAACTTTAGTGTATATCAAAAAGTATTATGACTATAAAACGCATAAAATTCTGGTTTCACCAGTTAAGTTTCATTATTAAGGCAAAAATCCATCACCCTAATTGCGTAACACATCACTCATAATCTTAATCATTTTGGAGGATATTGCTAATCCATTGCTTCATATGTTCGAAAAATGTGTCTGCTCGACAACGTAAATAATGCAATGAATGTTGTTGAACTGTCAAAATGAAAGCCACTGATAGCTACGGCAGCTGCTAGCTACTGATAGTGTATTACGCAATTACCTCAGAGAGAGTGGGGCGCATCTTCGTGCATGACTCTATCTGTAACCAGGTTTGGAAAAACAAAAAAACTCCAAAACTTGCAAACGCGACTTCTAACCTGGGTTCGATTCCCAGGTTGGATAGTGTATTTGGTTTTTTTTTCATTAGGAGTGTTTTAGTAACAGGCCAGAGTTTGGAAGTTGGCCGTGTGATTTATTTATTTATTTACAGTTAGTTAAAACGGTACAACACCAATTACGTTAATTAACATAGAGACAGTAATTACGTTGATAATAATATTATGTGATACCCCCATGCCTCGGGAAGTATGTTTAGCTTGTGGTTGTGTTGGATTGAGTGCCATCCCATCGGACTATGAGATTGAGGGAAGAGAGAGAGTGCACCTGTGCACTATAACATCTCCCACGCCGAAGGCTGGTCTCCGTTAAGATTGGTTGCCATGAACAAAATACGGTCTGGAAGACTATTATCCATGTTTGCAAAGACAAAGTACCTCAATGTTACAGGTGGTGTTCATACCAAACTGGCAGACCTGACAGACATTTTCATGTCCAAACAATAGTTTTGTAGCGGTATTTACAACGCCATATGCGAACAATGCGTCATACTGACGTCACGCAAAATCCTGCATCTTGCAAGCAGAGTTTACCGCGTATCTAGCATAGATACAATGACGGCCCGTCATGAATCATCGGGCAGTTGCCCGCCAGACACAACACCCGTCTGGTCAGAGGATCCTCCCTTTTCTATAGAGTATGAGTGAACTTTACACCCTGTTCCTCATACCACATTTTTTTTTTAATAATAATTTTAATAATTTTTCAATAAGATTAATCACACTAATCACACTATCACACTTCACACTATCACACTTCACACTAATCACACTTCACACTATCACACTATCACACATTCACACTTCACACTAATACTATAAAGGCGAAAGTTTGTGAGTGTGTGTGTGTGTTTATATGTTTGTTACTTCTTCTCGCCTAAACCACTGAACCGATTTAGATGAAATTTGGTATAGAGATAGTTTGAGTCCCGGAAAAGGACATAGGATAGTTTTTATCTTGATATTCCCACTGGATCGACATTTACGCGGGTGAAACCGCGGGGCGCAGCTAGTAATAATATAAATATTTGAACACTTTATTAGGTAATGATACAGTGTACTTTATATGTATTTGTAACATCTGTTTATAGCTTTGTTTTACCTCTATAGTTTGTACAAAAATGCCATAGAGAAAGGACTTTTAGTTTTTCCCAATTTTCCAATTGTTCTTTCCATAAAAATCTTATTTAGACTAAATAGCTTCGATCCAGTGGTTCTCCACTGATGCACTTACCAACAAACACCATTTCATTTTTATTATACAGAAGATAATAATGTGTTATTCATGTATTTTCCAGATCAATATGGGTGTAGCAGTGAGCAGGTACTCGGAGTTGTCTTCCAATGAGCTGCTGATGCGGTTCTGTTCTTCCGAAGTCATCTGTCCCAATGACCCGTTCTGGAATCAGCTGCTTGCCTTCAATATTAATCCACCGGCTAGTGCGTAAGTAAATACTTTCGAAACAAGATAATTTTTACATAATATACAGGGTCCCATTAAAATAGGTAGACATATTTTAACACAGCGCTCAGTATGTGTAACCAAAGATATCCAAGTAAAAAAAAAACACTAATTAATGATTTTATTTTGACCTACAATAATTTTTGTTAGCTGATTATTTATCTTGTAACCCCCTTATTCATAATCCTATTTTATCTCTATTTTAGCTAAAATAGGTTTATAGAACGTTTGTCTTTATCTGTCACGTTGTCATTTCTGTGTGTAAGAAAGAGACAAACCCCATTTTAACTTAAATAGGTTTGATAAGTTTTATGAATAAGGGGATAAGTATCTAATGCGTTTTTCTTATATATTTTTTTTACCATCGTCCTTATTTTGGTGGTCTGAATGATTTCCAAAAGTTTGTCCATATATTTTAATGGGACCTTATATACGCTAACATACCTAGGGCTGATTTTTCCATCGCCAGATAAGTTTTATTTGAGGAATAAAATTGACGTTTGACGGTTTTTGTATGAGTTTTTGTACTAACCTTTGATATAAGTTTTTTTTTTTAAACATGTAACAGTATAAACAATTGTTGGTTTCCCAGAAATAATAAATAAATACATGTCAAAATTTCAAAATTATTCCTGGAATAAAGTTATCAGACGATTAAAAAATCAGCCCTTAATATATTAGGTCCTTACATATGAAATTGGCGTTTTGTATGGAAGGAACAAAAAGTCGAATATTTTTTAATATAATATATTTAATTAATCAAAGTATGAACCATTGTTTTCAATGCACTTTTGCCATCTTATAGGTAGTTCATTGATCCCTTTACTAAAAAAACCAGTCGGACGGGAATCAATAAGTATAAACAATTGTTGGTTTCCCAGAAATAATAAATAAATACATGTCAAAATTTCAAAATTATTCCTGGAATAAAGTTATCAGACGATTAAAAAATCAGCCCTTAAGGCTATTCAATACATGATCTCCCAGCCACTTTATCGCTAGATGGCGGCACATTCGCACATTTGAACATTTTCAATTTTTACGCCTAACTCAGAAAGCTTTGAGAGACAACTTTATTATATGCGTCAATTAACGCATTAACTTAATTTTTTTAGATATTCACTTTGCTTGTTAACTCGTCTCATACAAAGATTTGTACCCCTAAACATTTAGCCGTTTCACTTTATATCTTTACACACTCTTTACACACACATATGTACTGTACCATAGTTTTACTTGCGATAGACCTAGATGGCGTTGTATTCATAAACTTGGTTTGAAATAAATAGTCCAGATGGCGTTAATTAAAATAAAACATTTTTATGATGACCGTCCTTCATTCAATATACTTATGTACTTTTATTTTGTTTAGATTGGCCACTTTCAACACCACAAATTATCCAACTATAGATATATTAGGTATTACGGGTATTGGACTTAATTATTGTAAGCTGTAAATAGGTTTATTTGTGTTTAAACCAAATTAAGATAATGTCAGTAACATAAACACATACTGACAGAATCTAAATTTGGTTTTGTCATAAAATAATAGACTCACAGTCAAAGTCAAACCATTTTTATTTCAAATAGAAAGAATTGATTCTAGTCGCCCCTTCCAAAAGGTAGTTTTCGTATGGAGAAGAATGGGCAAGAAACTCCACCGTTACTCTTTTAAAATGTTTTACAATATTTTGTATACATTAATTATATAACTAAATATATATGAAGACGATGCACCTAAAATACAATTAGGTACTGTACCACAATAGTTAAAAAGAATTAAAATGGATATTTTTAACAAATAACACAAACTATAATACATTGCTACGTACAAAACATCACACATCGAAACATAAGTACCTATCTTACACAATAACGCATAAGTAGCTTGCTAACCTAACATAGTTTCAAGAATACTTACCTACTTGCACAATTTTGAACTTCTAGCTGGTACCTAAATACACAAGTGAAAATATCTACAGTGAAAAATCTTATGAACTAATAAATAAATCATCATAATTAGCCTATAATGTTCCCACTGCTGGGACACAGGCCTCCTCTCAGTGACAGGGAGTAGGCCATAATCTACCACACAGGCCTAGTGCGTGTTGGCAGATGTCACATGTCTTCGAATTTTTGGTTCTAGGACATGCCGGTTTCCTCACGATGTTTTCCTTCACCGTTTTGAGAGCAGTGGAGACGAAATAATTTACACAAAGTAAAGCGCCTGTCTGGATTCGAACCTACGACCTACAACTCGTAAGCCGCGGCCGTTACCACTTGACCACCACTGCTCTAACAAATAAATAACACAATTATTATTAATTAATCTATACATTGCTACGTACAAAACATCACACCTCGAAACATAAGTACCTATCTTACACAATAACACATAAGTAGCTTGCTAACCTAACATAGTTTCAAGAATACCTACTTACACAATTTTGAACTTCTAACTGGTACCTAAATACACAAGTGAAAATATCTATAATGAAAAATCTTATGAACTAATAAATAAATCATCATAATCAGCCTATAATGTTCCCACTGCTGGGACACAGGCCTCCTCTCAGTGACAGTAAGTGGGCCATAATCTACCACGCAGGCCTAGTGCGGGTTGGCAGATGTCACATGTCTTCGAATTTTTGGTTCTAGGACATGCCGGTTTCCTCACGATGTTTTCCTTCACCGTTTTGAGAGCAGTGGAGATGAAATAATTTACACAAAGTAAAGCGCCTGTCTGGATTCGAACCTACGACCTACAACTCGTAAGCCGCGGCCGTTACCACTTGACCACCACTGCCCTAACAAATAACACAATTATTATTAATTAATCTATACATTGCTACGTACAAAAATACATGAATTTAAAATTATTACAGTAAAAATATCTTCTGTTCTACACGCTGCTGTTTGTTGCCGTATCCATCTTCTGCTTGTCACTTTTTACTTCCATCGTGTGTTACATTCCTTTCCATCCGAATGCCATGATCAAGTGCTGGAAGCCGCAGTTTTCGCTACAACAAATGAATTTACACAATTTCTTTAGACTATTCTATACTGAACCCGAACCTCAGAACCAAAAAATAAGTAAGTTATATTATTCATACCTTTTAATTCCTTGATGTCTAGACATTTAGCATTTTTCCGAATGCGTCTCAAAATAATTTCTGGCAGTACACATGTTTTGAAAAAAGTAACTAACTTCGGCATCATAGTACTGATAAATTCCTCATCCCGGTTGACTTCTATGACAGTCAATGGTTGGGTGACAGATATGAAGCAAATGAAGTAACATTTATTCATTTTGGTAATTCGCAATTGACCCTGGACCTAGAATCATAGCAATTTAAATAAATATTCCGAGAAACATAATTTTTTTATACATGAACAAAGATATAATAGTAGGTACCTATTTGTTACTTACTTGATAATAATAATTATGTTTTTTGTTCATAACTAAAACATCATTTTCCAGATGAATAGGAAAATTTCTATTTCCTGATGCTGCTCTAATATTTTGAGATTTCCTTTCCAAAGAAGGAAAACATTTTATCTCTACAATAGCATTTTCTGCTTCTATAATACCTGTAACAAACAAAACGTTTTTGTAACATACGTCCATAATTATTATAAATGCGAAAGAAACTTATCTGTTGATAGATTGGACCTTGAAGAAGGACAGGATACTTTTCATCCCAGACATCCACGGGGGCGGAACCGCAGGCGAAAACTAGTTATTTATATATTTTTATTATTGAAATAAACTTACCATCAGGGCTAGCTGCTAAGAATCCAAATTCTTCATCAATAAAAAGACCCGATAACCTGACAGTCTTGCCATATTGTTGCATGAACATGCTCTTTGCAACATGTTCGTTTTGCTGTCCATACATCATATCTTTAGTACAAATATCATTTTTGTAGAGAATGCATTTCACATGATTGTGACATGGTGTGGCATTACGACGCTTGCAAACCTGAAATAAACAACACCATATTCATGTACTGTTTTGTACTGTGGCTTCATAGAAAGTAAGAAAAAATTACAGGATTGCTAATATCTTACCATTCCAAACTGGCTTGCTGTCAGACGATCAGATCTGTATGTCACATACGTGTCATTATCATGTTGCCCCAAAGTCGCCTTTTCAATATGTACTATTTGTTGTGGCTCTTCTTGAAATTCAAGCAATTTCAATTCACATTGCCTGTTTAATTCTACCTCATCAATATCGACAGGGTCACTTGCTTCTGGGCCATAGTCCTTATCAGGTTGAGTTTTAGTTTTTTCAGTAAAAAGCCGTTTTCGATTCATTGCCCGTTGACGCAATCTACTTTTCTCTTGTTGAAGGATATATTTTTTAAAATGTTGTCCAGGGCTCTGTGAAGTTTGTTTTTTCCATGCAGTTTGATGCCATTTGTGTCCTACTGAATGTGACAATCCTGAAAAAGCCAAATCATAGTCACATAGCTATTTTTAACATAAGTTTTTATTGAAAGTTCTATAATCAAGTCTATGTGACTTGATTATAGAACTTCCTCTCTCCTCTCCCTGGCCTCTTTTGTTACAGAGAGATGATGTCATAGTCCACCATGTGGGTCCAGTATAGGTCGCTGGAGATGTCACATAATTATTGTTTTAAAATATCTATGAAATAACTTATTTACCTGCTATATGGACACGACGCTGATAAGAGCCTCCTTTTCCAAGACTGAGTCGTTTTCCACAATTGAATTTATTAATCACACTCATAAAATTTTCTGCAACATTTGTTGTCTCGTTAGACAACCGTCCAGCTTTCAAAGCAATTCTTTCATTTGCAGCATAAATAAGAGCCCAGACCTCTGGTGCTGTATTTCTTAGGATTTCTACCTGGTTGTCTTGCTGTTTATTCTCACCAGGTGGTAATTTCTTCACTGAACAATAATATTCCTTACATTTTTCATGTTGTCCAAATACATGAAGCGGAACATTCCTTAAATCATCAGCCATTGATCCCGGCTGACTGCTATTGTAAATTATAATTTTTCGTGCAACTAGTGTTAATTTCATTAACTTGGGCTTCAAAATATTTCGTCCGTAAAGAGGGAGTTTAGTATTACCTAAAATCTTTACAAAAAAATATATTCACATACAAATATAAACAAAAGGGAGAAACATTTCTTTTATAGTTGCTAAATCCTACTTTATTAATATTTTTTATGTATAAATTATATATAAAATTGATAAGGGGCTGTTTACCTTATAGAGTGCACTTGTGTAGTTTTTTATAACATGATTCTTGCATTCAATTTTCTTTATTTGGTTTCCATATGACACCTTTTCTTTTAAATTTGCAAACACTGAAGAATCCCCATCTCCTATAAAATGAAGATACCGAAGCTTATGCATTTTCTCACTCCGTTGAAAGCCTTCAACAATTATATCAGATTCCATTGCAGTAGATGTCCCAGTAAAGTTTTTGCAGCAACCATGACTCTTTGGGTCTATACCTGTTCGCTCATAATACTGGCATGTATAACAATATTTATTCCTGACACCAAGATAAAGGCATTTCTTGGTCTCCTTTCCAATAATGCAGGCCTAAAATAAAAGGTTTTGTCAAAAACAAACTTCATTTCAACACTATTATCAAGCAAAAGTATGGTATCCAGTCGGGACTTACCATTCCAGATGAAGAATCAAAGTTGTGACCGTATGACCTCTTCAACCATCCTCCGTCTACATATAGCCAGTGGCAACACTGGCCGAGTGACATTGGGCTCTTGATACTTTATAATAAATAATTGCAAAAATAGTTTAATAATGATTTTGTGGTGTTTACTATAGCACAAAGTGAAACAGAACTTATAAACTGTGTGAACCAATATTATTAAGAACTTGGGTGAACGAATTATCATGTTTCTATCAAAAATGCAAACTACAGTGAACCAGTGAACAATTTTACTTACTAAGAAGTGTTGAAAGCTATTTATGTAAGTAGAAGCATACAAACATTACCAGTATATGAGTGTCATTATCAATGATAGAAATACCAACTATCAAGTCTCTGGGAACAAGTGATAAACATTTTCAATTCAACTGCTCGTTGTTTTTTATTTAAATTTAAATTTCGGTTAGTTGGTAACTGTCGATAATTGGAATAGCGACATCTGTTGACGAGTAGCAGAACACAGTTGACAACTGACACAGGATTGCGCATGTTATCATTCATTCTTTTCACTAATCTGGAACATAGCATTTTGGCACGTCAAAGAAATTGACAGATGATAGTGTTGTCATATAGCCTGTACAGTGTGCCCAGTGTATCCTGTTCCTCTATCAGTTATTACGACAAAAATCTATCCAAATAAGGGAAAACCTATTATGTCGGCTAAAAGTACTTCAAAAATTGGCTGCAAGATGCCAGAGAAAACTACTTGTTTTAAATGCAAGAAATCCGTTGATATTAAAAAAACCGCACTATGTTCAACTTGTAACAATCGGTATGAACCAGACTGCATTGGCTACCCGGAGCAAACTTACCGTCTGTTGGACCAGGAATCCAAGAGAAAATGGAGATGTACTGCGTGTACCAAAAGCAAAAAAGTCTTAAATGGCAGCCAGACTTCTAACATTACTACAAGGAAAAAACCACAAGTAAGTCGCGCTTCACCAGAACAGATACACCAATATGTCCGGGAAAGTCCACAACCTCAAGCAGCAAATTCCGGAACACCAAATAGCTTCAAAATCTTAGACTCCCATGTACTATCTGAATATGAAACATCGGATGAATCGTATATCACTCCTAGCAAGCTGTCTAAAAGCGTAGACGGTACCATATCGGAAACCTTGACTATTCTAGAAATGAAAGACACAATAACGGAGCTCACACATAAACTTGACAGTACAGAAAATGAGCTAGAAAATACGATTCTTGAAAATAACAATCTTCGCCAACAGTTGAGCAAGTTAAATACAGAAATAAAAATGTTAAAATCACTCTGCCATTCTCCACTTGAAAATAATCCGGATATCAATATTAAAGGAAAGAGACACTCCTTACTACAGCAGACATTCTCTCCTCTACCTTCTACTCCTCTTACAAGCAAAACGAATGCAGATAGTTATAAAAGCATCAAAATTATGCATCTACAACAGAAGATCACCAATCTACAACAAGAATTAATAAACGCACAACAACAGATTGAAACCTTTAAAAAGAAAATAGATTCGCTAAGACAGTACGATAACAAAAACCCTGTACAACCCCAGGTGCAAAAGTTCTGCCCTCAAACGTCTGCGGGTACTGAAGACCAAGAACGTGAACCGCCAAATAGAATTCTCATCTTCGGCCCTCAACAATGCGTCGGCTTAGCAGCAGCGATTATAGATTCAAGGAAAAATACACAGTATGAAAAATATAGCGTTATTTCAGAAACAAAACCAAATGCTTTAAGTAGTCAAATAACAATTAACTGTCTTCATGCTAAGCTAAATTTTAATGATAAACTGGTAATTTGTTTGGGAGAAAATGACCACAGTTTAAGGTATGTTGTATCACATTTGCAAACTGTGCTAGAGACATTTTATAACAACACGGTTATAGTATTAAATGTATTTAAAAGTGAGTACTTAGATATAAATAAGCTTAATTATCGCATAAAAAATGTATGTAAAAACTATAAAAAATGTGAATTTCTAGAAAGTGGAACTTCTAAGACGTCCGAATTGTGTAATAAGATCAATTACCTTATAGATTGTAATGATTACAATAACAATTATTTAAATCCAAGGGAACTTATTAAGAAAATAGCGAGTAACAAACCAAGCCTCAAATTGAGTAATAAAGTAATTGAACCCAAAAAAGGAACAATTCCGTTCTATTTTCGCCGTATGAGTTCTAAGTTACAAAAACAGGACAATCTTATAGATTCGGTAGGAAAAAGTCAAAGAGGAACCATTCCGTATTACTTTCCGATTATAAAACGGAACACTACATTTTTTCGAGACCAAACCCCCTGTAACTTATAACCTTAATAACCTTACAATTCTCCATCAGAATATTGCCAGCATTTTATGTAAAAGGGAAATTCTTGAACTAACTTTACAAGAACTACGTGAAGCGCATAATGACCCAGATGTGATATGTCTCTCAGAAACCTTTATAAAAAAAGGATACGAAAGCTTCATTAAAATTCATGGCTATGAAATGGCAGCCAACTACTGCAGAGAAAAGCAAAGAGGTGGCACTTGCATCTTAATAAAAGAAAATATTTTCTTCAAAGACCTGCCATTTGTAAAAGCCTACGCCACGCAAAATACGTTCGAGGTTTGTGGGATTGAACTTACACATCATAAATTAATTATTATTTGTATTTATAGAACACCTCAATCGGATCCCACCCAATTCCTAAGTAAATTAAATAGCCTCCTGCACAATCTAACGCAACAGTATAAATCTAAAATGAATGTAGTTTTAGCAGGTGACTTTAATATCAACACCTTAAAAAAAGGTTATATTACTAATCAATTACAGGATTTGGCATATAATTATAACCTGAAATTTCACATCAATGGGCCAACACGTAAGTTATCATGTATTGATCACATTCTTAGTAACATTCATGACGCTACTGCTATTGTAATGCCACTTCACTTATCTGATCATGACACTGCACAAATGTTGACCATTCCACTAAAATACAAGACACAAAAACTACCAACATATTATACATATAAAAGAGATTTCAGCATGGATAATATTCGAAAGTTTAAGGAATGCTTACGTAATTTATCTTGGTGTGACATATATACAGATAATGACGCAAACGTAGCATTTAATTATTTTCATGAAATGTTCTGCTTACTCTACAATCTTTGCTTCCCTAAATTAAGAGTAAAAGTTAATATAAATAACAAAAAGAAACAAACTTGGATAAGTAAGGGCTTAAAAAAAAGTTGTAAGACAAAACGTTCACTACGTCATAGATTCTATAAAAATAAAACAGCAATTAATAAGATCAAATACATTAACTACTCTAAACTCCTTAAAAAATGCATCTTTAACTCCAGAAAGAATGCAAATATTAGCTTTATTGCTAAAAACGACAACAAATGTAAAGCCACCTGGAAGGTTATAAAAGACGAGCTTAACAATACAAATTCTAAAAGTAATATTGAGAATATAAAAATTAACAACACATTAATTTCCAACCCAGTTGAAATAGCATCCGCTTTCAATAACCACTACATCAATACAACTAATAAGTTAATAGATACAAACGTTAAAAGTAATTCTGGGAAAAATGTTACTGTCAATTCAATGTTCCTTAAGCCCATGACAGTAAATGAAGTTAGACAGGAAATAACGCTTTTGAATAATACCAGTTCCGAAGGCTACGATGAAATCAGCACAAAAATTATTAAAGGATGTGCTAACGAAATCATTGACGTATTAACATACTTAATTAATTTGTCATTTGGCTGTGGAATCTTTCCAGAAGCGCTGAAGTTTTCCATTATTAAGCCTCTGTACAAAAAAGGAGAAAAACATGACATGAATAATTATCGCCCTATTACACTAATACCCATTTTATCTAAAATATATGAAAAGTGTATGTACAAAAGACTCCTACATTATTGTAATAAATTTAATATAATAACAAAGGAACAGTATGGGTTCCAACACGGTAAGTCTACAACATTAGCCATCTATGCCCTCATGAAAGTTGTATTACCTAGTATCAATGATAATTATCTAACCACAGGTCTATTCTTTGATTTATCAAAAGCTTTCGATCTAGTTTCCCACGATTTACTATTACAAAAACTAGAATCACTAGGAATCAGAGGGCCACCCTTACAGTGGATAAAGTCATACCTACATAACAGGCAACAATGTGTTACTATACCAAATATTAATGACGATAAGGACGTAACATTATATGCATCTGAATATATTTGTAACAGATTCGGTGTTCCGCAAGGAAGCATACTGGGGCCAATCTTATTCTTATTGTACATAAATGACATCACTCAAATAACAAACCATAAATGCATCTTATTTGCTGATGACATCTCTATTATTGTGACATCTAATAAAAAAAATAATACAATTTATGACCATGAAGCTGACATTAATAACACAATTGACATCTTAATTAAATGGCTTAATATGCATAATTTAAAAATAAATCTTGACAAATCAGTATACATACAATTTAATAAATCTAATAACAATAAATCTAATTTCAGTCTAAATATACCCAAACTCAAATCTGTAACACAGACTAAGTTCCTGGGTGTAACTATTGATGAACATTTAAATTGGAAAATGCATGTAGACAATGTCTCTAGTAAAATAAATAAATTTGTGTATGCGCTCAGACAAGTCAAAAAAGTTACTAATTTAAAAACAGCCATATTGGTTTACCACGCATACGTAGAATCTATACTGCGCTATGGACTTATAATTTGGGGCAACAGTACCGACCAACATAGAACATTTGTTGCTCAAAAAAAGTGCATTAGAGCTCTATACGGACTCCAACCTGACGAATCATGCAAACCAGTATTTAAAAAACTTTGTTTGTTACCGCTACCTTGCTTATACATCTACGAAATATGCATGTTTGTGTGGAAACATAAAAAGTTATTTAAAACAGCGAACGATATATGTGCTCGAAACCGACGAGACCCTTATAGGCTCGTACTAAGCAATGCTCCTAGGCTTGCAAAATATAACAAAAGCTGTTTAGCTATGTGTGTACGGATTTATAATAAATTGCCTGGTGACTTTAAATTGTTAAATACGACATACTGTTTTAAGCGGAAATTGAGTGCATGGCTAAGCCAATATAACTTTTATAGTCTGAAACAGTTCTTTGACACAAAGTGTTAGTAAGTTACTTTTCATTATTATTATTTTTTTTAATTTTGAAATTTGCATGCTGAGTCTAAGCTCGGCAAAACATGTTTGTACTATTTTTAACTGTAAGACCTGTTATACCATGTTTTGAGCAAATAAATATATTATTATTATTATTATTATTATTATACAGTAGTGTATGGAATACCATCTGAAGAAACATTTCCTTTTTCAATAGCAATGGACCTTTCTTGCTCACCGGCTTTCTTTATTTCTTCAGTCAAATGTTCATACCATACAAAGCCCAATTGTTTTTCAATTGAATGGAATGACTTTCCTGTCATTGTAGGTATATCCATTAGACTTGTGATATGTGCTGCTTGCGTGTAGTAACTCCCAGCAGTCACAGTTGCCCATACGAATGCGGTGTTAATTTTCTGTTCCTTCTCTGTAGTTTGTTGCCATGTTTCATTACACATGCTACATTTAAATGTTAACACACTGTGGAATCCTTTCCTTTGTTCACAAACATACTCAATTTGAGATGATTCACAAGACTGACGATGTTTTTCCATTTGAAATGCCCATTTGATCACATGTTTCAAGTCAACAATACGGTACCCTGACAAACCGGATAAGTTGTCACTTGAACATCTTTCCACAGTTAGTTGATAAGCTTCAGTGTCTGGATCGGGTTGTGGCCAATCGATATCAATAGTCTCTTCTTGCTCGCTAACAGATTCAACTGCATTACAGTTAGAGCTGCAGGCTGTAGCTTCGTAACGAATTTTTGGTATAGTCCGCGAATAGGTTTTTACTTCGGGCTTATCTTGAGCTGTGGAAAGGTTGAACAACTGATGATGATCTTGAGTTGTGTGTGGGCTGAAATAAAAGATAAATAAATGAAATACAGTTAGGTAGGTAGGTACTAAAAACAATGTCGAGAACAGAAAAATATTGATAGGTCTGTACCTTTCCATAAGGCAGCCCGTGGTTTGATCTAGTTCCTTCTGTTTCTTGTAACGCCATGCTTCCGGCCGGCTGCAATTCGTTAAAATATACTCTCAATATGTAATACTATTCGTAAACTAAACATTTAATTTTTTCATAGTAAAGATAAAATGGCGGCAAACGAAGACAATGCGAGCCATGATTGCCATGAATATCGAATCTACTACACTCATATTACACTTACGTAAATCTGACTCAAAATCTTATAGGAATCTAATTTACTCACTAGAATTTATCACCACAATCTCCATTATGCATTTTGAATGCTGAATACACCTTCTTCCGTGTTTAGGCGCGTTATGGCGCCCTTGTTTATATAAATGAAACCAGATCCAGTTCTTGTAGAATGTGTATTTATGTCCAACACACGGTACAGTATCCAAGTGGTAGCGAAGGAATAGGTACACGTTTACTTAAATGCTAGGTAATAACATCGGTTAATAAGTAAGTCCTGCGTAGAGGAGTTATTGTGGTTTCAAATTTCGACCAACTAGCTACTTATTGTGCCATAGACATAATGCTCTAGATCCGCGTAGTGTTGTCTTTATGATGTGGGAACCATAGACAATTAGTTTGGTTCGCCACACCACCCCCCCACGGAGAAATACAAGGTATACATACCGAAAAAAATAAAATAAAACAATATAAGATAAAAATTATAAATCTAGAATGTCCCTAAATTTAACCCGTCTGCCAGCTCTGGTGGTGACAGTGTCTGGAGGGGATGGAGTAGTTGGCGTGGAGGGAGTTGGGTGTGTGGAAGGAGAATCTGGAACGGGAACTGAAACAGGTGGTGAGGAAACTAGTTCAGAGTCCAGGTATGCTGGCTTAACACGGTCTATGCTGACCGTAGCCTCTCTTCCGTTCATCTCCAAGGTAAGGGTTTTGTCCCTTCTCCTCAGGATACGGTATGGGCCAGTGTATGGAGGTTGCAGAGGCCGCCGAACGGTGTCGTCGCGGAGTAAGACATGGGTCGACGTCGCCAAATCTTTGAACACGAAGGTTGACGGTCGAGCGTGTCGTGAGGCTGGTATTGGACGTAAAATTTCCATCCGGCTCCTCAACTCCGTGACGAAATCTGTAATGTCGTTTGGGCTCCTGGGTTCTTCCGCTGACATGATAAGTTCTCCAGGAAGTCGAAGAGGTTCTCCATAGACTAGCTCAGCGGACGAGGTGTTAAGGTCCTCTTTGAGGGCAGTCCTCATGCCAAGGAGTACCAGTGGAAGTGCCTTGCTCCACGTTTGGGGATGGCACATTAAAGAAGCTTTCAGTTGGCGGTGCATGCGTTCTACCATGCCATTTGCGCACGGGTGGTAACTGGTTGTGCGAATCCGCTTTGTTGCGCATACGTTCATGAGGCGCCGAAACAAGGCTGATTCAAACTGGCGACCCTGGTCGGTCGTCACGGTAGTTGGCACCCCGAAGCGGGATATCCAACCAGTCACCAGCGTGTCTGCCACTTCTTCCGCTGTGATAGATGTCATAGGCCACGCTTCGGGCCAGCGCGTGAATCTGTCAACCGCGGTAAGACAATATGTGAAATTGTTTGAAGGCGGCAGTGGTCCTATGATATCAATGTGGACATGACAGAATCTTTTTGATGCGATCGGAAAAGACGTTAACGGTGCAGATGTGTGTCTGGTCACCTTACTGCGTTGGCACTGTAAGCATGACTTCGCCCATTGTCGGCAATCGGTGTTAATATGCGGCCATACGTATCGCTCAGCCACCAATCGTAAGGTTGCTCTCACACCAGGGTGACTAAGACTATGCAGTCGATCGAAAGCTGCTCGACGGAAAGGTAAGGTGAGGTAAGGGCGAGGTCTGCCTGTCGACGTGTCGCAGAGTATGGAAGTATCAGTTCCTGGGACAACGATTTTTTGCAATTTTAGAGAAGTAAATGAACCCGCTTCTTTGAGTTCTTCGTCTTTCTCTTGCGACTCTGCAAGGGCTTGGAAGTCCTCCTCCAATGAAATGGATTCAACCCGCGACATAGCATCTGCGACTACGTTGTCGGTACCCTTAATATATCTTATGTCGGTGGTAAATTGGCTGATAAAAGTTAATTGGTTGAGTTGTGTTGGTGGAAGCTTGTCACGACGCTGCGCGAAGGCATACACGAGAGGCTTATGGTCAGTAAAAACTGCTGCGTTCTGTACTTCTAGTATGTGCCGAAAGTGTTGAACGCTCTCGTACACAGCTAGAAGTTCCCTATAATAAGCGGGCCACTGAGATTGTTTCTCGGTAAGCTTTTTGCTGAAATATGCTAGGGGTTGCCAGTTGTCATCGACCTTCTGCTGTAAACATGCACCTACGTGCATGCTCGACGCGTCGGTAAAAAGACCTAAGGGGGCCTCACAATTTGGGTGCGATAGAGTGGTAACATTGGCTAGACTCTTTTTGCAGTCCTCAAAACATTGTTCGAGCTCGGGCGTCCATGGAAATGGTTTTGCGCCTTTGCTGTTAGTTGCAGCGACTGCGTCAATTAAAGGAGCCTGATACTTAGCGGCGTCGGGCAAAAATCTGCGGTAATAGTTAACCATGCCCAAGAACCTACGTACGCCTTGTACAGTCTTCGGAAGGGCGAAATCCACTAAGGCACGGATACGGTCTTCGGGAGGAAAGGTACCTGCAGCGTTAATACGGTAACCCAAAAACGTTACCTCGGCTGCCCCAAGTACACACTTCGCGGGATTGATGACCACTCCGTACTGGTGCAGTCGGTGAAACAAGAGTCTGAGGTGTTCAGCATGTTGTTGGGGGTCTCTCGAATACACGAGTATATCGTCGACGTAGGCAAAACAGAAATTAAGTCCTCGCACAACTTCGTCTATGAACCTTTGAAACGTCTGACCGGCATTTCTAAGACCAAAGGTCATATAGGGAAATTCATAGAGTCCAAAAGGTGTGATTATGGCTGTTTTACAAATGTCATCAGGATGTACTGGAATTTGTTGGTATGCTTTAACTAAATCAAGGGTGCTGAAAACTGAGCATCCGGACAAGTTGTGACCGAAATCCCCTATATGGCGGACAGGGTAGCAGTCCGGAATTGTGCGGGCGTTTAATGCGCGATAGTCGCCGCACGGGCGATAAGTCTCGTCTTTTTTAAGCGCGAGGTGTAGCGGGGAGGACCATGAGCTACTGGAAGGTCGAGCAGTGCCTACGCGAATCATCTCCTCGAATTCTGTCTGGGCAGCTCGAAGTTTTAGTGGAGCAAGACGACGTGGTCGCGCTGTCACGGGTGGGCCATCTGTGGTTTTAATAAAGTGCACCGTAGTGTGCTTCACCTCTTTAGGCGCGCCAGGAGGGCGCGATATGCTCGGGAACTCGCTCAAAATGTGCGAGTATGGTGAGTCAGGTGATTGAATGAGTTTAACACTGGGTTGGTCGATTAAGGAGAATTCTGTTTCCGCTGACAACCCTGTTTTACCGTCTCGTAACCTTCCGTGAGCGCAGTCTGGTAAAAGGTGGTAATGAGCCAGGAAGTCTGAACCAATTATAGGAGTTCCTACTTCTGCGACGATGAATTTCCATGAAAAATCGCGTCTTAAACCTAAGTTCAATTTAAGTTCGGCTAAACCAAAGGTATTTATTTTAGTGCCGTTGGCTGCTAAAAGTTCGTACGGAAGTGGCTGCTTTTTACCCTGGGAGTAACGTCTAGGTAGGCACGAAAGATCGGATCCGGTGTCGATTAAAAATCGTCGGCCCGAATACCGATCGGTAACAAATAGACGGCGACTTGCTAGGGAGCAGTCAGTGGTCGCCACTACTGACTGCTGCTTGAGTTTTCCTGTGGTACTGGACCAGACCAAGTGCACGGTTGCAAACACCTGGAAGCTTTCGCCGCGAATCGCCTGTGATACCAGCACTCGCCGTTAGGAGTGCGTGAGCGTGAGCTTGAGCGGCTGCGGCTATTTCTGCCATTACTTGTGGTGAGGCCGGTCACAAGCCGTGTCAGGTCCGCCACTTGTTGTTGGAGCATCTTAAGTTGTTCCTTGGTGTCATCACTAGATGATGATGCCCTACCTGCTGCATGGACATTCATTGGTTGTGGACTGATTTCTTGCAGCTTATCAGCCAACTCACCCAAGTCCTCAAAGGATGAATGCTTTTGGGCAACTAAAATACTTTGCATGTAATGAGGCAACCTATTTGTCCAAATACTTTGGAGGAGCTGCTCCGGGAAAGATGAACCAGCGAGAGTCTTGAGGTGACGGAAGAAGGATGAAGGCTTCCTATCCCCGATCTCCTCTTTCTCAAGGAGCCTTCTAATTTTCTCTTCATATGACTCAGAGAAACGGGAGATAAGGGCCTTTTTAAGACAAGTGTACGGTTGACTCTTGGGTGGCTTGATAATTATGTCTTCAACCTCGGTTGCAGATTTGGTGTCGAGTTGACTTATGGCATAGTAGTATTTAGTCAACTCTTGTGTGATGCAATTGATATGGAACTGTGCTTCTAAACTTGCAAACCAGAGACTAGGACGGTCTGGCCAGAAAGGAGGAACGCGGATGGATACTCGATTGACTAATATAGGTTGAGATCCAGATGAGGACGGGTTAGCGGACTGTTCACCACCAGTTCCAGGTTCAGGATCCAGGAAAATATCCTTTCCCTCGGTAGTCATTGCGTTAATATACAAATTATTGTTATCTCACAAACAAAACACGACCCTAAGAGGAACACAGTACTACTTATACAATAGTGGCACAGAGGTGAAAAAAAAAAAATAAATAAATAGTCAACATCAGAAAGCACATTCATAACAAATAGGACACACAAAACAAAAAAAAAATATACATGCAGCGCGCAGGCAAATAAAAGGTAAAGTGTAAAATAAATGTAAACAGTAAAGAAATAAAAATATTCTCCAAAACCTCTTTTTAAAATATTAGCATTGCGTCCGTGCCTCCAATGGAATATTAGCAATAATTATTACATGCAGAGTGCACAAAACATAAAGAAGAGAAAAACAGTTATGTTGTTATGTTTAAGCCTTTAGTTTAAAATTAAGCACTTATTGTTCTTAAAGAAACACCGTTGTAGGTTGTCGGAATGTCCATCCATGCAGAGTTCAGATAAAAATAAAAAATAACTTACAGGCTTCTGTTGTCACACTATTGAGTATGGAACACACCTTTACGTATTGAGTTTCTCTGGAACGCAGCCGGTTGCGTTTGACGTTTGCAGATAGTGATGACAGACACATATGTCAGTGTCAAGCTGTCAAACTTCGCGCGAACTTTGAAGTTTCCGTAAAAAATCCGCACAAGAAAAAATGGCGCTGCTATCGCGGAATTATATGATTTTCTTGTTTCAGGTCGATAAAGTTCAAACACGGACACACGGTGTAATTTGGCACAATAGGTATGCACAGCCGAACACTATCTCGTTAGTCAATGCACTAATAGCACGAAAGTTCAATCTTCCTCGATTTCCGTAGGTAAACTCGCGTCATGACGGCGAGTAGGTACCGACTTGGGACTTGTTCACGGAGAAAACCGCTGCAAACCGCTGCCAGGGATGAGTGTGAGCTCGTTGCGCTTCACGATACTGGATTCCAATTCTTCTATTTACACTGATATGTTCTTCTATCGTCGGGGTCACCAATTTAGGCGCGTTATGGCGCCCTTGTTTATATAAATGAAACCAGATCCAGTTCTTGTAGAATGTGTATTTATGTCCAACACACGGTACAGTATCCAAGTGGTAGCGAAGGAATAGGTACACGTTTACTTAAATGCTAGGTAATAACATCGGTTAATAAGTAAGTCCTGCGTAGAGGAGTTATTGTGGTTTCAAATTTCGACCAACTAGCTACTTATTGTGCCATAGACATAATGCTCTAGATCCGCGTAGTGTTGTCTTTATGATGTGGGAACCATAGACAATTAGTTTGGTTCGCCACACGTGATTTCCGTGGCCCCGAATACGCGTGTCGCTTGTACGCTGGTTTGCTAGTCTGGTTTATCTTAGGCATAGTTGCAATTCAATCTGTAATCAAAAATAATAATGAAACACAACAGCAAATGTATCTTAGAAAAGAAATACTTAAAAAAATTCGTATAATTAGTAGGAATGGAAAGCACCATATAATTATCATCGTCCAATAAGCCGTGGTGTACTGCGTGGCCGTGGCGTGTGCAGTGCAAGTAAAGCAACGGGTAACCACAGACCCATAGAGCTATTATTATTATACTAGAGCAGACCATAAATATTTGAATATGTCAACCAACGAGTGCTGCCAACCTCTGATTTTTGATCTGCCACTTTTTCAGTTTTTTCCTAAAAAAACAATTTTTATGTGTAATTATTATTATATTATATACTAGCTGACCTCGGTGAACTTCGTACCACCCCGCCAGCCGCTCTGCCCCCGCTTTTTAAATCTCTGATATGTTCTAATATATACATTTTAATGATAATTATGCTGTAAAGGGCAATTTTGATCTACATGAAATGCACAACGTATCTAATGTACATCATCGTCGACATCATGCGAATGTTATTATAACTTGTTCATAATAAAATATTTCCTACCCTAATAAACTTTACTATAATAATTAAGGGAAATATATTTAGGTGGAGCACACTGCACGTTTCACGTATCTAATGTAGTTCACAACAAGGCACAATATAGTAGTACGTTCAAAAATCAAAAAGACGTAGTAGGTACCTACTGGCCTGTTCGTGGCTTCACAGTTCGCTAAACATTTATTTATATTTATGAAATTAGCGTTTTCGTATTGCTTGTACCTACCTACTTATTGAATATATTATAAAAATATTGTTATTTGAATTAGTTTTGCAGTAAAGTTTCTGAACGAATGGTCTTCAGTAGGCGAGGCGCCTCGCTAGTTGAGAATGACCTTGAACTTGACGCACTTTGTGTGCTAATAATACTGAAAAGCACAATTATAATGAAAAAACAAATCGTACCTACCTAAGCTACGAGTATGTATTCGAACCTGTACTACTTTTTGGATTTGAATGTTGGTTTCACAAGAATTAAAATCAATTAGGTACCTTCGCGAAGGTACCTAATTGATTTTAATTCTTGTGAATCGGTGAATCGTAGCTTAGGAAAAAAAATAGTTTACATAAGTACCTACCTCGGACCTCCTCCGCCGCGCCGCATACATGGACTTCTGGCTAGTAATACTAACTTTATGGATTCTTCAACCCTAGACCATCGCGTAATCCACCACGTGGGCCCAGTGCGGGTTGGTAGACCATGGATTAGCAGGTAATCGTGTTAGAAAATGTAGAGCGGCCAACCCGTCATAGCCAGTCATAGGTACTTTTCATACAAACGCCGCGCTCGTACTCTACGTGATTATAGCGTTTTTACCCATCTTTCTATGAATTTTTTGAATTAATAGGTATCTTGTGCGTTGTAGGTACTTATCTAGGTTTCTATCAAAGCAAAAAATAAAAATTTGGAGAATCAAATTCAGTATAAGCCTCCAAAAATCTGCTTTTTTGCACAATTTGTACCTAACTGAACTTTGGCCGTTCATAATATACTCATATACTTATTAAAAAGTAAAGAAAACATATCGATAGAAATTTCGCACATGTAATGGAGATTCTAAATGGCAAACATTTATTCCAAATGTTACTATGTACAGACGCCAGCACATCAAGCTACCCGAAACTGGCAAATTAAGAAAGGACGCACGTTACGGCTCGACGAACACATAGTGCAGCTCGAAGAAGAACTCGGGAAAATAAGGTGGCACATTCTTGGGTTGAGTGAAGTCCGAAGAGAGGGGGAGGACACAATAACCTTTGAATCGGATCACCTCATGTATTTTCGAGAGGAAGACCAGCTATCCCAAGGCGGAGTCGGGTTCTTGGTAAATAAATCCCCTTGTGACAACGTTGTGGAAGTCTCCAGTGTGTCGAACAGGGTTGCGTACCTCGTAGTGAAGCTACCTCCGACGCTCCAATACACACTCTATAGAGTAAGAGATTCAGGAACATCGGGAGTCGAAAGTGTTCGTCTAATCACTTGCGAGCCACCTGACGAAGTTGACTAAATCTAGTGGGGATATCGTCGTTCGAAGCCGGAGATCCTTTCGGAAGTCGAAAACTTTAATTGCCAATTATACACTTCGCGTGTATCTCGGCCTGATCCCGAAAATGTGGATTCCAGAGCCACTCTAACCCGCCATTTCACTTAAGACCTGCCAGAAGTCAGCCAAGATGAAATCGAGGCGGCTCTTAAATAGCTTAAAAATGGAAAAGCCCCTAGTGAGGACGGGATTACGACCCAGCTCCTGAAAGCGGGAAGAAGTCCTGTGCTGAAAGAGCTTCAGGAGCTCCTCAACTCTGTCCTGTTCTCTGGGAGAACTCCAGGAGCGTGACGAAGGAGCATGGTTGTTCTTTTCTTTAAGAAGGGTGATAAGTCCCTTCTAAAGAACTACAAACCCATTTCACTCCTTAGCTACGTATTGAATGTAGTGTTTTCAAGAGTCGTGACGAATCGTCTGTCGCGAAGACTTGACGAGTTTTAGCCTTCGGAGCAGGCTGGGTTTCGAGGAGGATTTAGCACCATAGACCACATCCACACTGTGCGACAAATTATACTGAAGTCCGAAGAGTATAATCGGCCCCTATGTCTTGCCTTTGTGGACTATGAGAAAGCTTTTGACTCATCCAAGTGCTGAGATGTCTTTATGAGGACGCAACAATGACCGTCCAAACTCAGGACCAGCGAACTGAACATATCCCCCTGCGTCGAGGGGAGAGACAAGGGGACGTATTTCCTCGAAGTTGTTCTCTAACACACTGGAGGATGTGTTCATGACGCTGAACTAGGAAGGACGCGGCATTAACATCAACGGCGAGTACATCTCACACCTGAGATTTGCAGATGACATCGTTATACTGGCTGAATCGGTGCAGGACCTGCAGCAGATGCTTGACGGCCTAGTTGATTCTTCTGTTCGCATTGGTCGCCTGATGAACTTGGTCAAAACCCAGGTTATGTTTAACGAACACGTTACCCCGGGACCGATTGCTGTCAATGGCGGTGCTCTCAAGGCTGTTCAAGAATACTTTACCTCGGGCAACCTGCAGTTTGGTAAGAAAAACTTTGAGAGGGAGACTAACAGAAGAATTCAGCTGGGCTGGGCAGCGTTTGGGAAACTTCGTCGGGTTTTCTCCTCGCGTATTCCACAGAGCCTAAAGACTAAGGTCTTTAATCAGTGCTTCCTGCCAGTTATGACTTACGTACGGAGCCGAAACGTGGACACTCACGGTACGGCTGGACCATAAATTCAAGATCGCTCAGCGAGCTATGGAACGGGTTATGCTTGGAGTCTCTCTGAGGGATCGAATCCGCAACGAGGTAACCCGGCAGAGAACCAAAGTTGTCGACATAGCTCACAGAATAAGCAAGCTGAAGTCGCAATGGGCCGGCCATATTAGCCGTAGAACCGATGACCGTTGGGGTAGACGTGTTTTTGAGTGGAGACCGCTAATCGGTAAACGTAAGGTGGGACGCCTCAGGCTAGGTGGAGCGACGATCTTCGCAGGATGGCTGGTAGCAGGTCGTCCGTCCATCTAGCTGGAGGGCGTCCCACACTACGCTTGTCGATACGTGGTCTTCACTCCAGGACTTGTCTGCTCCACCGGCCATCGGTCTTTCGACAAACATGGCCAGCCCACCGCCACTTCAGTTTGCTTACTCTGTAAGCTATGTCGGTAACTCCGGTTCTTTGCCGGATAATTTCACAATGCACTGGTTGAAGACTAAGGTCTTCTTAAGGTTGATAGGCGACTAGAAGACTCGACGAATTTTTCCAAATTCTGCCCAACCCAACTGCATCCTTCTGTCGGCCTCTTTCTTAAAGTTGTGTCTACCGAGCTGGATGACTTGCCCTAGGCAGACATAATCCTTCACAACTTCGAGAAGCGACCCTTCGATGTGGATTGGACTCGGCAAAACGGCGAATTATACATGACTTTTGTCTTGTCCAAATTCATGCTGAGGCCACCGGGAGGCTCCATTTAGGCTGTGCAGCATTTGGTCTAGCTGTTCCAGCGTCTCTGCCATTATGACGACGTAATCGGCAAATCGAAAAAGTGAGATGTACTCGCCGTTCATGTTGATGCCCTGTCCAATCCAGCGTCTTGAAGACGTCTTCCAAGGCGTTGGTAAACAATTTAGGGGATATGACATCCCCCTGCCTCACCCCCCTGAGCAGTTGGATGGGGCTGGTTTTCTGATCCTGGATCTGGAAAGTCATCGTTGCAGCATCATACAAACATCTCAACACTTCGATGTAGCACCAGTCAATTCGACATCATTGCAGAGAGGCCAGAACTGCCCATACTTCGATGGAATCGAAGGCTTTCTCGTAGTCCACAAATGCCATACACAGTGGCTGACTGTACTCCTCGGTCTTCTGTACAATTTTTCAAACAGTAGGTATGTACCTATATGGTCTACGCTCGTAACTGCGTACAAAACCATCACATCGTCCGGCGTCCGTTCGTCACTGTGGAGCATTCGAGACTGTTTGTTTACCGAGTGTAAACCGAACTCGCGGCGCGTAGGTATGACTCGCATAATATTACCGCGGTAGTAGATTGATGTACTTGCGTCTGTACGTATTGAATTTCATTCATTTTCACCTATTTTTTTTCGCGGAACTTATAACATCAGCTATCTGCCAGTGGAAGTCTCGTCAAAATCAGTCTAGCCGTTTCGGAGATTAGCCGGAATAAACAGACAGAGACAAAAATTAACAACAAATGTTTTTTGTTCAAAGTAGGTACCGTAAATATAAATGACTGTATTCAGATTACTTTATTTGATCAACCGCACAAAACAGAAAGGTAATTTGGTAGGTACTTGCACTTTTCATACCTACGCTCGGCGGTCGCGCTGGGGTTGTCAACTTTGGCAAAAAACACACAAAACAAAAAACACAAAAACTAGTGTAGTAGTGGTACTCGTATCTAGTTATTTGATTCATTGTTGAGAATGAAACAGCAAGAAAGGAAATGATCGTATTTTTTAGCTTATAGGTACTACAATAAATATCTAATATAAATTGTAAAAATATTACAACGCCACAAAGTCATATTCGCTTTTACGGCTCGGCGCCGGGGGCCGGGGCGCTTACCTATGTACCTATCTAACTATTCGAAATACAAGCAAATGCCTACTTACCTCTCTGAAACAACTGGTAGCTTAAAAAACGATAATTCATCGTAATGTTGAATTTAAACAACCATCCACTCAACAGTTACTTATAATTACTTTTTTTTTTGTTACTCCATTTTTGCACTTCACAGCTACGCGTGTCTCGCGCGGATGGCAGTCTGTACTCTCTATATTTTGTGCCTGTAGGTACTGCGCGGTACAAGTAGGTACTAGGTATTACATTTATATACGGTACGTACCTACATTTTATACAAGTCCGTTGCCTAATTTCAACTTCTTCAATACGTCTATTGAAGAAGTTGAGATTAGATAACGGAACGCGGAATTAAGAATTTATTTAGGTAGGTACTGCTACTCTACTCCATAGGTAGAATAAAATTATTTAGGTACTTTTACTTTTTCGTACTTTATGGAGGTACTAGATTTTTCCCGCAGCTTCGCCCGCGTGGATGTCGGAGATTATCCCACGGAATCGTACTACCGGAATAAAAAGTATCCTATGTCGTAATCCTAACCCAGCACTCTAATTACCTACGTAACACAATCATTATCAATCTCAATCTGAATCATTTTGAAGAATATTGCTAATCCATTGCTTTGCATTACCTATGTTCGAAACATATATCATTTCTATGGTTCGAAAAATGTTTTTGCTCAAAAACGTAAATGATGCAATGAATGTTGTTGAACTGTCAAAATGAAAGCCATTGCTACTGATAGTGTGTTACGCAATTACCCCGCAGGTCATGGTCTACCCATGTGCCAAATTTCATCTAAGTAAATCCGTTCAGCTCAGCCGTTTTAGCGTGAAAGTGGAACAAACAAAGTCAATTGCGCATTTACAATATTAGTTAGGAACAAACATAATATGAAAAAGCTAAAGTATTTGTGTATATTATAAATAATTTCCATATAGTCAAAAATAACGCTAGTTCGGTAGGTACCTAGATTGATAAAAATTCAAACACACATCTCCCCGGCGCGGGGCCAAGCGCTTCGTCCGTACTATAGGTATGTAGTTATATGTACCTGCATGCAGAGCAATTTACAAAACTAGTGCATTTATGCGCGCGGCCAAGTAGCGAGGCGCGTGCGAGGTGCGATGCGACATCATGAATGAATGGCTAACCCACCCAACTCACCCAAGCGCTCCAATAGCCAATAGTGCCGGCCGGGCCTGCCGCCCAAAGTCCATGCTGCCGCCTGCGAGTGAGCGGCGGAAGTTACCGAACCCGAACCGAACGCCAACCGAGCGTTCAGGCGCTATCTCTCTCTTTTTGGTTTGCCTCTTTTTCAAACAATGCGCTGGATTGAACAACAAAAACAAGCTTAGCTCCGCTAGGGAAAGGTAATAGTGTTCTGTGAACAAGCTTTTGACTATGCCCGCGTTGACGATAGGATAGACGGTCTGGGAACAGTGGGAACTGGGAAGGGCTCTCTCAATAGGTACTTACCAGCCTAATGCAGAAAGATTTTTAATTCAGAAAATTTCTCGAAGACAGTTCAAGTGTAAGTTAGTACTTACATTTATGTAGGTACTTAGGTACATAAACTTAGTATGTAGGTACATACATTCATTACAGTAATATCGAACCCAGGGTAGATCGCAAATACTATCAATAAGTAGGTAAAGCATTTTTTCTCACTTCATGATTCAATTGATAAATTGATTTAATATATAACTGCGCGGGCAGAGCCACCGCGCCAGCCTTGTAAGAAATATTGCATACCTACCAACGATTCGCAACTTGTCAAAAAAAACACGCATAATTCAACGATTTATTATAAAATTGGCCAACCTGTTTGACATTGACAAACAACGCCATCTAACGAGCAAGATCAATTGTTGTTGATAACCTTAGCAAAAATTTGTGTTCTGCTTCTCGATAGTTCTTTGAAATATCCTGCAGAGGGCGTGTTCCGGCCGCGCACACATAGAAAAATTTATCGATTTTGTCAGGCCTAGATATCCTGGAAATAGTGTTTTTTTTATAGGTTTTTGTCGATATGCGTCAATAATAAGTCATAACAACTTAATATACGTGCTTTTATTCTGCAAAAATCGTTTATTTTTCGAGATTTGTACCCCGAAAGAATGTATGAAAAAGTGTCAGTATCCAATCACCTTAATATATTAGGTCCTTACATATGAAATTGGCGTTTTGTATGGAAGGAACAAAAAGTCGAATATTTTTTAATATAATATATTTAATTAATCAAAGTATGAACCATTGTTTTCAATGCACTTTTGCCATCTTATAGGTAGTTCATTGATCCCTTTACTAAAAAAACCAGTCGGACGGGAATCAATAAGTATAAACAATTGTTGGTTTCCCAGAAATAATAAATAAATACATGTCAAAATTTCAAAATTATTCCTGGAATAAAGTTATCAGACGATTAAAAAATCAGCCCTTAATATATTAGGTCCTTACATATGAAATTGGCGTTTTGTATGGAAGGAACAAAAAGTCGAATATTTTTTAATATAATATATTTAATTAATCAAAGTATGAACCATTGTTTTCAATGCACTTTTGCCATCTTATAGGTAGTTCATTGATCCCTTTACTAAAAAAACCAGTCGGACGGGAATCAATAAAATCTTTGAAGGCGATTTGGACTGCCCCATCGGAGTTGAATTTTTTCCCTTGCAAAAAGTTATCCAAATTGCGAAAAAAATGGTAATCTGTTGGAGCAAGGTCCGGGGAGTACGGAGGATGTCTAAGACATTCCAATTCAAGCTCTTCTAATTTGTTGTAATTTTTTTTTGTAATTTTTGCTTCAGTCAATTCGTGAGGTACCCACCTTTCAAGCTTTTTAATCTTCCCAATTTGCTTCAAGTGAATTAAAACAGTTTTATCACTAACATCGAAGCCTGCAGCTAACTCGGACGTGGTTTGCGATGGGTCCGCTTCCACAATAGCCTTCAATTCTCCATTATCAACTTGGGTCTCAGGCCGTCCACGGGGCTTGTTCTGCAGGTCGAAATTTCCAGAACGAAAACGTTGGAACCAAAAACGAACTGTGTTTTCTTTTGCAACATGACCGCCATACACATCATTCACCCTTCGAGTCGTTTCCGCAGCACTAGTGCCACGGCGGAACTCGTACTCGTAAATAATGCGATATTTTAAATTTTCCATTTTGTAAAATGAGTGACGCAAACAGAAAAAACAGAAGAAAAAAAACAAATGAATGACGGTCATCGAAGCACAAATACATGAGTAAATAGCTGTACAAATTTGAATTTGGAATTCCTTACCAAAGAGGAGAAATTCGTGATTAAAGTGGCCAGTACGAAAAACGCCAATTTCATATGTAAGGACCTAAAAAATAGTGTGTAAGGAATTATAAGGCATATAAAAAATTCGTCCTCATTGCTGTCAACAGGAAAAGTGCCTAAAAGGCTGGCAGCATGACCACATTGTATGGCGATTCTGATTCTTAGGTCAAAAAATAGGCTAGCCCTCTGGTCACGTGAAGAGCCGACCAACCGCTTGGCGATCACTTGATAACCAAGTGGGCTCTCTAACCCCATGGCCCTAGTGTTTCAACCCCAAACGGCTCGCACAGATTACTCCCAATGACATTGGGATATTTTAGCTGTTTGAGGTTTTTTGCACCAAATAAGTATTATTAAAACGAAAAATAATGTTTTATTTAGTGTCAACATAAATTCATAATATTTATGGTTTTACAATTTAAATAAAACAATTTTTATACAGTTATATAAATTATAATTAAGAAACACAGGTGTTTTTTAAAGGATCATCGGTTTCTAATTCGTAAAACTTTTTTACAAAAAAAAAACCGACTTCAAAAAAAAACACTACAAAGTGAAAAATAACTTTAATTTCGGAAGTCGGTGTCGTTGGTTCCGCATTTTCGTTTTTTGACACCGACTTCCGAAATTAAAGTTATTTTTCACTTTGTAGTGTTTTTTTTTTAAGTCGGGTTTTTTTTGTTAAAATGTTTTTATTTTTCACTTTTTAGTTGTACCTACCCCACACCAATTCAATTAACACTAGTGCATTGAAGAATTGAAGACACGACTCGAAGAATCATCAAAATTCCCATAGAAATGCCGGAGATGCAGTACATTTGCATATAACTTCGTACATAAGAATAGTTACCTAATGTATTATATACTAAAACCTTCCTGAAAGTATGTAGATCACAGTAATGAAAGAATTATCAAAATCGGTTCAGTAGTTTTTGAGATAATCGCGGACATACAAACATACATACATACATACATACGGGTCGAATACAGAACCTCCTTTTTTAAAGTCGGTTAAAAATGAAACCCGTGGTGCTTGTTTTATATGTCTGATAACTGCACCCAAATTGCGAAACACACTATCGATCTCAATTCTGAATCATTTTGAACCATATTGCTAATCCATTGCTTCATATGGTCGAAAAATGTGTCTGCTCAACAACGTAAAAAACGCAATGAACGTTGTTGAACTGTCAAAATGAAACCCAATGCTACGGTTAGTGTGTTATGCAATTAGGTACCTGGTATTTGTTTTTATAAGTACTTAGGTGTTACACTTTCACATGTTAATTTGAGCATTGTTCCTAGAGCCATGACCTCAATCTACACACATAAGAAAATAGTAACGAAGTCAAAATCGTATATTGAAAATTAAAAAGAAAAAGGTGCTATGAGGTAATGGGAACGAGTTTAATGCCGAAAATATAGTTTTTAGAATTTTGAAACATGTCTTTTTCCACTGTGGCCGCGGCTAAAGATTATCACACGTAGATATTTGTCAAACAAAGTATTTTATTAAAAGATCACTTAACAAAACATGTACCTAGTATAATGTTTTTTTTATCTTTTATTGTTACCTATTAATTAAATGTTTGTTGTAGTTAAAATGATTGATGGAAAATCTGATAAAATTAAATTGTAGATAACCAATTTCCTAAATTTTGTATTTCCTCCCCAAAGAGGATGGTAGAGGTGTGCCTAGGGTTGCCATACGTCCGGATTTGTAAAGTGAAAAGAAAGAAAAATAGGTTTATTTGTCACAGAAACACGTGCATACAAAAAGATATATTATCATCCTTTTTGGGGTCGGCTTCCAGTCTAACCGGATACAGCTGAGCACCAGTACTTTACATGGAGCGACTGCCTATCTGACCTCCACAACCCACTTACTGGATAATACGATACTCCTTGGTAAGACTGGTTGTCAGAGTTTCGGTCTTCTGCAGACGACCCGTAACGACTGTCTAAAGATCCACGAATGACAGCCACGACCAACAGCTTATCATGCTATCTGAGGCACGGAGGGGTCTCGTTATGTGAATCTTCACCATCTGGTCACCCATCCACGGACCAACCGCGGCAAGCGTAGCTTAACCTGTGATCAACCGCTAGATCAAGAAGACACAAGGATAATACAACTACTAAATAGCCCTTCTTCTCAAATTCCAGTGACGAACAGCTGATGTTTGATGGCAGCACGGAGTCTTTACTCCAGAAGTTTCTGCAGAACAACCTTCAGACCGGCAACCTCGGCTCCTTGGTCCAGGTGTTCATCACCAGGGCGACAGAACTGCTGGCAGCACCGAACAGTGACAAGTAAGTGGGAATTATGTTTTTAGAGTTTAGAGGTTTCGCAAAGTGGTGACGCTATACAGGGTGAAATTAAATTCATGGGCATCCTTTTAAGGGGTCATTGAGTACAATAAAGTTGTTCATAATGATGAGTACATCATTATGAACAACTTTTACTATGGGACTAAACCTAAAATCGCGAAAAAAAATCAGCTGTTCCTTGCATTTGTGTTCACATAACTCGTATATTTCACTAAATGAAATTACAAATATTATCTTTGTAACGCAGCCTTTTTAAGTACTACTTCCTTTGTTAGATTTAATTTGTAAAAGCTATAGAAGCCTTTGACAAAGTTTATGGATATCGTAAAGAACACGGTGTATAACGACGGACGTAAGAACGTGGCGGCACTAAAGCAATGATTTCGTAAGACTGATGCCACATAGCGTCCGCAATTAACCGTCGAAAGACGTTACCGTTATTTAAGAAAGTAAATTAGTGTGTTTCTCTGGCGAGCGGTTTTTGACATCGTCAACTCGAACCCCAGTGCCATCATTTTCATGACGGCGTTATATGGCGGCCACCGCTGTCGAAGGAAACCTAAGCTTAAATGACAATGACAGTCATAGCGGTCCGTCCATAAAGGTGGACGTAAACGACGGGCGGCATTTTTGTAACGGCCGTCATATAGCGGTGCTGTTGTTTGTCATGACAGCCGTCATTGCGGTAGTGTCGGGTGTAATTTTCGTTTTTTTAAACAGTTTGTATTTAAAACGAAGCGTAGCAAGCGCCTGGTAAAAATATAATAGCAACAAGACATATCTCGTGTAAAGAGGTATTATAGTTTAACTAGTTGATAAAAAAAAATTACAACAATATAATAAAATTACTGGTATGTATACCTATTATGGGCATACACATGATCTCCATGAAACAACATCGTCATTAACTAAAGAAAACTGCCAGCCTCTGCGTCCCTTCCACATTTCCGGTCTGCCGTCAAATCAAGAGTGAACAGGCATCTTATGGGCACGCTCGTTCCTTCATAGACCTCATCCATCGCTTTCCATTAGGCGTGTTCGAGGTCAAGAGCGGGCCCATTCAACAATAAGAAAAAGGGTGCCGTTGGGTGACCCCTATCAGGAACTCGTTCCTTACGCGATACCCGCTTGCACGCACACTCGTATATAATAGAAAGAGGCAGAGAAAGAGAGAGAGAAAGTTAAATGGAGGGGGGCATAACGCTTTTTCCTTACGTGACGTTTTCTACCATTCAAATCTTACCAGAAGCCTCGTTAACCCCCCAAGCGTAAAGTGTACACCAAGCGTACCTACATAAGACAAAGTGCTCGAAACGTCAAAGGTACACCAAGTGTACACAACAGTGTCATTTTCATTGTTAAAACATTGACTTTACTGCGCCCATTCAACTACTTCGACGCGTGGGGTGTTTCGACAGGTAGGCGGGCAAACGTGTGAGAGTTTAAAGAATTTTGTCAAAAATAAAACATATGACAATATAAAATGCATGCCCGTACCATGACAAATAATTTCCACACAACTTTTCAGTAACCAGTGTCACTTTATTAATAACTCTTATATCGATCAGAGCGGCTCGCAATGATTGTTGGCATAACCGTCCCGCTTGATGAGAACCTCGTGAAAGCCGAGAGAGATAAACAAATCAAGTATCTTGACTTGGCTCACGAGGTTGTTGACATGTGGGATGTGGATTCAGCGATCATTGTGCCGATAGTCGTGACAGCCAATGGGTTAATAGCAAAGAGCCTCGACAAACACCTGAGGAGGCTCTCGTTGGGCAGCTGATCAAGGGTTTGATTCAGAAAGCGGTACTTCTGTTAAGACCTGAATGTTTAATCAATTAAAACAGATTTTACGTGTAAAACAATTTATTGACATTTAAACTAAATTAATACGATTTATTATCTTTGGTGAGTTCAATAGTTTCGTGGTTAGGTACTATAAAGGCCTTTTACGCCTGATCACTTAAAAAAAATTTCGCCTAATTCCTGCGGCGGCGCCAAGCCACGCCCCCTTAAAGTTTTCGCCTGTTAGGAATGCGATAGCGATAACGCAATTAGTTGCAACAGACGCATCATGTGTACTCCTTTTGTGAATTTACGGACGAATTATTTGACCTTGGCGCGCTTACTAGAGAGCGCTCTTATTTTTGAGTGTAAGCGGTCAGGCGTGAGTGGCTGCGATAGTACATGGATCTTAATTCTGTGCTGTTGGGTTCGATGGCCGTTGGGCGAAGTATTTTTTGGGTTTTTCCATTAAGAATTTCCTCTGTGGTAGCTCGGAGCATTTATGTACAGTTGTTAGCAATAGGCTTTCCCCATATTACCATGGGACTTAAACATAACTGCCGAAATGTGGTTAAATATATCTGCTTCCTTCTTCGGAGTATATAGTCGTGATGTTATGTTCTTCGTTGTCTACCCATGTTTATTATTATCTGTATTTGATTCTTTGTAACTGGCGATCAGTTCACTTCTTGGAAGTATGTTCTTGTGAACGTTGATTTTTACACCTGAAAAAATAAAATTAAACATTTTTTTTAAATAGTTAAGATTTAAGTTAAAGTGACAAAGGAAACATGTCTTTGCGCTTATTTATTTATAAATATTGAATATATTGTACACCACACAAGGAAAACAAATTAGGACTAAGTTTAAACTAAAATCGGAACTGAATAACCAACCCAGTTATTCGTCTAAAATAATAGCTTAAGCGATCTTTTCCAGCTTCCAGAAAACGTTTAGACTAACGAGTCAGAACAATAGGAAAAATAGTTCCCCCCAGATTTGTATAATACTTAAGTGGTTTAAAACAACCTGAAGCGTTTCTACATAAGTCGACAAACTAAATTCTCCTAATTCTGTTTGAATACCCTACCTAACCGATACAGTATGCAAAAGTTTTCGAGCTCGCTCCGCTCGCTCTTGCACTCTATAGTATTTTATTTTAACCCTTTAGCTTTTCTACATAAACCCTCGTAGCACGGACGATTTTTCGTCGTGCACTGGGAATTTCAACGTACGATTTAGCGTCGGAGTTGAAAATCCAGCAGTGCGCTCTGTTGGATTCTCAATGCTGGGCTCAATGCCGAGAGTCGAAAATCCAGTATGCGATAAAAATCTTCGCGTTAATAAATCAACAAAGAACCTCCTATTTCTGTATGAATAGACAAAACAAAACTCAACCTATCCGAATCTCAAGAACGATGGTGTTGGAGTAGTCGAGCTCGCTTCGCTCGCTCTTTTCACCCTGATAATGTTATTATTATCCTGCCAGCGCCCATGATGTCCCCCCCTGAACTCTTGGGCAGCGCCTGGTGAAGTTTTGATGATTAATTAAAATATCCTATACCGGCTGACCTTTTTTGCCTTCTGGACAAAAACAGGGTATAAAAGAATGGAGTAGAAACTTCTGACACAGAATGTTTTATATTTTCCCAGGGTTTTTCTACGAGCGGAAATTATCAATGAATTTGTAGCGACATTATACAAAATACTCAGCCTATAATGTTCCCACTGCTGGGACACAGGCCTCTCTGTGCGAGGGAGTGAGCCGTAATCCACCACGCGGACCCAATGCGGGTTGGTGGATGTCACATGTCTTCGAATTTTTGATTCTAGGACATCGGTTTCCTCACGATGTTTCCTTCAAAGTTTTGAGAGCAGTGGTGATGATATAATTTACACAAAGTAACGTGCTTGATAGGATTTGAACCTAAAACTCGTAAGTCGCGGCCGTGACCACTGCGCCACCACTGCTCACAAAGGTATAAGTTCTAGCCAAACCAAGAGAGGGTGATAACTTTGATGAGTCATCTCAATGCTAACAATAGAAAAGAAAACAAAAATAAACTTACCCTCCATTTTTTTACGTATTGAATTTTTACCAGGGGCTGCCGATGCGATGAAAAAACACAACAATAATATGAAAAACAGTTTCATGTTGATCTGTTTGTAGTACTTACTGCACCGAGTCGTACTGTGATGTGTCAACGACTGGGTCTGTCTAGACTTTTAATACATATTGCATGCCATACGAACATACGAAATGTAACGCAGTGCAAAAATATAAAAGAAGTCCAAGTCTGACACAAGTTCGAAGTGGTTCTGGAAAAGGATAATATGCATAACGTAACATAATCAGCCTATAATGTTCCCATTACTGGGACATCATGCCTCGTAAAGTCATCATCTGTCTAGCCTTTTCCCAACTATGTTGGAGTCGGCTTCCAGTCTAGCACTTCGGCTATTAGCCGTGACACCATATTTCGAATAGGTACTAAAAATTACCATTTCTCTAATCGTCTTTTTTTCCAACAATGCAGTGATTTGCGCGCATCGTAGCTCTGAAATGCAACCACTGAGAGCCGACAGACCAACTTTTTTCATCTGTGGAGACGCCATACTTTGAATATGTACTAAAACTGACCATTTCTCTGATCGTTTTTTTTTTCCGCAACAATGAAGCCTCTTTTAAGCGCTATAACTCGAAGTTGCAACCACTGAGAGCAGGCAGACCGACATCATTCACAAACCATAATAGTAAATCTAACCGTATCCATGATCTTTATGAAAAATCCTGTCACCTCTCGGTCTATGTGGCACTTCTGATTATATTTTGTTTAGTAGTTATGAGAATCCATGAATAATTTAATACGAACCTTTTCCTTATTTACGGGTTTTCTCACCCGTCATTAGGTATGGGTGTGGACTATGGACTCTCAAGTTCTGTTAACGGAGAAGGAAGAAGAAATACGCACTACATTTTATTTATAGAATGTGAGATAGAATTTACGTACAGACGCACATCAAGCTACTATAATAATCTGTCAAATTTCTTTAATAGATTTTCAACTTTATTGCTAAAACATAAGGTTCAAGGTTGATTGGGAAAATTTGACAGTTTCGGGTAGCTTGATGTGCTGGCGTTTGTACATATGTACGCGCGTTAAGGAGTCTGCCATTGCACCGTATCGCACTAATATAATAAAGACGAAAGTTTGTAAGTGTGTTTCTATGTTTGTTACTTCTTCACACACAAACGGCTGGACCAATTTTGATAAAATTTGGTATAGAGGTAGTTGACACCCTGGATTAACACATAGGCTACTTTTTATCCCGATATTCCCATGGGATCGAGTCTTGTGCGGTTGAAACCGCGGGGCGCAGCTAGTCATACCATAAGGCCCTTTGTACACACACGTTTTTCTTGCCATGAAAAACTACGGTTTATTCGTCGTGTGAAGGCACGGTCATTAGCGTAGCTATAGATATTTTTATCTAGAGAGGGCAGACGTCCAGCTGAACTAACAACAGTCATCTAATGAGAGATCATAAATGATACCTCGTAATAAATAATCCCAACTAAAACATTTCATTTAAAGTAGATTCAATCAATCAACTTAGCCTATCGCAGTCCACTGCTGGACATAGGCCTCTCCCAGACTGCGCCACAACACCTTGTCCTCCGCCTTCCGCATCCAGTCTACCCCAGCCACCTTCTTTAGGTCGTCCGTCCATCTAGCTGGGGGCGACCCACACTGCGCTTGCCGATACGCGGTCTCCACTCCAGGACTCGTCTGCTCCACCGGCCATCGGCCCTTCGACAAACATGGCCAGCCCACTCCCAAGTAGCACAGATAGCTGTATAACTACTCACTTTTAGACCTATTTGAAACTCTATGCATATTAAGACTCTTTTAAGAGTACACTGGTGATCCTATAGCTGCTTAATAGCTGTCAGTGATATTTAAACAGCTTAGGCTGATTAAGAGCTGCATTAAGGCTAATTAAGACCGAAAAAACTACCATTAATACGCTAAGAGCGCTATAAAGGTATATTTTCATCGACTCTATTCAGCTTTCAACCTTTTTTAATGCCTTAACCGTAGTAAGGGCTGTTTAGTGGATGAAATTACGCCAAATGCTGTATAAGAAGGTATTTGTGAACTCCTATTACACTGACTTATTAAAGGGACACGTGTGAACTATTATGACGTTAATAGCTGTATAATGGATGATTTGTGGCCCACATTACAGCTTATTGCTGAATATGTCTACCGCTAATCAGCCTTTATACTGCCATTGATAGTGTCTGCATAGCGTCTGTTTAAACATTCACTAGATGCCTCGCAGCTGCTTAGAGACTCACCAGTGTATCGAATTAACGGCTTTTACTTTATAGTGGTTCACATAAATACCTTTAATCAGACTTTATCTGAATAAAAGTAACATGTGGTACTGTAATCAGTCAGTGTAACTAGTTGATGGCGATTATACTGGCGCGCTGATTTTATTGCTTTATAAATATGAACTACTAATTCGTGGAAAATGAAAGCTAGAACAGAAGAAAATTATCGAAAGAGTACCAAATAATTAACGCAAAGCGTGACAAATAGTTTGAAACAGGATGGTTCCGTACAAAATATTAGTAGCAATAGCTCGGAAGATGTTGCACAGTCAACAAATTATGCTCGGTGATAATATTAATTGTTCAATTCTAAACACCGGCAATTATAATTCAGAAAAAATATCGAGTTCTGAAGATGATGACGACGGCAACTATAGCGATGATGTAAAGCACTCACTGTTTAGCGAAAAAAATAGAACGTGGGTTGTAGAAAAGAGTATTAACCATGTTGCTTTAAAAGATCTGGCGGCAATTATCGACGACTTGATTCCGCAAATATTACCAACTGATCTAAGGACAATTTTAGCAACTCGTCGAAATGTGAACATAAAAGAAATCGAAGGTGGCGAATACTGGCACAACGGAAAAGCCAATTCTGTGATTAAAATATTGAATAGTTGGGATGAAGCTACAGACGAAATTTCATTAAATATTAATTTTGATGGATTGCCAATATTTAAAAGTTCTAAACATTAATTTTTGCCAATTTTATGCAACACCCACGAGAATACTGGCATAAAGCCATTTAATATTGGTATCTACTTTGGAGTTGGAAAACCAAAAACCTTGGACAGTTACTTAGAAGATTTTATTAACAACACGAAAGAAATTTTTGATGAAGGTATTCATAATTTCGAAAAGACTATTGCTGTAAAGATTTTTTCTTCCAATCAGGACTCGGCTTCGAACGTTCTTCCTTGATCAGCTTCGAAATGTTTATATTCTTTGGAGGCCATCTTAATATTCCATTTATCTCCCAAAGTGACGGTACAATGCTCAATCGATCACCATCCGGTTCTGAAGCACTAACGATCTTAAAAGGCATTATTCTGTAATAAAGAAATGAAACAATCACTTAGTTATAAGTAATAAATACATAACTTGTACAAAGGTATCATCTGGTATCATCTGTCACGTTTTGAATAACAGCCTTCTTAGAGTAAGTAAAAACTAGGAAATTAAAATATGTTGAGGATGAAATATTGCATTTATGTTTATGTTGCTGTACAATTTATTTTACAATAAAAAAAAAATATATATTTATTTATACACCGTGAAATTTTAATCACCGTTTTCCTCTTAAGGGGTCATTGTACTCATCACTATGAACAACTTTTACTATGGGACCAAACATGAAATCGCGAAAAAAAATCAGCTGTTCCCTACATTTATGTTCGCATAACTTGTCAAAATGTTATGCGAACATAAATGTAGGGAACAGCTGTTTTTTTTTTCACGTGTCAGGTTTGGTCCCATAGTAAAAGTTGTTCATAATGATGAGTACAATGACCCCTTAAGAAGAAAACGGTGATTAAAATTTCACGGTGTATATGAGTATCTTTTTACCAAATTTGAAAGGTTCGCGCGCGCGTAAAACGGTGTGTTAATTAATATCACTGTGAAAATTTTGAACTACAAGTTATCCATGCGGTGGTTTTAGATATAATACTACGGATCCCTAAAGAGTCTGTATAACAACTGTTTAATTGTTCACATTATGGCTAACGGTAGAGCTTGTGGACCATTAAAAGTAAAGAAAACAGCTTATAGCTGCATACAGTTCACATAAGTCATTTTATTCAGTTTCTTCCTGATTAACAGTACACTAGTGAACTATTAGACAGCCTTTTGCAGCATATAAGAGTTTTAACTATTCACGTCGCTGTATAACATTGTATTGTATAACCTATAAATATACTGATTCATTTTTTAACTTTTATGATGTTTTGTGTATGAATTAGGAATATATTGCATTCGTTTTCACTTCCTGATAACACAATAATAACTTTTCATCTTATAATTCTTTTCAAAGCACTAAAAAATTTTTATTCAAGTTTTCATCACGGCTTATTTATATCACAAAACTAATTAAAAACAGAATATTTTCGTGGCGCACTAAAATTTTCTTAGACAATATATATGTATAATGTCAGTGAAATTACATTCCCAATCATTTTTCCTCTACTAATATGTAAAACAATGTACTTACCAGGGAATATTAATATTATCCACGTATATTAATTCACTCCACGAAACAAGTTGTCAATTGGCAGCTAGGGTTAATTTGCTACATCAAATATGTTCACTTTTATACTGGCCGCAAGCAGCTTTTCCCGGTTTAAAACATCTCTTAAGAGCGTAGATGTGACATATTTACTGAATAAAGAGTAACTTGTGATCTCTTAGTCAGTCGATATTCAGCGCATAGTATTGTCGATACCCTTTATAACACTGTTAAATTGCTGCTACACAGCTCCTAAGCAGCTACGTGAACTTAAGGTTGAATAATTTGTGCCCATTTAAGAGCTATAAGAGCTGTATAAGGCCCTATACAGCCCTTATGCAGCCTTTTTATTCAGCTTTAACCATGATGGGAATCCGTTATTCGGCTGATAAGCAGCCTCGTGTGCTACTTGGGCTGCCACTTCAGTTTGCTTACTCTGCAAGCTATATCGGTAACTCCGGTTCTTTTCCGGATAATTTCATTCCTGATTTTATCCTTCAAAGAGACTCCGAGCATAGCTTGCTCCATAGCGCGCGGAGCGACTTTGAATTTGTAAAGTAGGTTGCCAAGACTTAAATAACGCTCGCTCGCTTATACTGTTAAAAAGTTAAGATCTAATGTAAAGGGAAGTAACTCTACAAACCTGACAGCTTGGTCAAAATGCTCTAATAAAAACCCTAATAAAAAGCGATTAAACGGTAAGTAACTCTTCAATACTGTCGATTTTTCTAGGGTGGGCAAAAAGTTTCTAGGGCAGGTATTGTCCACCCTTCCACACCCCAGCTACGCCAATGGGCACGGTAGTCAGTGTTGTATGGAACAATATGGAAGCTTGTTGACAGACTCTACTCTTTGGAATGGGCAACTAGCTTCATCTTTCTGACTGACCGACCCCTTGACAATTCAAAAGTGCCTGTAATTGGTTTAATTGAAATAAATGCTTTGAGTTTGAGTTTGAGACACATTTTTTTCTACAACCTGGATTATAAGCCTTTTTTGGGAAGTGCTTGAAGAAGTCTCCTCGTGTAGGCGCAGTTTGTTCCGCCAGTTACTCAACTGTACCGAGCGCTCGGCGCATCCTGGACAGTCACACCCAACACCTTATTTGACGGACCAATTCTTTCCTTGTGGTGGTAGGGCTAACGCCCGCCTGGTTTGCGACCACCCTCTCACCGGAGTCCGGCGTCAAACAGCCTGTTGTGTTTCGTCGGTGCGTGGGAGTTCCAGTGCCTTAGGCATCTTCTGGGCACGCTCGTTCCATCATAGACCTCATCCATCGCTTTCCGTCAGGCGTGATCTAGGTCAAGAGCGGGGTCATTCAACAATAAAAAAAAAGCCGCACTAGTATAGGAAAACTATAAATAATGGTAGAGGTAAACATAATTTATTTCTTCAATACACAAACGTCATGCAAGATGTTACATTAAATTAAATCACACTTATTTTTTGCCTCAACGGTGTACAAATATAAACAGGTAAACATCATCCTTTGCCACTAATATTATAAACGCGAAAGTTTATGAGGATGCCATCATTCTCTGTTATGATGCTATTCAGTTTAATTCTTTAACCTCTCACTCGTTTGCCCGCCTACCTGTCAAAACACCGCACGCGTCGGAGTAGTTGAATGGGGCGCAGTAAAGTCATTGTTTTAACAATGACAATAGAGCAATGACACTGTTGTGTACACTTGGTGTACCGTTGACGTTTCGAGCACTTTCTCTTATGTACACTTGGTGTACACTTGACGCTTGTGGGGTTAACAGCTTTATTATTAGTACTGTTTTTACGCGAGATTAGCGCGTTGACTCTTAGTCGACACGAAGAAGCAGTGAGGAAGTGATGCGCTTAGGAATATAATCTGTTATCTTCTTTCAATTATATTGGGGTCGGCTTCCAGTCCAATCGGATGAATACCAGTATTTTACGTGGAGCGGTTGACCTCTACAACCCATTTAATGTGGATCGGTGACAAGGTGACCGTATAGTTTATCCCAACGCACGGCTACTTGTGTTTTTTGAATATAACTTTATTAATTTGACTGCAGGCAGGACCCCATGCCCCGAACTTCCTTCTCTGTGTGCTAGAAAAAATATGCCTTTTAATACTAATAATTGTTTATTCAAACAAAGTCCATAATTGATTGTTACAAAAATATCTTACAAACTATGTTAGTACAGACATATTTCAAAAAGTTAGGTACAAAAAAAGGTGTGTAGTCGTGAAAACTCCCGCTCGGGTTAGGATAGATTGCCACGCTATCTGACTAGAATCCGAAACGAAAGCCCTCATGACTGCCGAGTCATACTTCTCAGCAATTACTCGAAGGATACTGTTAGTGCTGCCCCGCACTCTGCTTAGCAGGGAGGCGGTTCGCTTGCGCATTGTAGCATGGAAGCCATAAACCCGAGCCTCCACAAACATACCCGAAGCACTACAAAAGCGGGGCAGCCCTAGCAGCATCCTGAATCCATTATTATACTGGACACGCAAGGCATTGATCGACTTCTGAGTACAGCTGACCCACAGGCTACTCTTTTAAGAAAGTCAATTCATTTATTTGAAGTAGAAAACTGCCTAGTTCTAGAAGTCAAAATTATAAAAAAAAAAAGAGAATTGAATTGTCTATTCTATTTAAGATCAAATCAATATAAGGATCTCCTATACTCAGCGGGATCGTCCGAAAGGGTTACCGCTACCCCGGAACATAAAGGGCTAAGGAAGGAACACGGGTCGGTTTTAGTCAGTAAGAGTCTGACACTCCCTTCCGCTCCACCCAGAGCGGGAGGAGTCATTTGATGATTTCCCACCCTCTAAAAAAAGGCAGGAGATCCTTTTTTTTATTAGGTGTTACAAATTTCAATCAGTTATTTTTTATAAGAAAGAAAATGTTTACGTACACACGGCTACACATCGAGCTATACATAACCAGTATAAGCTGACTGCTGATTGTACGAAAAACCTATACAATGCGAGATCAGCTAAAACTGGAAATGTATAGATTGATGGGTCGCCGTGTGTACGTTTGATAGTTTATGTTTTTTTGCAAAAAATCTAAATTATTTATAGTTTTATAACAAAACTGATTACTGAACTCTTAAACCGATACAGCAAGGTACCTAGGCAAAAAAATAAAATAAAAAATGTGACTTTTTTTTTGTAAGTAATTTTTTATCAATTAGAGACAATTTTGTGCAGTGTGGCGAAACTATAATTTTTTTAGATTTTATTCATCATCATATTCAAATACTTACAATTATTCTTCCTGATCACCGCAGCCGTAGCCGTCGCGAAACACATTAATAATGCAAATATACACTTTACATTAAAAATCTGCATTTTGCACTTCAATCAATTTCAATCAATCAAGCATCTGCACTTCAATAAAAGAAAGAGCTTCTCAATTCGACCCGTATGTATTTTTTTAACTGTGTACACGTGCACTCTGCAAGCGCCCTCTTGGATTATGTCAAGATGTATGAATACTATACCATTTAAATAAAATAAGCGTTAAGTATTTTACCTGTAGTATTTTATGTATTAAGGCTACTCGCTTTTACTGTGGTATCGCTCGAACATTTTCGTGCACAGTACAAATATTAGATCTTGGGCTGTTCATTTATTACGTAAGACGATTCGAGAGGAGGGGGCCCAAACTGGTCTTATTTCTTACCCGACTACGGCGAAGCAAAAAGGAGGTGCTTACGCAAGCTAGCAATATAAAAATTTTGGTATCATGTATCCAAACGCGTCTCACATATTGAGGGTAGAATTCATATTGGACCACAGTATTGAGCCAATCATATTCCGGCTTCCTTTCCAATCCTACCCCCATGCCGCAAAAAGGTGCTACACCGCAACACCAATGAGAAGCGTTTCCGCCGCAGTGACTTGACAGAGTTCGCACTGTTTTTTTCAAGCAGCCAACCGCTTAATACCGCTTTACTCAGCCGCTGTACCATCATTATAATGTAAACTATTTAACGTGTTGGCCGGCACAAAGTGACAAAAGTGGGATAATACAATCGATTTACGGAGTGCGAGTGAATAGAAGCCATCCGAGAACGCGTGTCCACCACGTCGGCGGTCGTTGCACCAACCTGACATCCAGCGCTCCCAAGTGGATCATATTCTTCCCATACTTTCATTTTGCTCAATTTTCTGTGTCGTCCAATATTCGATCCAGCATAAAAATTATTTTCCCGCTAAATTACACAACGCTTGTTGGTCCTTCGAGAAGCCGCTATCCCAGCTTCACCAGGAGGGTTATGATTTTCTAACATGGGGGTGGGAGGGATCTAGATTATTCATACGTAAGTAATACGTTTAGAAAAAATGCTACAATGTCTTTTCAAGTCTGGTAGATACTGATCTTACGTAAGATCCAGAGGGGGGGTAGGTTCATTCCCGTCTTATTTTTTTCTTACGTAGGGGAGAGGGGGGTCAGATATTGGTTAAAATTGTCTTACATAATAAATTAACAGCCCCTAATATCTAGTTTGTTTAATTGCTAGGATATAAAACACTTTTATTATTATGTTCTCTTTCCGAGAGGGAGTGGGCTGTAATCCACCACGCGGGCCCAGTGCGGGTTGGTAGATTTCACATGTCTTTCATGACCCACTGCAGGGCAAAGGCCTGCCAACTCTAAGGACGAGTAGTTGTTGAAGGAGTTCAGCTCATCTCCGCCTGGGCCTGCCGTTATGTCGTTAACAATTAAGAGGGACCCATTGGGTCGTGAGTTTGGCTCATTGGTCGTCTAACATGCGACTGATGTGTCCAGCAAGATGTGTCAGCATTCCAAATTCAATTGTCTTAGTGATGGAATGGAAAAAACACAAATGACCAACAAACAGTCTTTCATCCTTTGTACCATCTATTACATATTTGCATTCTAGAACGGAAAAATCGGTTACAATTTTATACTATAAGTACTATAGAATTGGAACCAGTTTTTCGTTTAAGGATAAAATATGTGGCGTCTACGCAGCCCAGGATGTTTACGAGTACCTACAGTATTCATTTGTTTATTTATTTTTGTATTCCTTTGTGATTCATGTAAATTACTCAATGGATATTGATAGGGATTTTTTGTTACGGTGACGTCATTATGACATACGTCGGGCAAAGGAGTCGCTTTACTAGACTCCTGACAATGTTTACGCACTGAAAACGCATAAATGTGCACAGTGGCGTAACTATAGGGTGGCATTGGGGCAAAATGCCACGGGCCCCCAGCTAGAGGAGGCCCCCGGCCCGAGAGGGCCATGAGCACAGGAGAATCCTAACATGATCATGATGATGATGATGATGCGATCCAACCGATTTCGGCCAGGGCGATTGCTTCAGCTCCGTTGTAGTTGCCGTTCGTGTGCTCGCATGTGGCTTATGTATCCAATCTTTTTTGCAAAGATCCGCGCACAATGCGGGCATATGAGCACACCATCGATATAATTATAACTGATCGCCGCAGGTGGTCGGGCTTTCAGTTGGTCACGCTTTGCATCAAGCTCAACGTGCCGCTGCAATTCAAAATTACGGACTTTGTTTTTAATCAAAGACCTCCACTCCATCCTTTGGGCGGCTTGCTGCTCCCACCGAGACGGCTCTAAGTCACATTTCTTGAAGTGACGTTTTAGGACATCTTTATATCTGAGGAGTTGTCCGCCATGCTTGCGCTTGCCCTCCTCAAGTTCGCTATAAAAGATGCGCTTCGCCACTCGCTGCTCCGCCATCCGTGACACATGTCCGCACCACCGAAGTTGTCGCTGTCTGATCCTAACATAAGGACAGAAGCAGTCAGGTGTTAAAGTTTTTGTAGGGGAAAACATGAGATGTACGCGGAAGAAGTCGCGGGAGAAGTGCTAATAAAAAAAAACAACGTTGGTTGAACTTCTTTACATTGAGGGAGGGCCCCATCTCTTGAATTTGCCACGGGCCCCAAACGGTATAGTTACGCCACTGCTCCTACATAATTATATTCAATTCAATCCATTTGTTGCGTCAAATATGGTAGGTACGTGAAGTTCTTATAATAAAATATTTAGTAACACACATTTGGCAAATATTTAGCATGCAATAGTACCAGCCTATAATGTGTCCACTGCTGGGACACAGGCCTCTCTTTTATGCGCTAATCCCCACGCTCCATCCAGGTTTTGCCCGCGATGGCACCAATGTCGTGTACCTGTCGCAGCCAACAGGTTAAATTAGCCGTTTAGTTAACCGCCTGGCCTTTTTTAACCAGTTGGCTGCGATATACCCATCTCGCCGCGCCGAACGACCGACATGTCGGCTTCCAGTCCTTGGATGCCACTTTATCATAGCGTTACTTCGTCAGGAGTCCTGCTCAACTCCAGAACAAAAAAAACCGGCCAAGTGCGAGGCTGACTCGCCCTACTTGCTGCTACGGAACCCTTCATGGTTCCGTAGCAGCAAGTAACATAATATAAAAGTTCTTGTAGTTCGTTGTAACTTTGTGAAAGGTAAATTGCGGTTTTCGATTTATGACGTATTAAAAAAAAAACTACTTACTAGATCTCGTTCAAACCAATTTTCGGTGGAAATTGCATGGGTACCTTAGTGTCTATTTTCCCGTGAACGTATGAATTCAAGTTTTCGAAAATAAACTAGATGGCGTTGGTTTCTTCACAACTATGACTAATTTACGAAACGTAAGTAAGGAGTTAGGAAGAAACGTATTAAGTAGGATTGAGCAAAGAGTTACAAGGCTAATAGATTTATCTAATTATTACATTACATTTACCAGCATACGTAGCTTAAATGATAAAAATAATAAAAGAAACCGATAGAAATATATTGGGTATTTTAATAATTAATTTAATATTCGAATTAGTAGTTACTTAGCACCTACTTATAAATTGATGCTCAATTTTAACATAGTAGGTTAATAATTAGGAACAATTTTCTTTAAAAGAAACTATTAATTATAAATTGTTTGAATGTTTGAAGAGACAAAAAGAAACTACAAAAATATTTTATCATATAAAGCAAAGCAACGCCATCTAATAACAGCATAATTAAATTTTGTTAGTCGTTAACTGGTTTTACGCTAGATGGCGTCATTTCTCGCTTCATACGATTTTGTTTCTGTACTACCCACCATGCACTTTTGCAGCCTATCGTACATTATATATATTTTTTTAATTTTATCATTCTCTTATTTTAGAAGTTAGAGGGGGGGGGGACACACACATTTTACCACTTTGGAAGTGTCTCTCGCGCAAACTATTCAGTTCAGAAAAAAATGATATTAGAAACCTCAATATCATTTTTGAAGACCTATCCATAGATACCCCACACGTACAGGTTTGATAAAAAAAAATTTTTGGAGTTTCAGTTGTAAGTATGGGGAACCCCAAAATTTATTGTTTTTTTTCTATTTTTGTGTGAAAATCTTACTGCGGTTCACAGAATACATCTACTTACCAAGTTTCAACAGTATAGTTTCGGAAAAAAGTGGCTGTGACATACGGACGGACGGACAGACAGACAGACAGACATGACGAATTCATAAGGGTTCCGTTTTTTGCCATTTGGCTACGGAACCCTAAAAATAAAACTGGCACTCCGGGAGTGCCGACAGAAATAAAAACAAAACACAAACAGAATACTTTGCCATCACTCACTGACATATCGGATATACATTAAAACCGAGGACAGCCGAACACATCCGAAGCGGTGTCGGTTACGGTAACAGTGGCGTGAATTCAATGGTTTTTCCCATCTCAAAAAATGCCCAACGCGTCTAAAGAAGTTTTCACTTCAAAACACGGATCAACAAACAGTCATTCTTCCTTTGTTCTACCTATCACATATTTGCGCTGTAGTACTATAACATTGTAACTGGTTTTCCCTATAAGGATAAAATATGTCGCAAAACATGTCGTCTACGCGGCCAGAATGTTTACATTATTCATTTGTTTATTTTTGTATTCCCTTGTGATTCTGATTCATATTACTTAATGGATTTCCAAAGGTAAGGATTGTTACGGGACCGAATGAAGAATTTGAGATAATTTTTAGGGTTCCGTAGCCAAATGGCAAAAAACGGAACCCTTATGGATTCGTCATGTCTGTCTGTCTGTCTGTCTGTCTGTCCGTCCGTCCGTATGTCACAACCACTTTTTTCCGAAACTATAAGAACTATACTGTTGAAACTTGGTAAGTAGATGTATTCTGTGAACCGCAGTAAGATTTTCACACAAAAATAGAAAAAAAACAATAAATTTTGGGGTTCCCCATACTTACAACTGAAACTCCAAAAATTTTTTTTCATCAAACCTGTACGTGTGGGGTATCTATGGATAGGTCTTCAAAAATGATATTGAGGTTTCTAATATCATTTTTTTCTGAACTGAATAGTTTGCGCGAGAGACACTTCCAAAGTGGTAAAATGTGTGTCCCCCCCCCTCTAACTTCTAAAATAAGAGAATGATAAAATTAAAAAAATATATATAATGTACATTACCATGTAAACTTCCACCGAAAATTGGTTTGAACGAGATTTAGTAAGTAGTTTTTTTTTAATACGTCATAAATCGAAAACCGCAATTTACCTTTCACAAAGTTACAAGGAACTACAAGAACCTTTATATTATGTTACTTGCTGCTACGGAATCCTTCATGGGCGAGTCCGACTCGCACTTGGCCGGTTTTTTTAAGTTATGGAACAACAAACGGAATGACATACTTAAAAAAGTTTAAAAACGTGTTACGACCTTTTTGTAAAAAATGGTCACTCTAAATTCAACTTAGAATACGTTTCACTAAAGTAGATTACTGATGCGATAGAATGTAAATTATCTGATATTTGAATACTGCTATGGTATGGAATTAGTATGTCCGGCAAAGGAGGCAAAGGAGTTATTTAATTGGATTCCTGAGACTGGCCAAAGAGTTACCTACTTAATTGGATTCCTGAGAATGTTTACGCCCTGGAAACGCGTAAATGCGCTCCGAAGGTAGTCGTTACACTAGTTTGAGCGATTGTGTTCTAAACCCAAGTGCCGTTGTCTGAATTCGGAACAACTCGAATTCAGATCGAACTCCGATCTTGAATTCGGATTCGGTTCAGATGCAGTGTGTAACGCAATGCACAAGGAAATTATCAAAATGAAATAGTGAAAACTGAAAAGCCTGTCAGGCCCCGGACGGACCCTTAATTATATAACGCAGTATCAATCTCAATCTGAAACATTTTGAAAGATATTGCTAATCCATTGCTTGGTATGTCCGAAAAATGCGTCGGCTCAACGACGTAAATAACGCAATGAATGTTGCTGAACTGTCAAAATGAAAGCCATTGTTTACTGATAGTGTGTTACAGTACAGATAGCGCCTTCCACGAAGACGCGCCCCACTCTTCTTCCTAATCGCTTACACTACAAGTGTGCAACATTCCGCTAGTGTTTTAGTTTTGTCGATACACAGTAAGTAATTACTTATTAGTGGGTAATTAGTGTGTATCAAAAAACTAAAAACACTAGCGGAATTAACTAGCGATAACCACTAGCGATTAGTTAGAAGAGTGGGGTGCGTCTTTGTGGATGGCACTATCTATACGCAACTAACCCGCAGATTAGAGAACAAAAAAAAGACGGGTTGCACTCCGGGAGTGCCGGCAGAAGTGAAAACTTGAATATTAACGTTGTGCATTTTTGATATTTTGGTGTAGTTAGGGAAGAATTTTGCACGAATTGCTTTAATTATCAGTATAAAAGTACTATCATTTATGTGGTAGAATACAATATTTATTTATTGCGCTATAGTACACAAACATGACAATTTATATACGAACATTCGCGCAAGCGCCCTGCGCCGCCTAAACGAAACAGCAGGCATACATTTTCGCCGCGCCGTAGAAAGAGAGGGGGATACTTCCTCTCCTACGCCGCGCCGGCTGTCTACTCCATCCGTCTTACGAATTTTCAATCAGGTCACGTGTCCTGACGGTCACGTGTCCTGACGCGAGTTTAACATTTTTTACCCATTACAAAAAAAGTGTACAACGCCGCTAAAGAAGTTTTCACTTCAAAAACAACAATAGTTACAGTGTTTTTTTAATTAAAGCAAATTGTTCTATGCTACCTTTGACCATTGATTCAGCACTTCGTCGGTAGACGCGCGGCCTACTTCAAATATTGTCATAGTTGCATATTACACGCATAGAATACTAAGATATTTGTACATTTGTGTGTGTTAAGAAAAAGTAGTATATAAGCTGTAATATTTGTAAAATAAATCAGATTAGAATTTATTCTTGTCTCATTACCCCTCGCTGTGGCCAAGACACCTTTAGCCATCACTGATCAGTCCTGTGAGTCTGCTGGACTGGCAGTGAGTTTACCCTTCACCCTCACCTGTAATTCCTAACCACTATCCGTCTGTTACCTTAGGTCTCTTGGTGCAGACATCCTGTACTTATTTATATATTTATTTATTACAAATTATATGGTAGGTTAAGCTGTAGGGCTTATAGGACTTAGGGCCGTAGGGACTGTAGGGCTTATAGGTCTTAGTTTAGGTTCTTTCAATTTACCATATATTCATGTACAGCCGCAACCTTTATTAAGGGGTGGTTGTACAGTCTAGATAATTTTATAGTCTACGGTTGAAACTAACAATATTTACAAAATGTATTTATACATTCTGACCGCAACTGGTTTATATATTTTATATTATTAAAATTTTCCTTAACGCGTACGTGAGAACCTGCGAAATATTTCCACTGTCGTCTTAAGTTGTATTATAATTATGTATATCTTGAGGGCCTAGTGGCTAAGTAATAACAGCCGAACAGGTCGATAGACCACGTTAATAATAATAAATATATTTTAACCCAATAGAGAATCCATAAAGGGTCAAATTAAACTAGCGAAACTCCGTAGATGTGGTGGAAATCGATATCTAAACAAACAGAATTAAAAAAAAAAAAGACGGGTTGCACTCCGGGAGTGCCGGCAGAAGTGAAAACTTGAATAATAACGTTGAAATAAATCAATTATTAATTTAATTAATATTACTCATTTTTTTCAATATTTCTGCGTCACTTTTTTCATTAATCGATGCACTTTGTCGTCGCGCCCGTCCCCGTCACCGTCACCGTCACCGTCACCGTCACCGTCACCGTCACCGTCACCGTCACCGTCACCGTCACCGTCACCGTCACCGTCTCCGTCACCGTCACCGTCACCGTCACCGTCACCGTCTCCGTCTCCGTCACCGTCACCGTCACCGTCACCGACACCGTCACCGACACCGTCACCGACACCGACACCGACACCGTCACCGTCACCGTCTCCGACACCGTCACCGACACCGACACCGACACCGACACCGTCACCGTCCACCGTCCGTCCGTCCGTCCATCCGTCCATCCATCCATCCATCCATCCATCCATCCACTATCGTGTCTCACTTGTTTCACTGCGGTTGGCGCCGCCGTAGAAAGAGGGGGGGGGGGGGGAATCTCTCCTGACGGTCACGTGTCCTGACGCGATGTCCTGACGCGAGTTTAACATTTTTTCCTCATTACAAAAAGTGTGCAACGCCGCTAAAGAAGTTTTCACTTCAAAAAAATATTTGATGATAACACATATATTTTGGGGTCAACGACAGCTGGTAGTGTTTTTACATGAAGTTTAGTTCAGAAAATTAGTTTTTTGTGTTTAGATATCGATCCCCTTCCTCATCACGTGTGTGAACTTTCGCTAGCTAACTTAATTTGGCTCTGTATAGCCTATCACCTATGTCCATCGCAAATGGTGAAAGAATTTTTATTTTGTTCTTCGTATTTCACCAACTGTGTCCTTTTAATCGTTATTCTTTCTTTCTAGGTAAGTGTTAAACAACTTTCCCTGCTGACCGTACATGTGAGTAAAATAATAAACATTAACAAATGAAATCACCTTTCTATGATTTATGTGGGGGCACAAAAGGGATGAAAGTATAGAGGTATGAGGAACAGGGTGTAAAGTTCACTCATACTCTATAGAAAAGGGAGGATCCTCCGACCAGACGGGTGTAGTGTCTGGCGGGCAACTGCCCGATGATTCATGTTGGGCCGTTGTATCTATGCTAATTGTGCGGTAAACTCTGCTTGCGAGATGCAGGATTTTGCGTGACGTCAGTATGACACGTTTTTCGCATGTGGCGTTGTAGATAACGCTACAAATTGAAGGCAATTGCATGCAGAAATGCCAATAATTTAAAAGATACACATCTTAGATTTTTTTAATATTTTTCTGATAACGACTTGGCCTATTACCCGATTTCGGCTTGACGTCGACTTACGGGACACACTGTAGAAACATGACACCCTACGAAATAATATGCCCATTTAGCTGTTTTAAGGGGCTTACAGGACCTAATCGCAAAAAACCGGCCAAGTGCGAGTCGGACTCGCCCATGAAGGGTTCCGTAGCAGCAAGTAACATAATATAAAAGTTCTTGTAGTTCGTTGTAACTTTGTGAAAGCCGAAAGGTAAATTGCGGTTTTCGATTTATGACGTATTAAAAAAAAACTACTTACTAGATCTCGTTCAAACCAATTTTCGGTGGAAGTTTACATGGTAATGTACATTATATATATTTTTTTAATTTTATCATTCTCTTATTTTAGAAGTTAGAGGGGGGGGGGGGGACGACACACATTTTACCACTTTGGAAGTGTCTCTCGCGCAAACTATTCAGTTCAGAAAAAAATGATATTAGAAACCTCAATATCATTTTTGAAGACCTATCCATAGATACCCCACACGTACAGGTTTGATGAAAAAAAAATTTTGGAGTTTCAGTTGTAAGTATGGGGAACCCAAAAATTTATTGTTTTTTTTTTCTATTTTTGTGTGAAAATCTTACTGCGGTTCACAGAATACATCTACTTACCAAGTTTCAACAGTATAGTTCTTATAGTTTCGGAAAAAAGTGACTGTGACATACGGACGGACGGACAGACAGACAGACATGACGAATCCATAAGGGTTCCGTTTTTTTCCATTTGGCTACGGAACCCTAAAAACGCAAGTTTTAGAAACAATAAAAGTATATGGTCGACTACAGTAAACAAAATCAGAAAAATATATGATATTCTTCAGGATATACGCTAAGTAGATGGTGTGTTGAAAACATAATACAACTAATTTGGTACGATAGAAAAAAATCATGAAGATACCCCTAAAAACTTTATTTTTACAATAAAAACCATACTAATATACATACAATCATTATGATTTTTTGTCAGATTATTGTACAAGCAACATACTAAGACTCTAATGTTTTATTTTTTTAGTCCAAACAATAGATTTTTCGTAAATAAATAATTGCTTCATATTTTGTAATGAATTACCAGCGTTATATCATCGGGCTTCTCTTTCTTTTCTATGCAGTCTGACAGTGACCGCGCTTTAGGTCATGTAGTCCTCTTAAGTCATACCACACCCCGGACACTCCATACAACGCTCGCAAAATAATTACCTACTACTACTACATTAAAAAATGACGTTTGTATACGTATGAATGTGTGCGTGAGGTACTTGTGTTTGCGAGCGCTCTTGTTAAAGAACTGCGACGAATACGCCGAAGTGCGGGGTGAGGTGCGGGGTGAGGTGCGGTAACTGATGTTAGTGCGGGGAAGGGAGTGTCCTTTCTGTACGTAGTACTTTAAGTATTCTGTGGTCATATTTTATATTTTGAGGGGCTCCGGGTTAAGTAAAAATAACCGCACGGGTCGATCGATCAGGTTAAGCTACACTTGCCGAGGTCGGTCCAATCAATCTGCCTAGCCTTTTCCAAACTATGTTGGGGTCGGCTTTCAGTCTAATCAGATGCAGCTGAATTTGAGACTTTTTCATTGAGCGACAGCCTATCTGACCTCCACAACCCAGTTCGGTGGGTAATAAGATATATAATCAGCCATGTTCCCACTGCTGGGACACAGGCCTCCTCTTTGTGAGAGGGAGTGGGCCGTAATCCACCACGCGGGCCCAGTGCGGGTAGGTAGATGTCACATGTCTTCGAATTTTTGGTTCTAGGACATGCCGGTTTCCTCACGATGTTTTCCTTCACCGTTTTGAGAGCAGTGGTGATGAAATAATTTGCACAAAGTAAAGCGCCTGTCTGGGTTCTAACCTACGACCTACAACTCGTAAGTCGCGGCCGATACCACTGGGCCACCACTACTCTTAATAACAAGATACCCCTTGGTAAGGCTGGTTGTCAGAATTTTGGGTTTCTTTTGTGGCCGAGGTCAGTCCCTGGAGTGGAAAAAGCTCGATGAGCCCAACCGTGCTTTTTTGTACTGGAATGCGATGCGGCTCTAGCTGTAATTATGGCCCAACTGTAGAATGGGACGGGTCAATAAATATACTCAGTGATCGCTGTATACCTTTATTAATCCTCATTTCCATCAAAATTCCTATTGACTAAAATCTTTTTACTCAAACTCAAAGCATTAATTTCGATTAAACCATTACAGGCACTTTTGAATAATTGTCAAAATTAAGTAGTCGGTCAGTTAGTCAGAAAGTTGAAGCTAGTGATGCAACGAATACTACTTTTACGAATACGAATACGAATACGAATATCAAACCTACTATTCGGCGAATACGAATACGAATACGAATATCTCGCCATGGTAATCAAAGACTTATTTATTTGAATAATGTTTACTCTTCTAATAATTAAAATTTACAACAGGCAAATTTTTATTTAAAAAACAAAATTTGTAGATTTTCTGGTTTTAGGCGATTTCTTTTTTCAGTCTGGATGTTCCCAGCCGTTGAAAAAGTCTTTCCGAGGCGACTGTACATGGCTTCGTCGCGTCGTCGTTGCGGTTAAGGGCCTCTGCACACGTCATATTTTTACGCGCGTTCTTCAAATCTGCAGTAAATAGAGTTGCGTACAAAAATATTAGTTTTTAAATATTCGTATTAGTATTCGCCGAATACGAATATTCGGTAAATGTCTTCTATTCGGCGAATACGAATATTCGTATTCGTATTCGTTGCATCACTAGTTGAAGCTAGATGCCCATTCCAAAACGTAGATCTCTATGGAAAAGAACGGGCAAGAAACTCAATGGACACTCTTTTAAATCAAGATATTACAAAATCCTGGGTACAGACGCCAGCACATCAACCTACCCGAAACTGTCAGATTTTCCCAATCAACTTTGAACCTTATGCTTCAGTGATAAAGTTGAAAATCTATTAAAGAAATTTGACAGAATGTAGTAGGTTGATGTGCTGGCGTCTGTACATTACTCTTGTTGCTTCTATATGTGAGAACAATGTAAAAAAACACACAAATGAAGAAACAATTAAAAAAATAAGATTAAAAATAAGCCTTGGCGGTTAAGAGATGACTAGTCTCAACCGACGGCGCCCGTTCACGAACATGACGCGTGGATCAGCACCATCCAGCTCAACCATTTTGTAGGGAACCGAATGATCCAACACACGTGCCACCATCAATGAGACATTTAAGTGAGCATGTTACGTTACCGATATATTATTATTTTTATCAAACGCGCGCTTTACTTGTGTACAAACAAACACGCTCTGTGAATGTGTGTAAGCGGGGGAGCTCTCGCTCGGTGCCTTCTGACGAAAAAATGGCGAAGTTGGAAGTCTGTGTGTGTATGCCTGTATGTAGGGTTACCATTTGGACATTTGAAAAGTCCTTACAAAAAGCCTGGCATTTCAACAAAAGTCCGGACATTTTAGTCACAAAATCCAAACATCACCTACCTACTTAGTTACAGTAGTATGGTAGGCATGGCAGCAGACGCTCGCGAGGGGAGGGGAAGCTTTAGGGAGTGCGGGGATCTAAAAAAAAAGTGCGCTGAAAAATATAAAAATTCATATCTATACAAGAAACTAGCGTTCAGTTTGATTATTTTACGTAAAACTATTTTTATTTTGAAGAAAATATTTTATGTTAGGAGGACTAGATTACTTAATGTATAAGTTTTATTACTCGTATTCCATCTAAGCCAAAAAATCCGGACAAATTGAAGAGCCGGACAAAGTGCGGACAAAAGCCTAGAAGTCCGGACATGGTAACCCTACGTGTTTGTTATGTGCTGACGCTACTCGCTGTATGAAGCTTTGATGAAAGCTTGACATGTCATACATCGTACATTCTGTATGCCTTAGGTATAGGTACTTTGTATAAGTATTCTATCTTTGATCCAGGTAGGAAGGGAAATGGCGTCGTGTTTGGCCTCTTGTCCGGAACTTTACTGGGTTCTGAAATGAAAAAAAAAAAATGCTTTAAGAAGACCATAAAAAAAAAAACCCGCAACAGCACGATTTTGACACGTGAATCGAGAGTTCCGTACTTTGGAAGGAAGTTCTGAATCACACTAATATTATAAATGCGAAAGTTTGTGAGTGTGTGTGTGTTTATATGTTTGTTACTTCTTCACGCTCAAACGGCTGGACCAATTTTGATAAAATTTTGTATAGAGGTAACTAACACCCTGGATTAACATATAGGCTACTTTTTATCCCGATATTCCCACGGGATTAAAACTTATGCGGGTGAAACCGCGGGGCGCAGCTAGTGATGATATAAAGCATGGTATTTTAATCCCACGAAGCGACCCGCGCTTTACTTTTGGTTCCCAAATTTACAAACACGCTGTGAATGTGTGTGTAAGCGCAGGAGCTTGCGGCATGGGACCCGCTGAGGAACAGCGGGTCGAGGCCTGTCGGGGGAGCGATGAATGCTTATGCGAATCCCGCACCCGCGGCCATAGGTAGAGGTGGAACACCGCGGTGGTTTTAGCCGGTAAGAGTCCGGCATGCCCCTCTGTCACCCCCACGATACAGGAAGTCCATGAGGATTTCCACCGCGAGAAAAAAAAAAAAGGAACTCTCGGCACCATCCGAAATAATGGTGAAGTCGGAAGTGTGTGTGTGCGCATTATGTGCCGACGCTACTCGTCGTCACGCACACACCCACAGCGTGTTTGAACACTTGGTTACCACAAGTAAAGCACGCGTTGCTTCGTGAAATAAAAATACTGTACGCTCAAGCAAGTAAAATAGTAAGCAAAACAAAATGTAGGTAAGCAAATTTATCATTTATTTAGAGCAGTGGTGGCCGATTAGAAACGGCCACGATTTACGAGTTGTCGGTCGTAGGTAGTGATGGGCGTTGAATCAACGAACTAGTTGAATCAACGTTGATGTCTCTTCAACGGGATTAACGTTGACCATAAACAAATCAACTCGTTGAATTCGTCAACGAGTTACGAGACAACGACGTTTATGAATTCAACTCGTTTAACGAAACGAGAATATGAACTCAACGTTTTGTTATTTTCAACGTACGTAAATTGTATTTATATTTACAAAACTCCCGCTACGAAGTATGAAGCCTGAAAAAAGTATGAAGGGAAGATCATCTAGAAACCTAGGTAGGTAGTAGGTAAAGTCATCATAAAATGTTATCCAATTTCATTTGGTAAATTGCATCAAATTGTTCGTAAATTAACAGCGTACGTTAATAAAAGCGTTAAGGCGTTTATCGTTCATGCAAGTTGACGTTCGTAACACGTTAACTCGTTGACGAAATTAACTAGTTGATCAACTAGTTGACAAACGCAATTCAACGTTAACGTTTCGTTGACGGAAAAACCTTCAACGACCCATCACTAGTCGTAGGTTCGAACCCTGACAGGCGCTTTACTTTGTGTGTATTATTTCATCACCACTACTTTCAAAACGGTGAAGGAAACCAGCATGTCCTAGAAGCAACAAATCGAAGACATGTGCCATTTACCAACCCGCTCTAGGCCTGCGTGGTGGATAAAACCCACTCCCTCTCACCGAGAACAGGCTTGTGTCCCAGCAGTGGGAACATTATAGACTGACTATGTAGGTATATATGTTATGAAATTAAATTACCTTTCGACGTTTTATCTGCCATCGCTGCAGCGAATACAAAAAACAGTAATAATAACACAAACTGCAGCTTCATTGTAGTGCGCAATGTTCAAAAATTCTCTTAAATGTACTGCCAAAACATCATTTTAAGCAGCTTTATACTTTACCACTGAGTGCGGTCAAGATTTGCATAATAAAGAGTAGATGATGCCACAGTAGGTACCTGGTTTGTGTATCTTATTAACATTTTCCTTATACGTGAGACCCTCCGAAATAATTCCAAGTCTTGCTTGTTTTAAGACGTATTAGCTTCTGCCCGCGTTCATCATCAGCCTTTTTTTTTATGGATGGGAAATCATCAGTTGACCCCTCCCGCTCTGGGTGGAGCGGAAGGGAGTGTCAGACTCTTACTGACTAAAACCCAGCCGTGTTCCTTCCTTAGCCCTTGAAGTTCCGGAGTAGCGGTAACCCTTTCGGACAATCCCGCACCCTCGGCAGGCTTCGGCCCTGGCAGGCCCCTTCCTTTTTGCTGACATCTCTTTGAGGCGCGTGTGGAACACGTCCGCGCCGTACGGCACGGGCCTGGTCTTGATCGGACGGTGAGCTACCCATTACTCTCCGTCCACAGGCCCGCGCCTACGGTGGCCGGGAGTCGTCACGCGAGCGCCCGGAGCGTCTCCCGCGGCGGCTGGGACGTGAGGCTCTCTCCCTCAGCCATCTGCCTAGCCTTTTTACCTAAAAGACATTAAAAAAAACCGTTATTTAATTTTGTAAAACATGAAACGTTTATTTTCTCTTGGCTGTACTTACCGGTCAAAAAGAGTAACCTAGATAAAGTGGATAAGACAGAGATTAAAACAGAAGAAGAACTAGCGGGGGATCGAGGAGGGGGGGAGTGGAGGGGAGGGGGGGGGGCTTCAGTGAATCAGACTGGAATAAATCCTATGTTGGGGGTCGGCTTCTAGTCTAACCGGATGCAGCTGAATACTAGTATTTTACTTGGAGCGACTGCCTATCGGACTTCCACGACCCAGTTGCTGGGTAATACGATACCCCTTGGTAAGACTGGTTGTCATACATGGGTTTCTGACGACCCGTAACGACTGACAAAGATCCACAAATGACAGCCAGGACCAACGGCTTAACGTGCTTTCCGAGGCACGTGCTTTTCCATCCACGGAGCAGCCGTGACAGACGTACTCGTAGCTCAACCTGATCGACCGACTCGTGCGGCTGTTATTACTTAGCCAGAAGCTCCTCTCTCGTCCGCAATCGTCCGCGTGAAATTTCATGTTTCCCCGAGCTACCCAGTCGCATCGCATCGCCTGCCCGCGCTCGGCGCTACTAATTCGTTTACGCTTAGCGTTCTTTGCTCGGCTCCTAAGGGGCCGTCTCCACGAGCGAGAGAATCGCGACGATAGTCTCGCCGTGCCATCAAATTTTCGCCGCGATGATATCGCCGTGTGGAGACACGTTCTAAGAGAGCGTATAGAAATACGTACAACGACGATAATGGCTATGTTTACACCTTTTTGAGGCTGACTGTAGTACTGTAGAGACCTCTTTCAGAGATTCCGACCTCCTTGCGGGTCAGGCCGCTGGTTATATTTGAAGTATGTTCCATTCAAAGATTCAAGCATATGTCATATGGGAGTCGTAGGTTTGACGTCCGATATATTTATTTATTTATTTCTCTCATAAAGGTACATTGTTACAGTTGTCGTATATACAATTTTGCCTTAGTTATGCTAGAACCTTTGTGAGAGCTGGAGTCTGAACTAGGTTCGGGACCTGTATGACAGATCTCCAGGCTCACACCCCTTTAAGGCGATTATAGCCTCGAATGTCCTTGAGCGTTTGGGCGGAGCATAGGCGAACTCAGTGCCTCACCCCGCGCGCCCGCTTACCTCCCCAATGTCAAAGAGTGTCGTACTCGTACGTAGCGCATGCAGATGCGGCGGCGTGGGACGCATTTTGTCTTAGGCAGTTTTATGACGCTACCTACTGAGTGTAGATGGATCGAGAATACGTACAATATTTATGTTGTGAGTATGAATGCTATTGTACAGTAAAAATACTGCTTTCTTAGAGACAAATAAAAAATAATAATAATATCAATAAAAAACGTTCATTCAATATACAGTTCGTTTTTTCACGTATACAGATTATAAAAAAATACAATTACAAAAAAAAAAACATATGACTAATACCGCTTTTAACAGTGGTAGTTTTTAGGGTTCCGTACCCAAAGGGTAAAAACGGGACCTTATTACTAAGACTCCTCTGTCCGTCTGTCTGTCTGTCACCGGGCTGTATCTCACGAACCGTGATTGCCAGAAGAATACCATTATTATACACTCGCGAGCAAAAGTATGGAATCACTTACTTGGAATTGATTCCGCGCGATCTTTAGTACTTAATAACTAGTTAAGAATAATAAAAATGGTACCATTTTAAAGGTTTAACTGTTAACTTTAAATTGATACCAAATTCATTCAAATCACGCTATTATTTACGAAGCTATCCCGGATTACGTGAAGAAGTGAGGAAAAAGATATGTTTCAATTGTTTGATACGTCGCAAGTTGCGGCCTATTGACCCCTTATAAAAGCACGTGTTATCGGATTTTCTTTGTCAGTCGGCTTTCACACGTTGACAGCAACATCTCCGCTGCTTTTGACCCTTAAACTTGGAAGACAAAGGATACTATACCTAAAGAAGCAGCACAAATCATCGCCCTATTGCAAGAAGGGTTCAGCCAGCGGACTGTCGCACGTCAGCTCCACATAAGTCAGTCCTATGTTTCGAAAGTTTATAAACGCTTT